>OY986043.1:42024142-42474859 GCA_963920215.1 Nineta flava | reverse complement strand
TGTCAAGGATTAATATTTTCAAGCGTTACAAAGTCGGGACTAAACTTAATATACCTTGTATATTTACAAATATACTGGGTTTCAAAAGAGAATTGAATATATTATTACAATTACATGAATTTAAAAAAAAATCGTTTATAAAAAAAAAATATTACTAATGAAATAATTAAATTAAAAAATTGGTTTATAAAAAGTTATGAAAAAAATTGTTAACAACATATAGAAAATATCGCATAAGAATGTCTCTTTTTCTCCTATATTTATTTCCTGTATATTACCATTGAGGGAAAAAGACACGCTTATGCCAAATATTACATGACGTTTGGCAACATATTGAAAATATCGCATAAGCCTGCCTCTGTTCCTCTTATGTTTATTTCGTATATATTGCCGTTTAAGGAAAAAGTCTCTCTTATTCCAAAAATTACATGACGTTTGGAAACATATTGAAAATATCGTATAAAACTGTCTCTGTTCCTCTTATGTATATTTCTTATATGTTGCCAATAGCTTCTTTACCACACATGATAAAAATGACAAGAGCCCTCTTATGCGTACAATATATTAGAGTAACAGAGAACTATTGACAACAAGCGCCTTGATTGGTTGTTAGTAGAAGGAGAAGCTCTTATGTAAAATCCTTTCGAGCAATGGCAACATGCTTCCAATTTTGGCCGCTCTTTTTCAGCGCTCGAAAATGGTTCCGTCTGTTAGCATTGCGTGATCGATCTCTCTACTAATCTCAGGTAATACTACCAATTTTAAAGAAGCTAAAAGTAGATATTAAAAGTAGACAAGGACAGGCTAACATCCGCTGTGAAGGCGAAATATTTAAATTATTACATAAATCATATGAAACCTCAGATGTTTAAGAAGTAGAAAGACTATTTATTTAAGAAATTCCATGAATATAATAAACAATGAATTAGTGATGAATTTTCAAGTCACAATAAATTTGAAAAGTTAAAGGTATTTTAATAACAAAATTATAATTAAGAAACTTGAAGTAATATTATATATATTTCAATTAATAAAGTTTGTTCAAAAAATTTAATAACCCAATTTTTATGGAAGATAGAAATTAAAAAATTGTTTGTTAAAAATTTAATGAAGCATAAATTGAATATTTCTATATTAAACTGTATGTATATATATATTTTTATGTATATTATTTTTATTTATAAATAAAAATGATCACATTCAAAATGGGATTCAACGTAACTACTTCCGGTTGGCAACTTCACTTCGTTCTACAGTAACTATCTTCAGAGCAAGTCCACCTTCTCACAAGCGCCATTGTGGCCATTCACTGAAACTTAATTTTACGTTTTTCGGTGGACACTTTTTTAGTTTAAAAACCATATGAGATAGTTTTCCTTCTATACTCTAACCTCCATAGTATTTCCAAATTATTACTAGGTTTTTAAGAACTTCAAGAAATTCATAATATTAGTAAAATGAATCCTCAGAAATCAGTTTTATTTTTTTGGGAATTTATCACCATGGGGTGTTTGAGAAAATCGTTATGTATGAACTGAATATACACAGGGTATTTAAACAATTATTGTTTAATTTAAATTATTATTACTGATAGGAAATTCATAATATTAGTAAAATGAATCCTCAGAAATCAGTTTTATTTTTTTGGGAATTTATCACCATGGGGTTTTTGAGAAAATCGTTATGTATGAACTGAATATACACAGGGTATTTAAACAATTATTGTTTAATTTAAATTATTATTACTGATTCACAATTCCACGTACAAAAACTTAAATCGAGTTGGTCAGGTTAATTTGGAAAAGTCTTTGATTTTTCAAACGTTTAATTATTGCAAAATTTGTATTCATTTTCCTGTTAATTTGAAATACAATATAAAGATTGTTATAGATACAGTAACAACTCTATATTGAAATATATTTGTACATATTTTTATATTCATCTATTTCAACAAAAACAATACAAAAAACAAATTTATCGAGTTGGTAATTTTTGAAATTATACAATAAATAAACAAAATACATACTTTAAAGGTAAAAGCCGACATAAATCTTTGTCATAAATGTAAAGTGTTGTATCTTTTGACATGTGTGGGGGGAATAAGGAACCATCGGAACCATTTAATGCATTACAAGAGTTTGTTGTCCAGTGTGGTAAATGTGTGTTACCATTATATGTGTCAATTAAACCAAATTTTGTAATGTCATTGGCTCCAGTGAATACTGTTACTACGTCATGTGATGTTCCATTTTTCTGAAATAATTAATCGATGTTTTAAATTATTTAATACCATACAAAATTGAGAAAAAATTCATTCAAGAGTTTTTGAGATATATGTTCTTCGAGATATATATTATGAGATATATACTATGTTCTTCGAGATATAATATTTTCTGAGATATAAGTCTTTTCACTTAGGAAATACTTCGTATGGAAATGACGATCGATAAATTACACATTAAAATTCAACGATACACAAAAAGAGCAACTATAGCTCAGAGTTCTATTCCTTCAAGTTATATTGTGTTAAAAATATCTCACGCCTTGGAAAATTACTCCATGAAAAATATTTTTTTTAGAAATCGGGCATCGCATATCGTGCACTTATATTTATACAAATTTAACGGAATTATAGAGTCGGTGCAAAAGGTAGCAAGTCCACAAACCTCGTCGTAGGGTACTACTCTGGATATTGTTAGAACATAAAAAAAAATTCTTAAATATCCAGCTCGAACGTAAATTTAAAAAGCTCGATCGGAAAAGCCAGCACAGTTTTTTTGTGTTTTTGCACAGTTTTTTTGTGTTTTTGTGTTTTACTCGCTTCAATATAATTATTATTATTAATTACATTTTTTAGCAACTTTATGTTATTCACAAGTTTGAACTCAAACTCTATAGTTTGAACTCAACCATTAGTGTGCAAACATCAACATGCAAGTAGTCGGATGTATATAGTACGGATGCACTGATGTGAACGACTTAATTTATTGAGCTACAATCCGTTCAGGCAGATAAAAATTTTAAACATAATTAATACTATACTAGCATACTATCAAAATTTTGTTAAAAATACTTACACCATACATCAAACCGAATTCTTCATACGGTAATTTTTGTTCTTTTGGTACAACATCTTTAGCAAGTTTTAATAATGGATCTTCATATCCCCATAACAGTTGTCCAACAGAAACTTCAACAAACGGTTTAATTTTTAATATATCCATAATACTAGCCATAGCTAACCGAAGAAAACGTGCTGCATGTTTTGATTGTGATGTGGCACTTAACATTGGTATATTTGGTACGACAACTACATCGTCTTCAGAGCCGACTGATTGTTCTTCATCAAATACATAAATTTTCTTTTGGTTGAACGAAACTGTACCATTGCCATTAAATTTAATGTTAACTTTTTCCCAATCTTCACTGTAACAAAAAAAAAAAAAATTGCTTAAACGGAAGTACTAAAAGGGAAATACATATTGTAATTTCATTTTAGTTCTACTTATACTTTTGATTTTTTTTGTACATTCATAAAAAAATGATTTTTATAATATTTCATCAAAATTATACTAGGACGATGCAAACTATTAATTTAAATAATTTGACTTCCAAGTTTATATTTACACAACATTCTATCTATTCTTGTGACGAAACTTAACAATAAAAAAAAATATGTAATATATTTTTTTGACTGCAAAAATAAAAATTGTACTTGTATGTTCTACTTGTTAGAACATTATATTTGGACTTCTATAATATTATAAAAGCGTATAATATTTGACTTTGGGATGACAATCCAACCTAAAATTAGCATATTTATACGAAGACACCAAATACTATGTTAAGTGATCGACACGGAAAGTATAGATTACATTAGCTTCAAGCGAAAGAATTTGTAATTATGATCCCGTAAAAATTGTGCACATACTACTGCAAAATCATTGTAAAGTTTGTATTAGCGTGGTCAAGGAGCTAGGGAATTCTAAAGAAGAATTGATTACAGAAAAAAATTATGATATGCTTCTTCTTAATTACTAATTATTCATAACAAGTTATGCTTTCGCGGTTATAAATCTATAAATAGTATGTGAGAGTCTTATATAAGCATGAATGTTTTGATTCAAAATAATCGCCTTTGTATCAAATATGAAATTGTTCACAATCCATTGTAGTGAAAGTTTATTGGTATAAAAAGAAAAAAAAATCTGGTGTGAAAAGGCACCTAACCTCTATACACAAGTGATTAATTAAAAAAAAAACGAAAAATTCCAATAGAATCGACTCACGTCCGATGGGATAATTTTGCACCAGAGCTATTTTTGTAAGATGCAGTAATTAATAACAAATATCAAAGATACCCGAAGATTCTAGCGATTTCATTCTCGATATATCGTGCCAGATACAATGTCAGAAATAGTATTTTTGGTATCAGTAAATCAAAAAGTAAAGAAAACTCAACATCGATTTTGGACATCGAAAATCTTCAATTGTAAAAACGAGATGAGACGAGACGATAATAATAATAAAAAGGGGGTACCGCTAAATGGATTCCTAGCAGCTAGACCTACCGCAAGGGGTCCTCTGTGCCCTCGTTGAGAACAACTTGTCACCCGAAGGCGAGATGTTTCTGGGTATGAAGTGCTATTTTAAGCAGATGGAGCTATAGCATTCTGTTGAGACCAGACACCGCACAAAAAGCCCACAGGATTGATGGATCCAGAGTTTTGGACCCAAACATTCTATGCCTGACACCCTGCAGGTGCAAATGACATGCATGGAGGTTTCATCGTCCTCCATACAGGCCCTACAAGTGGGATCATCAGAGATCTCCAAGTTATAAAGGTGGTAGTTCAATCGACAGTGTCTTGTCAAGACCCACCACCCTTCTCAATTGTATTCTATTGAGTTTAAACCGAGCGCAGTCGAATGGCCTAGCTGTGGTTATGCACAGCTTAATATAATCGAGATGAGCTTGTCGTAGCCACTCAATGATTCGGTAAATTACGGAGCATCTTGCTATGAGAATGACAGGCTCAGGTGAAAGGGGCGAGTCCACTGCTTCGTTTCCTTTAACGCTAGAGTGACCCGGTACCCAGATCAGTCTGACTGTGTTATTCAGAGCCAGGTGGTTCAGTTCCTCGAAGCTTTCATAGACTATCCTCGATTGGAATCTTGACTCCTCAAGGGCCCGAAGTGCGGCCTGACTATCTGAGATGATGCTGATATGTGCTCCACTGTAACCTTTCGTGTTATAAATCTGGGCACCTCTCGGCATGGTGAAAATTTCTGGTTGAAAAACCGTCGCATTTTGACGAAGAGGAATCGATTCCTTTAGATAGATAAATCTCCGGCCCTTGACCCATCCGTATAAAGATATGGTCCGGGATGGGGTGAAAAGTCAGGTACATCTCGATCCCATTCTTCACGGGAAGGAACGATTACCCTAAATTTTCGGTCAAAATTTGCATGACTTGTGTTTGTCCTACAGTACCACTGTCTGCAACTCCTAAGTCGGTGGACAGCTGTCATGGCCTCCGCTTCAATCATTAAATGAATCAGGGGAATACCTAGAAGTACGCCCAACGCAGCAGTAGGAGTTGTTCGCATGGTTCCAGTGACACTAAGGCATACAAATCTGAGCAGGTGGTGTAATTTTTTTCTGGCTACGGCCAGAGAGGTTTTTGTCCACCATACTACACAGCCAAATGTGAGCATTGGCTTTAGGATCATTGTAAATAACCAGTACACCATGTGAGGTTGGAGTCCCAAACTGCCCAAATGCTCTCCTGCACATCTAGAAGACACTATTTGCCTTGGTTAGTCTCCAATCCAAATGATCACCCCAGTTCAATTTTGCATCCAGGATGACTCCCAGATGCTTATCCGTTCTGGTATGTATAATTTGAATGCCAGATATGGGGGCGTTCAAGTATTACCTAAGCAGGTTTAGGGGACGGGGGTTCCAACTTTGCCTTATTTTTGCTGATAAAGAAACGGGGGGGGGGGTAGGGTGTAATTTTTCGTATGAAAGGCAATGAAATAAAAAAATAATGTAATTGTTTGTAAAACAACATTTAAAACTTAATTTTCATAGTTTTATTTTTTTTCATAGTATCATATTTATAAGTTTTAAAAACATTATTATGTCTTATCATTTAAGGGAGGGGTTGCACAACTTTCATATTTTTGCTTATACAGGGGGTGAGGGTCTAAAATCATGAAAAGTTTGCTTACGTATTACTTAAATGCTCCCTATGCTGATCATCCGTTGAGCAACTCTTCTTCTCCTTGTTTACAGCCCGTTTTTTTCCGGTACGAGAGCGCTTGTTGCATCAAATCATAGATAGTGCCCACGTCCCTGCCTTTGACAAGTATGGATTTGTCATCAGCTTAGCCTTGAGCAAATAGATGAGATGATAGAAAACATTTACGAGTCAATACAATACAAGAGACATAGTACTCTCGTCTCGCCTCGCCTTGCGGAAATGTCTGTATATAGACGTAAAATATACTATATATATATTATTAATTCAGACATTCCTTATAGATATTATAGCAACGATATTACCATGGATATATGTTAAGCAAGTCAGACTTCTACTAAGTAATAACTATATGCTAAGTCATGATTACTTGAAGAAGTAAGAACTTATACGAACACAGATAACACACACCATGGTGGTGTGTGGTGATATATGATTAAATAACAGATCGTAATTATTGACATTCTTTACAATTGTTTCATAATGTTGCGCCAGTTTACAATGCATGTATTCATCCTTTACTATTCAATTGTAGCGTTATCGAAGTTAAAATGGAATTTTAATTTTTACTTTTGAGTGAAAATAGGAGAAAAAAATTCGTTACGCAGAAGCTGCGTCAACTTAGCGAATTTCCTTAGACATAAATCACTCTCTAGCGGTCATAATTTTAGTGCATTTGCAAAAATTAAATTTATAAATAGCCCAAAAAGACGGTATAACGATTATAGTGTATAGTTATTATGGAAACGACAATCAAAATTTTTTAGAATAAAATATATTTTATGTATTCGTGTCAAACAAACACAAAATATTGAATATCTGTCTTAATATTAGAATAATCGAAAAATGTATAAGGTGTAAAGTTGTAGAAAATAAAGTTTGCTACAATTCATTACTTGATCATTTTTCTCAAACTCTATTGTGAACAGAGATATTTAGAATTTTAACTTTCAATCTTTAATTGTAAATATGATAAATTTTTCTATATTTCAAATATTAAGGGAGATAGTCAAATTTTGTGTTTTCCCCTCCCTCTAAACCCCCTTTCCCCTCGTCCGATTTTACCCAAAAGCGACTCAAATACCAAATTTCATTCCAATCGGAATAAAACTGTAACCGCTAGAGTCCACAGACATTTAAAAAAAGTACATATGTATATATATATGTATATATATACATATATACAAATTTTAGCGAGTGATTTTTAACATCTAATAGGTAGGATCGATGGACCTTTGAAGAAATTTTTACGAAATGCCAACATTGGTGCAAAAACAATAGCTGCATTTCCTTTGGAGGAAATTCGCTAAAAAAGTAGTGTAAAATTTGAACCCGAATTTTTAATGAAAATCGATTTAAAAAACATGAAAGTAGCGCCTAAAAAGAAAAGCTTGATTAACAAGTTGAACTTACTGTTAAAATCCAATAAATTAATAATATCGATATTGTACTTAAATTGAGATCAATATTTTATTGTAAGATTGTCAATTATATTTTGTAATGATATGCTTTATAATCGAAATATGTATGATAATCATATATTTGATTAGGGAATTAGAGCAATAAAAATTTTTTACTTTTACTCAAAGATTTTTTTTTAATACGTAATTTATTAGTAAGTTCACTTATTAAGAGATATTGCATATATATAAATGCATTTGTATATTGGACTTTACATAACTTAATAATATTGTTAATATGTTGTAAAGTAATTAAATAATTTGCGTCATAGTTCATTATGTAAACGGTATGGCATACAAAAACAAATTGAAAAAAATGTGAATTTAATAATTATATTGTTTTCGAACCTACCACATTTTTTAAATAAAATATAATTTTATTATACACATATGTAATACTTCCTCTAAGAGATAGTAACATGCAGGGGTATCTGTTAGAATATTATTGTTCTATTGGGACGCCACTGAATGAATCTATATAGTTACAACACTTATTGTGTGGTGGCATCAGTGTGCAGTGCTTGCAGTGTGTGTGAATGAATGTAGGTAGACATTATTCTGATTCTGACTATGAACGTTGTCGCCAACCAGGAGCGGCGAAGTATCATCTGCATGAGGACCAATGCAGGACACACCATCGTACTGGATGTGGATGCAGCGGATCTGGGGTTGATTCAGGACCGAGGGTATAAATTATACCTCGGGTTTGGTCAAGTCAACCTTAGACCACTGAATACATCAAAGAGGGCTGTTAACCATAAGATTCTTGGACTAGGAGATACTAGAGGTCAAATTATCTACGATAAAATCTCGGAGAGACCCAGAACTTGCATTTATGCAAGAAAGGACATCAATGTCTTGCCGCTGTTAAGAGTTTTGTCAGAGAGACCTAACAGCAGTAAAAGTAAAATACAACATGGAGAACGGAACTGGAGTGGTAATCATCGCTTCGGTCTATCTACCCTATGATGCATCTACTCCACCACCATCAACAGAGATGGTAGACCTGATCTAGTATTGTGAGGCAAAAAAACATCAACTGATCATGGGATGCGATGCAAACGCGCATCACACTGCGTGGGGTATAATAAACACAAATACAAGAGGTGCGTACCTCTTCGATTATATCATAGCTAACAACTTAGATATAGTTAATCAAGGCAACAAGCCGACTTTTATTAACAAAGTTCGGAAGGAAGTCATTGATGTAACACTGAGCACTTATGAAATCAGTGGTAAAATCAAGAAATGGCTAGTATCCGATGAACCATCTGCATCGGATCACAGACAAATCTATAACAATGTGGAGGTGAGAACGGACCAATGTAATATACAATATCGGGATCCGAGGAGAACCAATTGGGACGAATATAATTCGACACTTAAGTTCAAACTCGCCACAATTCCGAAAAAAGTTAAAACTGTATTGGACATTGAGTTTACTGCAACTGAGCTTCAGCATGCAATAATTAACTCCTTCCGAGAAAACTGCCCGGAGGTCTCAAAAGACATCAGCAGGTCGACTTGTTGGTGGAATGAGGGCCGAAGTAGTCAGAGGCGAAGGGTCCGCCAGCTATTTAACAGAGCAAGGAGGTTGGGGAACAGGGATAATTACCATGAAGCCCTTACCTAATACAAAAGGTTTCTGAAGAAAGCTAAAGTGGACTCATGGAAGAAGCTCTGTCATGATGTTGAAAACACATCTGAGGGAGCAAGACTCCATCGTGCCCTGGGGAAGAAACCCGCTGACACCATCGGCTCACTTCGTCTCACTCCGCGAAGGATACACTCGAGAAACGGCTCCGGATTCATTTCCCGGATTCGGAAAAATCGAATGGGCAATATACTCATTGAAAATAAAGCCTGGTAAGACCGCACTAATTCCATTCACACGGAAAAGTAAGGTGGACAACATAAAACCACCCATCCTCTTCGGTAAAAGATTACAGATCACAAGGGAAGCAAAGTTCTTAGGAGTTATGTTAGACTCTTAACTAATATGGAACCCTCATCTGGAATACATAACAATTAAGAGCAAATCTTCTCTCATGGTTTGCAAGAGAGCATATGGAAAAGTCTGGGGTCTAAAATCCAAAATGATCCACTGGCTTTATACAACAGTAGTCAGGCCCATTATAACCTATGCTGCTCTAGCGTGGTGCCCAAAAGATAAACAGATTACTGCGTGCAAAAAACTGTCCAGGATCCAAAGATTGGTCTGCTTGTGCATCACTGGATCCATGAGCAGTACACCTACAGATGCCATGGAAGTCATACTGGGGCTGCCTCCGCTGAGCATTGTAATAAAAGCTAAAGCGAGATCCAGCGCCTATAGATTGTTTTGCAATAACAACTGGATTAATAAAAATCAGGTTGGACATGCAAGTATCGTGGGATCATCAATTATCTCAGACCCCGTCTTCGAAATGGGCACAGATATACTTCCCAAGACATACTCCTTCTTTCACTGTAGTATGTGATAGGGCCATGTGGTCGGAAGGAGAACCACCTTACCTCAGGAAAGGAATCGTCTGGTATACAGACGGATCCAAAACTGAAGAAGGGATCGGGGCGGGAATCTACAGTGAGAGACCAAAAGCAAACATAAGCCTCAACTGGGGGAAATATACCACGGTCTTCCAAGCAGAAGTCTACGTCATACTGGCTTGCGTCCGTGAGAACCTACGTAGAGGCTACATAAACCAGAACGTATATATTCTGTCGGACAGTCAAGTTGCTTTAAAAGCCTTGTCGAGAACTGAGGTCACCTCAAGGGTAATCAAGGATTGTCTGGAGGAACTTCTGAAACTGGCAAAACGGAACAATGTTAAATTGATCTGGGTGCCGGGTCACAGTGGTTTCGAAGGAAACGAAAAAGCGGATACCTTAGCAAAGAAAGGAGTCGGAATGCCATTCATAGGCCCAGACTCTATTTTAGGAATTCCAAAGACTGCATGTAAACATTTTCCCGTGATCACTGGGAAAAAGTACCGCGGCAAGAGCTCGGGAAGGTACTGCCGCAGAGTTCAACAAGTTTCCTGTTCACTGAGACTGAACAGGATCGGTGTAAGATAGGGAAAATTTTTACATAAATAAAATATTTATATCATAAAAAAAAAACTTTTGTTTGAAACTTTTTTCCATACATCCCAAAGTGTTGGTGTTGTAGTGACTCACACTACAGTAGATACACATATCTAGCATCAACATCGTAATCAAACCGTTAAAACAATCGTTAATCAAACCGAGATTAAAGTGTAGTAATTAACCGTGCTCAAAAAGAAGACATCGCAGTTGCCTGAGCACGCTTTCTCATTACTTTGTATGGTGGCAACATGGAAAACGAAACCTGGGAAAAAGTCTGCTAACAACGTTTCATAAAAGCAACAATAAAAAGAAAATTCAATCTTGCAACTTCACCCCCAACGAAGGATGCTATACGACATAAAAAAAATGTTGAAACAAAAAATGTGTGAAATTTTATTTTCTTCAAGTTTGTATTCAAAGTTTTTGGTCGTAGGATCAACCGTTGAGGTATTATATTGAAAAAAACAGATTTAAGCACCTTTCATCCAAGATTTCATCCAAGTGTGGCGACCCGAGCGACCACACCTCGAAGTCACAAACTTGGATTTTTCATCAGAGTACACACCTAAACGACATGTTTCAAAATGGTTACTACACCACCTTTTGTAGTGCGAAGGTCATTTTTTATCCCTACTGACTGGATTTATATATATATATATATATATATATATATATATATATATATATATATATATTTATTGTAGAGAGCTTTACTTTGTGGAACTCCATAATCAGGATTTGAAGAAAATAAAAATACAGACGAATTGAACCATCCTCCTTTTTGAAGTCGGGTTAAAAAGAAACTTCCAATTTACATTTCTTCAAATCCTATGTATATATATATACACTAGCGATTTATACTAAAACATTTTATCAGGTACGAAAATTGATTTTTTTTAAATACATCTTAAAAAATTTCTTTAAGTATAGGGAGGAATATAATTTAGGAGAATATATTTGGTTGTAAATAAAGTTGGAGTATGATTACAGAATGCTATTTTACATTTCTTGTAAAAACTAAGTCGGATCAACTTTTTCTAATATTTTTGCCTAATAGTTCGGGATTTTTACAGATAAAAAACGCCGAAAGAAGAACCATTAATAAAAAATTTCACTCAATTGAAATTACTCCTCGTTGACTTTATTTAGATTATATATTATAGGAAAATATTTAAAACAAGAGGGTATCAATTATGTGAGGGATCCGTACAAATTAATAATTAATTCTATTCGATTGAATTAGTAATAACTTTAGGAAATGGGATTTGAAATACATTCCAAACACAAATAAATTAGGCATAAATGTTGGAATTGCTAACAGGAAACTTGTGTTTTCCATTTCGACAGACCTACGCTAAATTTTCCTGAAGAAACACTCTCTTTTTAGCCTTGTTTTGGGTACTCGAGCTTTAGACAGTAAGAAGTGTTAAAGAATACTGAGATGAAACTGATGTAGCTTAATTAAATTTAATCCTTTTAGGGCTGTCTAAAAATCGAAAAAGACACTTTTAACCATCCACCTTCTCCAGGGTGCTAATTAAAGCTGGTGGCAGAAAATATTTTTAGGATGCTTTACAGTACGACAACCTTAATATCCAATTCTATTAACACATATTGTTTTCGAAATAGTGTTAAAAGCGAGAGTTGAGGTGAGCCAATTTGTCTATTTTATTTTCTCATTTTCACCACCGAAAAAGGTCAGCGGAAGAAAGCCACTTTGCCGATTCTTCGGAAAGTTTGAGTCGAAAATAACTAACCGACCTCATGTTTTCATTTTTTTGAAAGATGAGATAAACTTTTACCGAAATTGGACGGTTACTATCTAGTACAATCAAAAGAGAATATTATGCTGCATTAAATTACAGGAGTTATTTTCTTAAATAATTAGGTTTAGTATCACGTACTGAATGTAAATGAACAAAATTCTTACTAATTTCAACCATTCGAATTGCCGTCATTTCTAGAAAAACTGTATCGGCCTATACCATTACCGTACACTTTGGGCCAAAATTGGTATTGAATTTCCTATTTTTTTTGTTTATTAATTTTTGTGTGTGTCACTTTCCGTTTACGACTTGTACGACTATTACTATTTATTTATTGACTTTTTGACCGATATCTCTTCAAATAATTGCTTAAACAATAAAATGCTAATAACTTAACTTTTAAACTTACAGATTACCTAAAACTTTTATTTAAAATTTTTTTGTCTAACATTAATATTTTTAAAGTTATAACGCGTTTAATGTTGCACTACCAGTTGCAAGGTTAATAAAAACGAGGTATGCATAGTATAATGATAATTCAATAAATATGTTAAGAAATATGAATGATAGTGACAAAATTAACAATAAAGAATTTTCTTTCTAAATAATTATTAGAAGAGATATCGGTCAAAAAGTCAATAAATAAATAAATAGTAATAGTCGTATAAGTCGTAAACGGTAAGTGATACACAAAGAAATAATTAACAAAAAAAATAGGAAATTCAATTATCTCCAAGGTTAATACCAATTTTGGCCCAAAGTGCACGGTAATGAAGACATAGGCCGATACAGTTTTTCTCAAAATGGCGGCACTTCGAATGGTCGAAATTTGTAAGGATTTTGTTCATTCAGTACGTGATTCTGAATCTAATTATAAAAAAAATAACTCCTGTAATTTAGTGCAATGCGGACAAGAGAAAAGAGATTCTCTATTGATTGTACTAATCTACAAATTTACATTTTCAAATTTATAATAAAGATTGTCAATACTTGCATGAATAATAAGGACGGATGCTCATAATGAAGGAGAGCCAACTGAACGTTTAGGAGAATTATTGTTTTAGTCAATCGTCAATAAAAGTACAATTATACAAACTTTCAAGTATTGATGGCTGTGTTTGACGGGTACATTAAACGCTTTAATGTAGACAATATTATTGAGAGTAATATAGTACATAAAAGGGCAATTTAATAGATGCATATAGGAGCGTAGCTATAGATTTCACATCGGAGGGATCCAATAATGCACAAGGTAAACTAAAAGCAGAGTTCTGCCTCGCCAATAAAATCAATCGATTTGTACTGAAAACTTGTTGCCGTGCACTATTTTGTGGCCAGGATACAAAAGGTGAAATTCAGCTAATATTAGCGATTTTGCGTAGACTAAAGAAGGAGGGATCTGGAACTTATAAGCCCCTGCCTTATATACCACCGTGGATGCATATAGGGAAACCCGGAATACAACTGGGCTCCAGGCGGAATGAAGTTTGACGATTTTCGATGACAAGGGGGTGCTACTAGCGAGCGGCAATACGTAGAACTAGACCAACCTGTGGCTGTTCATTTTATTTTTCTTGGTCGTTGGTGCGTGAAGTTTTAGTTGTGTGATATTTTGCTTCTGTATTGTAATATATGACGATCTTGTAACCAAGATAAGGCATACATACTTGTTTATATTACTTAGAGTTAGTACATGCTTGAAGTTTAATTGTCTTTATAGTTTGGTGTAATTTACCACCCTAACCTGAATCGTATCTTTGTCGCAATGTTTCACAATGTCTTCCACTAGACACATCAAACTTGATAGGCCTTCAAGTGAAGAGACACTCCTCTTGGATGACAACTGACAGCAGAGTCTTTTCATTTAATTTTTCACCTGCGGGAATAGATAGCGAAGATGATGAAGCAATCGTAGTGTAAGGATTTTGTGCATAAACTTTTTTTTCTGTATATTTTCACTAGTTTTATATGTGTTTATAATAACCTGTCCTTATTACCTTGTTCTGGCCCGGACACAGGGAAAATGACATAATTTTCTAATTTTGAAAAAAAATTTGTTCTTTTATTTTTTTATAATATTATTGTATTTTTGTGATTATAGCATTATAATGTGTTCATAGAAAAATTTGCAGCTCTCTTAATAAACCCTTTGGTATTTTTAAACTATATTTTCAACTTCAAACCTCGTTCTGCTTCGGGATCCCCCATATAGAAATAGGGAAATAGATAGTCCATACGATAAATTACAATATCTCAAAATGTCACGTTTTATGTGTATTTTTGATAATGAATCCTAATTTAGTATACTAGTTTTTTATTTTATTATGTGGTTTCTATCCGACCAAAAACATAAATGTAAGAAAGTGCCGAGTTTTCGGGAAAATCCTTTCGGGAAAGCAAGTTTTAAAATATTTGAAATCATCAGAAAAAATAACTTGCCGCGTTATAAAATTTTAAAAACATACTAAGGGAAAACTTACGAAATAAATTTCAACAAAATTTTTTCTTACATTTAATCAATTTACCCCTCATTAATTTTTTTAGTTAATAGTTTACCGAGCTATTTACTTTGTAAATAGCTCGGCTCTTGTATGGGATATCATCACTTTTTAAAGAGCAACTATTATATGAAGTCTAGAGCTATTTACTTTGTAAATAGCTCGGTCCTTTCTTCCATATCATTATCTTTATGTATAAAAAAAATCGTTACGCAGGAGCTGCTTCAACTTAGCCAATTTCCTTAAAATACATAAAACACTTTCTAGCGGTCACAATTTTATTCTGATCAAATGAAATTTCATACATGATTTTAGTATTTGCATGGCCAATTTTATTAATAAATGACATACGTCAAGGGGAAAGGGGGGAGGATAAAGAAAGAAGAAAACACAAAATATAAAATATCTCGCTTAATATTAGAACAATCGAAAAATGCGTAGGGAATAAAGTTGTAAAAAATCAAGTTTGCTGCAATTCATAACATTATTTCTTTTTGCTCAAACTCTAAAATAAATTTTAACAAATTTCTTTGTTGAAAAATTTTAACAATTAGTGTTGTGTTATCCCTTTTACGTATTCATAAGTAATGCATACAATCTAATGATTACAACGGACAAAATACAAATATACTGAATATCCAACCAATCAAAAAGGAGGCGTTACACATATTAACGAATCAGATGGATATATGCTTAATAATGCTATTTTAATTAAAACAAAAATTGTAAAAATTTTCATTTTTCCGATAAAAATTTCCAGTTTTCGCAATTTTCCCGTCGGTTCGGGTACTATATCTACCCATATGCCAAATATCAACTTTACAGGATATCTGGAAGTAACGTAGAATTATGATGATTTAGTCGCCAAGAATTATGCGAAAGTTGTAAAAATTTCCTTTTATTCGATACAAATTTCCAGTTTTCGTAATTTTCCCGTCGGTTTGAGTACTAGATTTAACTGTATGCAAAACATCAACTTCACAGGATATCTGGAAGTACCGAATAATTTTGGGTGCTATTCATCAAGGAATTATGCGAAAATTGTAAAAATTTCCTTTTTCCCGATACACATTTCCAGTTTTCGCAATTTTTCCGTCGGTTTGGGTACTAGATCTACCAGTATGCCAAATATCAATTACTTTACAGGATATCTAGAAGTAGCGTATAATTATGATATACTATACTTAAGTTTTTTATTCGTTTCCGCGAATTTTGCGTTTTTGAAGTGAAAAACTTTTTTAACGGTTAATTCATTAACGTTGATTAAAAAACTGTTTCTTATAATTCCGTAAAGTATCTATATTCGAAATATCAACACTGTAGCTCTTTTCGTTCAAAAGATACAGCACCTAAAAAATGAGCTTAAATTAAGGTGTAGTAATAGCACTGTAGTGAAAAGTCCGAATGTGTCCCTTAAACTCGGCCTTTCGCACTACCGTGCTCTAGATATGGACATTTTTTATTTTTACAACAATCATTATTTTATAGAAACAAATAACTACAACGAAAAAGATATCCATTATGTTATAAAAGTGTACCTAGACAATTTTATATAAAGATGTTCAATCATGGATTATTGTGGTAAGTAAGATAACTACTTGCATTTATGAATATACATAAAATACTTATTGTTTTTTTGGAACCCTCCTTCATACAACCAGAATATTACTACCAAATCACCTTATACATTCCGTTTTTTAAAGTTCCTAAACATTAAGAAAAGTGATGCTTTGAAAGTTAAATAAACATTCCTAGTGGCCGTGCGGTCTAACGGTGGCAATTTGCAAATTAAAATTAATGGGGACAGTTAATTACCGAAACTGTAAGTGTATAGGCAAGAATGAAGTAACCGGCTATGCTTTTGCAGGTTTTCTGCAGTTTCCCTTCACAAATTCCAGATGAATATCGGCATAGTTCCTATCAAAACCGGCTACACGCGTACAACCTACCAATTCCTAGTCTGCATACAAATTCCTTGTTCTCCACCCACATCATTAATGTATTATTATAAATTAATAAATGTTATAAAAATAATAATGTGTGTGGCCTCTGTTATAGACTGTGGAATCTTAGAAACGGAGGAATCTTAACACCCCATTATTATGATTATGATTCTCGTTCCCATCCTTGATATTCTTCAACTATTCAACTAGTTGGGCTGTAGTAACCGTTATATATTGTGACAACCAGTGCCGGATTTACACCTTGGGGGGCCGTAGGCATATTTTTTGTGGGGGCCTCTTTAATAGCACGAAAAATTCAAGAAAAATGTTTAATCAGCTAAGAGTCTAGGTAACCAAATCGATCCAGCTCGGGCAATTGATTTGATCTTTCGATATTTGCTAATAGAAATTTGCTACATTTGCTAATAGAGCTATATAGTATTATACCATTTTAATCTAGCTGACATGATTTCGTATTATTTCTCGAAAAAAATTTTTTATGAAAAGATTTTTGTATTATTTTTTGAGAATATTTTTGAGAATAACATTATTTAAGTAAAATCGTTAATTTAAAAAAATATGTTCTTAAACAAGTCAAATGTTCTATAGCTGTATTAAAAAATATTTTGCCAACAACTACATTTTTTTTATCTTGTGGGGGCCGTTCATTTGTGGGGCCCTATAGGCTCAGCCTATGCTATAATCCGGCACTGGTAACAACCCTGTAAAACTTTAAAATAAATTATAAATATCTCGGTCAGCCAATAACTAATTGTATCCACCAAAGAAATAAAATATTTATTTAAATAATTACGTTTTATTTTTAAATCACTCATTGAAATCACTGGTTTGTATATCAATTCTACATTATTAACATCTTATCATTAGTACTTTATAGTATTTTATGTATGTGTTATTTTTTAACTTTACTAATTTTCTATAATACTTATACACATTTTTAATACCACTTTTGCGTAATCATATATATGTTTAAAAAATTTCACTAATAATCATACTTCTTGAAGGAAAGTTTTTGAAAAAGGTATATTGTTTCATTCTGTAGGAAATGAAATATCAACAACTTTCTTTAAAATTAATTTATCTTAATACAAACAATACACCAATTCGATGACTTGTTTATAATATATTTTAGAAGCATACTAAATTTTAAGATTATTTTTTATGAATATGATAACAGCATCGCCTATTAAGAATAAGTATACAAAATAAGACGTACAACATATAAAATAATGAGAACTTTTGGTAGTTCAAAATTAAAAGGAATTTTTATTATTAAGTATTGAAATTTCAAAATTTATTTATACATTCATAGAAATAAGTTTGGCTTTGCCTCACGATTTTATTTACTTGACCTTATTCAAAACTTCACAAATTATATTTTTTTACAAACTTTTATTAGCTTTGCTTAGCTACATACATACACTCCCGTTCAAAAAAAACAATCTGAACCGAAATAGTATCCCACAATTTTACTGATAACTGTAAGTTTTATATGTAAGAGAAAGATAGAACACTTTACATATATTTTTTAAAATCTTGCTTTGTTTTTCACTCACACGAATATGAAATGTATGTTTTTAAAAATATATATATACAATTTTATAAATCCATTTCTTTTTACACGCTTAAAAACTATACATCTATCTTTGTTACAATATTTGCACACAAATATTATAACAAAGCACTCCTGGAATTCATTTCGGTCGCCCGTCTGGAGATTATAAATAGAGGCAAATCTCCAATCTTTACAAACAGAATCAAGTTAGAGGTCATTGACATTATTCTCTGCTCCCCAAGGCTATTGCAATTTCTGTCAGGGTGGAAAGTTTCAAATGAATCCTCCCTATATATTTTTAATATGTTCTCCCTATATGTTTTTAATATGCACACCAAACCATGTACCGTAACCTCGTATCGCAATCCCAGACGCACTGACTGGGATGCTGACAGGTAGAAGCTCTCTTGGCTGCTTGTCGGGGGTGCGAATAGGTTGCACACGAAGGAAGATGTAGAATCTACGGTTAGTTTACTTCAGGATGCCATGATTTCGTCGTATGAAAACAACTTATCTTTAGGGAGAAGCAGCGAGAGTATAGAAGGTCAGTGAAAAATTCGAAAGAAGACTCCTGGAGAGAGCTTTATGGTAACATAAACAAAAAGGTGCAAAAATGCAAAGCTGGGTTGCCTCGAACTAGCAGGTCAACCACTTACAGTTTCTGAGACCATGACGCATCTACTGTCCACGCATTTCCATGGCTTTACCATGGGAGAATCAGGCGATCTGAGGCGTGATGGAGGAAGGGAGGATTGGGCTACGGCAAAACTCATCGTAAGCATTACAAAAGTGAGATGGGCGGTGGCAGGATTTGCTCCTTACAAGTCTCCGGGTACTGACGGCATCTTCCCTGCACTGCTACAACAGGGCTTGGATATAATTATTGGAAGGCTCAAGGATATTTTTAAAACATGCATAGCTTTGGGCTACATACCTAGGCAATGGGAAGAATCCCACGCGGTATCCATATCTAAACCTGAACGCCCAAGCTACGGCGACGCAAAAAACTTCAGGCCGATAAGCCTGATGTCATTCTTGCTCAAAAATCTTGAGCGGCTAATAGACAGGCTTATACAAGATACGCGTCTTGTAGACGTGTATCTCGAACACGCATATTCGAGAGACCGCTACCAGAGTGCTAGTTTGCTTACCAAGTCGGCCTTTCAGTGGCTGCTGCACTTCATCGACTAGTAGGGTCGATAGAAGGGGCGCTCTTATAAAAGGCAATGATAGGGGTTTTCCTTGATATCTAGGGAGCCTTCAATAATACAACGGTTGGGGCGATACGCACTGCATTAATTGAGTGTGGGGTGGAGGACATCTTGGTAAGGTGGATCTGCAACATGGTCGAAGTGAGGTGCCACAACTCTAGGGGGACAATCAGTTGGAGGTTTTGTGGGTAGAGGGTATGCGCATGGTGCAGTTATTTTGCAATTACTGTGGTGCTTTGTCATATATAAGTTACTAAAGGGTCTCAAGGAATTAGGGATATTTGTTCAAAGCTTCGCTGATGACATATCCATACTTGTAAAAAAGGCAGGGACGAGGGAAGTATCTATGATTTGATGCAACAAGCGCTCTCTTACGTGGAGCATTGGTGCATTGACAAAAAACTCTCAGTGAAGCCTGAAAAAAACGGGCTGTGTACTGTTCACAAGGAGGCGAAGAGTTTCACACCGGATGATCAGCATATCTGGCATTCAAATTACACAAACCAAAACGATTAAGCATTTGGGAATCATCCTAACTAAGGCAAATAGTATCTTCTGGATGCACAGGAGAACATTTGGACAGTCTTGGAGTCTCCAACCTCACATATTGTACTGGTTATTTACAAGAACCTCTCTGGCCGTAGCCAGGAAAAAATTGGACCACCTTCTCAGAGTTGTACGCCTTAGTGTCACTGGAGCCATGCGAACAACTCCTATTCTTGCACTGGGTGTGCTGCTAGGTATTCTGCCGATTCATTTAATGATTGAAGCGGAGGCCATGACAGCTGCCAACCGAATTAGGAGTTTCAGACAGTGGTAATGTAGGAAAAACACAGGCCATGCAAGTGTAATGATCAGGTTGGAGACTGTGATCCCACTTGTGGAAATGGCACAGGATTCCACTGTTCCGATTTACCGTTTTGACCGCAAATTTAGGTTAATCGTTCCTTCCCGTGAGGAATTAGATCGAGATGTACCTAACTTTTCACCCCCTCCGGGACCATATCTTTATACTGATGGGTCAAGGTTCGGAGATTTATCTGGCTAGGGTTTATGGACCTAGAATAAAGGAATCGAAACCTCTTGGTCAATATACGACGGTTTTTCAATCAGAAATCTTCGCCATGCTGACAGGCGCCAAGATCGGTAACACGAAAGGTTATAGTGGGGCACATATCAGCAGGGGCTTCTCAGGTAGCCAGACCGCACTTCGGGCCCTTGAGGCGTCATGATTCCAGTCGAGGATAGTCTATGAATGCTTCGAGGAACTGAACTGCCTAGCCCTGAATAACACAGTAAGACTTTTCTGGATACTGGGTCACTCTGACGTTAAAGGGAACGAAGCAGCGGACTCATTGGCACGAAACGGGTAATCTCAAACGCCCCTTTCACCTGAGCCTGTCATTCTCATAGCAAGATGCTCCGTAATTTACCGAATCAAGGACTAGCTATGACAAGCTCATCTCGATTATTGGGACTTTGCGCAAGGCATGCGATAGGCCATGCTGTGCATAGCCACAGCTAGATCATTCGACTGTGCTTGGTTGAAACTCAATAGAATACAGTTGAGAAGGGTAGTGGGGCTCTCGACAGGACACGGTCGATTGACCTACCACATTTATAACTTAGGGATCTCTGATGATCTCACTTGTAGGGCCTATATGGAGGACAATGAAACCTCCATGCATGTCATTTGAACCTGCAGAGTCTCAGGCATAGAATGTTTGGGTCCGAAACGCTGGACCCATTAATCCTGGAAGAAATTCCGGTGGAGAAGCTGTGAGCTTTCTGTGTAGCGTCTGGTCTCAACAGAATCGTATCGCTCCATCTGCTTAAATTAGCATTTCTTACACGGTAACGTCTCGTCTTTGGGTGACAGGTTGTTCTCAAGGAAGGCATAGAGGACCCCTTGTGGTAGGTCAAGGTGCTAGGGACCCATTTGCGGTACCCCTCTTGCTAATTATTATCCCTAGAAGGCTTGGAGCATTGATTAGAGCAAGAGGAGGTAATATCCATTAGAGCAAGAGGAGGTAATAATAAAAAGCTCGAAAAATGCTTTTTTAATTCTAAAATTTATGCAAATTTGTTTTTTAAATTAATTTTTTTTCTTGTAAATTATCGTTTCTATTTTCGTTGTTTTATGCAATTTTACGCCCAGACCAACAAAAACGTATACAAAATTATAAAAATGTAGTTGCAAAAAAAAAATCCAAAGAATATAATTTAAATTAATTTATCTAAATATGCCACTATTTTTGCTGTGCAGTGGTGTATATATAAAGTATACTAGGGTATGTTAAGTTTAGTTAACAGTTGAAACTATTGATCGCAGGAAAAAAATTTTGGTATTGGCTGGGTGCACAATTGTCGAGTCTAGCGACAATGTGATAAAAATGCACAACACTACGGGATACAACACTCAGCTATAGCTTGACATGTGGTTAAGATGTGGCTTCTATAAAAATTCAATTTTGGTGAGACGATTTATGTCTCACCAAACTGTATTTTTCCACATAGTTAAAAGAAGAATTTGATATAAACATGACAAACACATGACAAACGATAACCAAGTTTTGAATCGGTCCCATAGTTTTGTGCATTTTTATAACATTTTCGCTAATCTCGACAACTGTGCACCCAGCCCATAGGTTTTCGTCAAACCTATTAGTGGACCTAATTAATAAACGGTTCATTGTTAATGAATGCCGTATATACCGGTTATTTAAGCAATGAATTCCGTTTTTTGTCATTTTCACATGTGTTTTTCACACTATCTAAAAGGTCTTACGAAAAGCTTGACATACTTGACAGGAAAACGTTTTTATCAAGGGAATGGCAAAATATGCGGAAATTGTTATAGGGATCTTTTTAGTTGAAAATAAAATTTCAAATAAATTTGTTATGAATTTGTTTTCCCAAATAAATAGTTTAGCTGCATTTTGTAGTTAATTTATACAATAAATTGACTTTCAACGTGAAAACTTTGGAATCGTTCAATTTAGATATATTATTCTTTGAGCATTTTTGTAGAGGATTTCATTCGCTCCTATCACAATGTTGAGCTAAAAATATTTAAAAACATCTTGTTCAATTAAATTATTGAATTAATTTAATATATGCCCTGCTATTCATTTACAAAATCGACACAGCTATAATAAGGCGCGTCATACCCAATAACTTTCAATTGAAATACAATTGAAACATCTAATTATTGTTAACAAGTATACAATAAAAATATACAATAACTATATGTTGTACATCTTACTCGTTATTAACAAATTGATTCGATTTCCTATATAAGATGAAGAATCATTAAATCGATTTTGATTTATAATTATTTAATAAAACCGATAATGATTTGTTAACATTAATTATTCATATCTATTTCAATATATGATAATCACTTTCTAAAAGGAAATATAGTATTGATTTAGATTTTAATTTTCATTTATGATGTTTACTCTTCAGGTGTATATAGACAATAATGAAGGTGTGAACGCCAGTCATCTTGCTATACAGACTAACTTAATAGTAGGAGTGATGGACGTAAAAAATGGTGCCCATTTTATTAGGGGATGAAACTTTCAGAAAAGATAGTACATATAGTGACTTCAATCACTTGAGTAGGCTGCCTTCCAAGAACGTGATACGACAGGGAGTTACCTAACCCCCAAATATTTTATCACGCGTAACTTTTTTTCTATAATACGTACAAGAGAAACATCGATGTTATTTCATGAAGTTTTATTTCTAACAACTGCTGTGTGAAATTTTTTTTAATATTACAGTAGAGGCGGAAACAGTGCCCATTTAATTAAGGGATGAAACTTTCAGAAAAGATAGTATATATAGTGACTTCAATCACTTGACTAGGCTGCATTGCGAGAACATGATACGACAGGGAGTTGCCTTACCCCCAAATATTTTATCACGCGTAACTTTTTTCTATAATAATTACGATTAAAACACATCAATTCTTCTTTTCATAAAATTTTATTAACTCGACTTCAAAAAGGAGGATGGTTCTCAATTCGTCTGTATTTTTTTTTTTTTTTTAATGTTTGTTACCTCAGTTTGTTGACTCCGTCATTTATTAACCGATTTTGAATTATTATTTTTTGTTTTAAAGAGTTTGATTTCCGATTGATCCCATTGTCACCAAATCGCATTCTGATGAAGGGATCCCCTGGAAAACTAGGAAAACCCTCATTTTATAAGTGACAACCGATTTCTGCGAAATTTTTTTTTTTGAAAGGATATACTCATTTATAATGGGAAAATAAGAAAATTTTTTTAAAAACCGACTGCAAAAAAATTTTTTACAAAAAAAACCGACCCCAAAAAATAAAATTTTTACAAAAAAAAAAAAGCTTGTAAAAAAACTTGAAAATCTGTTATAAAAAAATGCACTAAAAATTAAAAAAAAAAAAAGGGATAAAAAAAGTGTGATAAAAAAAAAAAAAACGGATAAAAAAAAAGTGTTATAAAAAAATGCACTAAAAATTAGTTGGTCGTTTAGTAGGTCAAGCCATATTTAGACAAATAAAATCAGTTATAGAACTTCAAAGTCACTAAAAAGCGAGAAATAAAACCTATTTTGACAAAATGGAAACCCGACTTCAAAAATTAAATATTCTATAACAAAAAATGCACTAAAAAGTAAAAAAATAATTGCATATTCTTGTACCAATTTTAGTTCACCTAAGCAAAATTTTTTAAATATATATGTACAATTATTGTTATTTTTGGACTCGGTGTCAGCATAGAGAAATTCACATAACTTTTGGATATCGCCTCCAAAAATAACAATAATTGTACATATATATTTAAAAATTTTTGCTTAGGTGAACTAAAATTGGCACAAGAATATGCAATTATTTTTTCACTTTTTAGTGCATTTTTTGTTATAGAATATTTAATTTTTGAAGTCGGGTTTCCATTTTGTCAAAATAGGTTATATTTCCAATAACTTGTATGAAACTTTGTGTATGAAACTTTTTCCATCTCTATTACAGATTCTGAGATAAGAAATATGTAAAGATAAAAGATATACCCTATGTCAATATTTAAAAGGTATAGGAAATAAGACATAACAACATTGTAGAGGGACAGTAAATATCAAAACACAATAATATGCAAATTTTTATGATTTTCATTTGATTGTGTGAGCAATGACACACAATTTTAATCTGGTAGCAACACAATAATTGTTGAAACAATTATTGTTTACCAAAGGTACATTAATTATTCTGAAAAAAAGCGTTAATTTTGTTAAAAAGAATTTAGAAACTAAAAAAACTCGATAAATTACAAATAACAAAATCCTTGCTGAACAAAATACTAGCCTATCATAAAAATTGTTTCTCACGCGCAAGCATCTCTGCGTTAACCAAGGTGGACCGTTGCAGGATTTTTCCTCGTAGCTCTGCTAAGTCACGTGCTCGGTCACGGGCGTAAATGGTTTCCTTAAGGAAGCCCCACAGAAAAAAATTGCTAGGAGACAATCTGGAGATCTTGGAGGCCAACCAATGTCACCATGTGTACTCATAATTCAGCCAGGGAAAATGTTTGTTAAAAACGCATTCACTCTGACCGCATTATGAGCCAGGCAGCCTTCCTGTTGGAACCATATCGTTTTCATATTTACTCCAGATAGGTTTTGAACGGCGGGAATAATGAGGTCTGCAGCAATTGGAGATATTTTTCACTGTTTAGTGACCAATCAATAAAAAATTGGCCTATGAAGTGATCGCCTAAGATACCCTACCAAACGTTCAGTTTTTGAGGATACCGAGTACGGACATTAAAATATCGGTGTTGTTTTATCCGAGTCCAATAATGTACAATGGAATTGTGTTTACCATACAATGGGAATGTTGACTCATCAGTAAAGAGAATATTTTCACTGTTTAGTGACCAACCAATAAAAAATTGGCCTATGAAGTGATCGCCTAAGATACCCTACCAAACGTTCAGTTTTTGAGGATACCGAGTACTGACATTAAAATATCGGTGTTGTTTTATCCGAGTCCAATATCCGTACAATGGAATTGTGTTTACCATGCAATGGGAATGTTGACTCATCAGTAAAGAGAATATTTTTTACGAAACTATCATCCTGATTAGACCTTTCCATCACCACTTCACAAAATTCCATTCTACGCGCATGGTCTGCGGGAAATACCTCCTGCCACCAGCCAGGTATAGATATTTGGAATATTTAAAAGGTTTAAGACCATTTTTCTGCCAAACTTTGCGAATAGTCTCATGGCTAATACCCACTATATCAGCCACATCTCTATTTGGTATCTTTTATTTCCAACATACTGCAGATCTCTACATTTCTCTTTTTATGGGTGGCGTTTTCTACAGTCATTTACATAACAGCAATACTGTTTCGTGTCAACGATGTTGCGAATTGTCTGAACGCAAAACATTGCCAAACTATAGTCTGCTGGAGAATTCCCACCGTAAAACCATTTAATGACCAATTAATAGTATACCATAGCTAATGTTTTTTGACTTAGATTCTCTCTTAAATTTCTAAAAAGAAAAGAGTGGTCGTGGAATAAGAGACGGTATCGTCCTGCCAGTAATACTGAAGAAACGATCGATTGTGTGTATGATTACCTATTGGAAAACAGTGATGAATGCCAGTTTTCTTTATCACACCTCCTGCAGCAAATTAAGGGTGATTGTATACCTCACCTCCAAAAACGTTTTGTCGAGAACATAGTCATAGTGGAGATGGGCTCCAACAAAGGGCACTCAGTACAGCTATTTTTTGAAACTGTTGTTCTCAAAAACAAGCGTGGCCCCTTGAAGCATGGAAGAAGAAGTGTGTGTCATTTTCTCATGTTCTGATAACAGCTGTACGACCTCGATCTTTTGTTTCCTTCCTTCTGATTGGAATTGGTAGCTACTTTTACCGAAAATATGGATACAAACATCTGGTAAATATGTGCGCTGGTTAACTTATGACTGTTTTCGGTTAGCTGCCGTTTTTGAGAGAACCGCTGGGCATACAGGTACCAGTCTGATCTCAAATGAAAGCTAATTAAATTTACTACAAGTTTATTACATATAATATTTGATGTGGGATAAATAAGTGACCACTTCGAAAAAATTTCACTTTTTGGAAAAAAAGGCCTATTTTCTAAGAACTGTATCTTGGGAACCAATAGCTGTATAGAGCTTATTTTGATCAAATTATTGAAAATTAAGTTTACTTTAAAAGTGTATAGAATGACTATACCGGTCAGACCCTTCCTTCACTGAGATATTGAGCAAAAACTGAAAAAAGTCCGAAAATTTCATGGTTTTTTGGGTACACCGCCGCTCGCACAGCACTTTGGAAATTGCAAATCTGGTTTTTTAATTTTGGTTTAGGTCCTAACAACATATAAAAATTCAGAACGACCGGACCTTTTGCAAGCACGACCGCCTTTTCATGTTTAACTTTACTGAACTATGTAGCGATGTCCGGAGTTTAACCATTTGCAACATTTTGAATTTGACACAAAAGTATGTAATGAGCAGGCGCAAACATGTTCTTAAAGTTAAGAATCGTTTAAGCAACCGATATCGGGAGCTTATCTAACGGTGGAATACAATTTTCCAGTTTAAGAATTACTTAAAATTAAGCCTTACGTAAATGATTTGGTGCAAATGAGCATATATACAAATAAAGTCTAATACAATTATTTAGAATTGTATTTGAAACAACGAATTGACCAATATTTAGAATTCATCAATTTATGTTATTAATTGAAAGGTGTAAAAGATAATGTAACTACTATGACTTGAACCGGGACGATGTGCTAACTACTACACTTTGATTACTTAGTGATTGTATTTCATTTCTTATTCAAATATATATTTTTTATTTTGTACATGTAAACTTGTACTGCTATTTAAAAATTGATAATTGTTTTTGTGAAAATAAGTTTACAAAAGCAAGCGAGCGGTTGGGAAAACAATTAGCATCAAATTGAAACACTCGCATCAAAAACACGAAATTTTTTTGCCTATTTTTCTCATTCTTTATTAATTCTAAGATTCAATCCATTCGTATTGTATTGATCTTTCGCCTATGTGACGTGGGTCATAAGTCCATTTTTTAGAAAAAAATGTAACTTTCAATAATTTGGTTATTACCACTGATCAATAATTTAATTAATAAACGACTTGTCGTTATTAAAAAACGATATTTTTTACATCATGCATATAATTCTTATGTTTCATAATAGTTTATATATTACATAAAACATTTGTATGTATCAAAGTGTTTGGACAGATAGCCACAGATAGAAAAAAGAAGTATTATGGTTTAATAATAATAATGTTACATTTTATGTGAAATAAAAGTTATAATAAATTTCAAGAACAACTTTCATTTTAAAACACAGAAAAACTAGTTACTAGTGTGTTGTGTACAGTTTTGTTGCAATAATTAAAATACAATTGAATTAAAACAATTAAAATGTTTATGATTAACGTGAATTTGTATTTAATTTTAACTCTTCGGTGTAAAAACTGCGTCTTGCGAACTCATTCCAAAATATCTTTCATTTTACATGTTTGCAATATCTAATTTAATAGATAATTGAGGGTTATTTGCCAAAAAAAGACAATCTAATTTACTATCATAATCGTTTAAAACGTGTCAGAGAGACACTTCTATTTTCGACTAAGAAAAAATATTTTTTCCTGTTTCTGGTAAAAAAAGAAAAATGCAAAAATAAACTTGTTTACATACAAATTTTTACAACGGATTTTTACAAAAATTGCAAAAGTAAAAATTAAATTACGCTTAAAAAAGCATAAAATTTTACATTGAGCCCAAATGTCTTTTTTACACTTATGCTGTAGTAAACAATTTTATACAGAGAAGAGTTCTAAATTTGATCAAATATACGCAAAAAATTTAGTCGAATTTAATTTGAGTCTCTGTAAAATGATCTCTGTTTAAGGTACAGATTACTGTGGTGCCACCTTAGCTGAGATTTACGAAGGCATATACTGTATAGACAAACATGCCATTTTTTCATATCAATATTAAATAAAACAAGTAATGTAACAACAAACTGAGTTAATTGTTTGAATACCCAGTATATACTGAGTTGTATATCAATGTTTGAATTGTTAATATTTTTGCCTATTCAATGTTTATAAAATATGAATTATTTGTAAATGTTTGTTTTGTGTTAATAATTAATATTGAAACAGTAAAAAAGTTCTTGCATTTAAAAAAATTTATATTAATGTTCTTGAGATTTTTATATATTTAAATATTTATATAATTGAATTATATAATTGAGTTAATCAACGCGAAGCGACTGTTAACGCAAAGCGTTGGTCAACGTGAGGCGTTAGACGACGCGAAAAGTTAGTCAACGCAAAGCTTAAGTAAACCAACGGAAATCGTTGGTAAACGCAAGGCGTTTACCAACGCGAACCGTAAGCTAAAGCGAACCGTAAGTCAGCCAACGCGAAGCGTTGGTGAGTGAGAAGCGTTAGGTATTCAAAGAGAATCGTCAGTGATTCAACGCGAAGCTCGATTTCATGCGAATCGTTAACGCTTAAAGTAAGCGTGCAAAGTTAGACATATC
Organism: Nineta flava; assembly: GCA_963920215.1. NCBI lineage: Eukaryota > Metazoa > Arthropoda > Insecta > Neuroptera > Chrysopidae > Nineta > Nineta flava. Next base: position 42,445,441 of record OY986043.1, on the reverse strand, counting down.
GTAGCGTTAGTTAACACGAAGCGTTAGCAAGCGTAAGTTATACAACGCGAAGAATTAACCGACGCGAAGCGTCAGTTGATACGGCGCACTACCTAACTCAAGGAAATTAACGCGGAGCGTAAGCAAGTTAACGCGAAGCGTTAGTAACATTGATAAACGCAAAGCGATAACCAACGCGCAACGTAAACTAAAGCGATCCGTAAGTCTGCCAATGCAAAGCGTTGGTCAATGAGAAGAGTTAGTTATTTGAAGCGAAGCGTCAGTGATTTGCGAAGCATGATCTCACGCGAATCGTTAACCAACGAAAAGATGTATGTTATGTTTGTACATGTGCCCGCCTTCGATCGACTCATTTTCAACTTTAAGCAAAAATTTTGTAAAAACGGTTGACTTTATGAAAAAAGTTTTCAAACAGAAGTTGTTTATTTTAAAGAGAAGAAGATTTTATGTAAACAAACTTTTTTTCTATCTACTACGGTTTCAAAGACCCCCCTTCTAGTGGGGGGAAACATGTTCCGATTTTGCCCATTAACGAACTTGACCTTACTTTTTTGCTCTAGAACACACACAAAAATTTTCAGCTCGTTATCTCTTTTCGTTCTTGAGTTATCGGCTTCACAGACGGACGAACGGACGGACGGACATGTGAAAATGGCCGAATTAGGCCATTTTATGAATACCTTTGTGAAGCATTGTTGTCAAGGATTAATATTTTCAAGCGTTACAAAGTCGGTACTAAACTTAATATACCTTGTATATGTACAAATATACTGGGTATAAAAATGAATGATATGTTTGTCCATTTAGTATATGCTAGTTATTTCTTACTACGTCTTCGTAACCTTAATGGAAATTGACACAGTAGTATAGTATTGTGACGCGTAAAGTATACACAAATAATAATATGTTGTAACAGCTTGTTAATAAATTAGACACTGTGATAAATATTGTTTAAAAATATTCTTTAAATTAACAGTTTATTTAATTGAATTTAAAATAAATAGTGTCTTCAAATAGTGGTAGAATTAATTATTAATTGTTTTTTTTTTTAAATTAGTGTAATAAAAACTTTTTTTTCGCGCTCAAAAGATATTTTCAGTTATGCAAATTACCTGAAACAAGCATGATTCTTATAATAATGATCAAATTTTATTGCTGATTTTGTAGGATTTATGAATCTGCAGACCTACTACATCAACATCGTCGGGTGGCAGCCCAGCGCACAATATGCGCTCGAGCAGCCTCTCGGAACGTGAAAAAAGGGTCGTCGTATCCTATAAAGTGACGTCGGAGACGGATTCGGATCCCGTTTCTTGCTCTGACAAGGAGACGACCAGAAGAAGTAGAAGAGGCTGGTCGAAGGGGAACCCCAGGAAGTGATCCCACAACTTCCTGGGGCCACCCATCCTAGCCAATAGAAATGGTAAATATATTGCAGTGAAATTGCAATGGTATTAAACAACGCTACTGTCAGCTAAACATGCTGGCAGAACATACACCTATGTGTATATGTATACAAGAGTCACATCTTAGACCGGTGGAGACATATAACTTGAAGGGTTATACCGTCCGCCAGCAGAATGATCTGCCAGATTTTTGAGCAAGGGGAGGTGTCGCAATATTAATAAGGCGAGGCCTGCCTTACCAGACCCTTCACCTTGACACCCCCCCCCTCCCTGCAAGCTGTAAGAATATACGGAATGCTCGAACTCACAGTATGCACAGTCTATCTGCCAGACTTCGATTAGAATATCAAAGATCTGGTAAGTTTTACCTTGCAACTTCCACAACCATTTCTGTTGCTAGGTGATTTTAACACTAACAGTCCATTGTGGGGCTGTGAGCAAAGAGACGCACGTGGGAGACTCATCGAGAGTTTTTTATGTGGGTTTCTTTTAAATACCGGTGAGAAAACGCGTTTAAATGTCAGGAATGGAGAGATGTCAACAATTGATCTGACATTATGCTCACCGGGTCTGGCTCATCGACTGGAATGGGTGGTACTTCCTGACCCTTGCGGGACTAACCATCTACCCATCAAAGTTTCTCTTAACTCACCGATGTGTCCACATCCTACTTCCCCGAGATGTCGTCTTCGTCGTGCCAACTGGGACACTTTCATGGAAAGTTTTGAAGTTCCCACGTTGGGGGGAGACGTAGAAGAGGATGTGTACAAAAATGCCCTCTAAAGTCATTGAAGCAGTTACACACGCTAGAGATAAGTCTTTCGGCATTCCACCTAACAGGAAAGTTCCCTGGTGGAATGATGTCGTGAGAGTAGCGGTTGCAGAGAAAAAGAAGGCGTTAAACAAACTTAAAAGACGCCCCACGCAGGAAAATTAGAAAGCTTTTAAAAGAAGATCAATTGCAATGAGGACCATCCATGATCAGAAAAGACTATCTTTGGAGCAATATGTCTCGGCAATCAATACCTCCACACCATCTTCGGAGATATGGAGGAGGGTGAAGGCAATTTCTGGGAAATTTTTCTCATCACCGGCCCCTGCCCTCCTCAATCTGGATTACCGGATCATATCGCAGCGTGCCGAAATCGCTGAGTGTTTAGCGAAGCACTTTGAACACGCCTACAGCTCCCAAAATTATGCCCCGGAATTCCTGCGGGTTAAGATGCATCACGAACAACATGATGATGTTTTTTTATCAGATGACTCCCTCCAGTATAACAATGCAAGAACTACTGGAGACGCGAAAGGGGTCAACAGATACATCACCTGGCTCCGATACAATACACTATGCCATGATCCAGAATTTGTCTTATCCTGGTAAGTGCAGATTACTGGATCTATCAATATTTTTTGGCAGAGCGTTTACCCTCAGCAATAGCGGGAAGCCATTAATATCCCGTTGCTAAAAGAGGGTACAGATTCAGCGCAACCATCAAGCTACCGTCCAATATCCTAGACTTGCTGCTTCAGCAAGATATTGGAATAAGTAAATATCAGACAGGTTTCCGCCAATACCATTCGACGACAGATAACTTGTTCGCCTTGAGAATGCCATTCACGAAAATTTTCTCCAGGGTTATCAGTTTGTGGGGGTGTTCTTCGATCTGGAGAAAGCATATGATATGACTTGGAGTTACGGCATTCGCGTAAGCTGCTTGATTGATGACCTTGCAATTTTCTATAGAGCTCCCTTAATGGATACAATTGAAACGAGACTCCAGCAGGGCATCAACGAATTGGTGCATTCTGCAGAAAGTGTTAGTTTTCAGTTCTCTACGATTAAAACTAAGTGGTCCATTTCTGCCGAAAACACAAGGCACATCCTGATCCGATCCTTTAAGAAATTAACGTTGCGTCATCACCTACAATCCTTGGCAGCGAGTTGTCGCAAGGCAATTAATGTATTTCAGGGATTGGCCGGTACATGGTGGGGTGCGGACCGGAAGATGCTATTGCGGCTTTATTTATCGCTGGTTCTGCCCAGGACGGATTATGGCTGTGTAGTATTCTCCTCCGCCCGGACGTCGACGCTTCTAGATTCTATTCACCACGCAGGTATTAGACTTGCAACATGAGCTTTTCGAACGAAAAAACATCGAGGCGATACTCCACGTGCTTCAGCACATATCCATCGTTTTTGTATGGACGCCTGCCTGGACACATGGGTATACATGGGAATGAGGTGGTTGATGATGCTGCGCGGGTCGCGGCTGATTCAGACCACCTGGATCAAATCACAATACGCCCAAAGGACCTGAAAGTGTACATACGCTTTAAAACTAATGAAAAATGGCAGCGTGAGTGAAACAACCTCACGGAAAAATTCAAACAGTTCAAGCCAAGCATCAGTAAGATGCCGGCACTTGTAAATCTGAGCCACAGAGAGAGTGTGACCCTTACTCGTTTGTGAGGCATATTGTTGAGGAATGTGTAGTCTTTGAACCTTTACGGCAAAGACTACGGCTTCGAAAGAATGTAGCGCGAGCATTATCGTATCATGCGAGATCCGTGAAGAATATTACATTTTTTAATGAATTTCAACTTCTACGGAGACTCTAGTGGTAACATCTCTGATTTTAAAAGTCGTTCATTTTATCACATATAGTTTTAAGTTTTATTGCTTTTATTGTAATGGGGAGTATACCCACACTATTACACGTTGTTATATTTTTAGTTTTGAAAAAAATTTTATTGTTATGTAGTTTTTAAGTTTTAAAATTTTTTATTGTTATCTAGTTTGTAAGTATTTTTATCTGTTGCAGTGAAGGCCTTTTTTACACCTTCACTGTTATTTTGTTGTTGTTGTATTTTTTATATAGTTTGTATTTTGTTGTTTTATTCCTACCTAGTCAATTCATTTGACTAGGTAGTGTTGTGATAAAATTGTGATATTTGTTATTAATTTTTTTAAAAATATGAGCAAGGGGGACTAATGAGCAAGTTCTCGAAACCTCAAAAAGGGGGTGGGTTTTAGTGGGTAGTTGGGCTGGCCAGGAGCTCCACACTCTGTGCGTCAATGCATTTCCCACCTCCCTGTCACAAAAAAATATTATTTCGTTAAGTTCAACTTTGTAAGATATTTGTTTTTGAAAGAAATGTATCGAAAATCTATAGTTTTATAAAAAAATGGAGTAGGCGCGTACCATGCATGTTAACAATTTCAACTTTGATTGCAAATATTTCGCTTCACAATCGGTCAAAAAAACATTTTTTTTTTAAATAATGCAAAACATTTTGATTAATATTATAAGATTTCAATTTTATAAAATTCTTAAGAAAACTGGGTTGAACTACCTAATAACGAATGAACTACCTTATTGTTTACATTTTTTTATTATAAAAACATAAATATAAATACCAATTTAATAATTTGTTTATTATTTTATTTTTTAAATATTAATAATTATAATATTATTATTTTCATTAGGAATATTATATCTAAATAAAAAAAAATAAAAATGATTTAGCAATATTTCTGCAAATCATAATTATGAAATAGTATACTTTTATAAATCGTAAACAATACCTGTGAAATTTTTGAAACATTTTTATTATTTAGATTAGAATTCATGTACTTATGTATTGTGTGGTATCAAGTGTATTCACAAAACAATAACACTCTGTTTATTATAAGTGCATCTGACTTTTTTATTCTTATTCGAATAAAAACTCTCACTAAATTAAAAATGAAATTAAAGATTCTCTTAAGGTTGTTGCGGGTAGGTAAGAACAGTAAGATAGATTTAAGAAAAGAAACATGATTATATATGAATATAATTTTATGTTTTCCATATTTTAGAAATACTAAATGCTAAAAAGTGTTTTTTAAACACCTGAACATATAATTTGGCTTAAGGATGAACCAGCATAGTGTACACATACATACACATATTATCGGCACACAGATACTTACACATGCTATCAAATATTTTTGGTACGGTGATCTGGCAACGTTTCTCTGTGTATATACCTATTTATTATTACTGCATATGTCAACAGCATATATTCCCACTGTTTACTTGATGCAACTTGAGAGAGATTGGCGCACGACGTTGTCAGACCACTATTTACCATAAACGGAATGTGTTATAATTGGACAAAAATAATATTTTAAATTATTATATATCGAAAACAAAACGGTAACACACGAATTTTTTTTAAAATTTATATAAAAAATATTAAAGAATCCTCTCCTAGTTTTATAGTTTTAGATAATAGTTGGGCGGGCTGAAGTTTTATATGCTTCTAGAGAGAGAGAGTGAGAGAGAATGATAACTTTGATATTAATTATCTCGCCTTCTAAACGATCAAAAATTCCGAAACTTCGGGGTCTATTAGAAAACGTTATTTTTATCCTGTAAAAAAAAAAGAGCAAAATCTGTCGAAAAGTGATTATGCTGGTACATCCTTAAGTACATTTTGAAATTCAAAATTAGACCTTGAATTTGTTTTTTAAAAAGAAAAATATTGAGAACCAATTGTATATTTTTCTCCTTTGAGTTTTTTTATTCACTCTCCAAAGTCAAATCATAACTGAAAAACAAAATCACAATTTGGATTGTTTACTTTTTAGAAAAAAATATATAATTTTATAAAAAAAAAAAATGGATTGTTAAGGCGTTAGGCGGAATCCGAATGATTTTACGACAGATGGTTTCGTATCTCAGTAAACCCAATTAACTTTTTAAATTATTAAATTAAATAACTTTTATTAACCCCTCTGAATGCGATCGTGTCTAAAAAGTAACTTAATTGTTCTAGAAGAATCTGTAAAAAAAAAAACGTTTATAAAAAAAAGACTATCAAAAAAGATTCTATTTGTTTCTACAAAATAATGTTCTAGAACACTCTAATCAATATATAAACAGAGCACGAAAGCGATTCTGAATCAGTTTTAAACTTACATTATGGTCTAAGATCCGGCATTAGAAAACCTTCCCTCATCTGTTAATTGAATGAAATAATTTTTAAAAGGCAGATAACAATATTATAAATGTAGGCGTGCAATGTCTGCCACCGTAGTCCTGCTACCTATATCATATTAATTAATTAATTAATATGATATAGTGTCTTTGTTTGTTGCTCGAACAAATATATTTGTCTCTCTCTCTGCGTAGAACACATTTTTTGAAAGTTTTATTACTTAAAAAATTTTTTTTATAGGCTGCAAATAATTTAATTATATATTTATTATATAAAATATATTTTATAAATCACAGTAATAAAATTTTCAAAAAATGTGTTCTACGCAGAGAGAGAGACAAATATATTTGTTCGAGCAACAAACAAAGACACTATATCATATTAATTAATTAATTAATTAATATGATATAGCCAGCAGGACTACGGTGGCAGACATTGCACTCCTATATTTATAATATTGTTATCTGCCTTTTAAAAATTATTTCATTCAATTAACAGATGAGGGAAGGTTTTCACTAATGCCGGATCTTAGACCATTAGACAAGTATCATTTTTAATTTTCCAAATCAGTTAAAAGTTTAAATTTGAGTATCAGTAACAGCTTATAAAGTGTCAGTAGCAGTATATTGACGAGTATTGGTTGTTGTACTATACAGTCCAGTATAAAAAATATTTTGACAAACTGGAAACCCGACCTTAAAAATCAAATATTCTAAAACCAAAAATGCACTAAAAAGTAAAAAAATAATTGCGTATTCTTGTGCCAATTTTAGTTCACCTAAGCAAAAATTTTTAAATATATATACAATTATTGTTATTTTTGGAGGCGCTGTCAACATAGAGAAATTGAAAAATTGTTGTAGTTTTTATTTCGAAAAAGTATAGTATTTATTTAAATTTTAATGGTTCCCATAAATTTATCCTTCACATAAAATTTGGACACCGCCTCCAAAAATAACAATAAATGTACATATACATTTAAAAATTTTTGCTTAGGTGAACTAAAATTGACACAAGAATACGCAATTATTTTTTTACTTTTTAGTGCAAGTCGGGTTTCCATTTTGTCAAAATATTTTTAATTTTTTTTAATTTTTAGTGCATTTTTTCATAGCAGATTTTCAGTTTGTTTTTACATGCTTTTTGTTTTTTTTTGTAAAAATTTGTTTTTTAGGGTTGGTTTTTTTTTGTAAAAATTTTATTTGAAGTCGGTTTTTAAAAAAAGTTTCTTATTTTTCCAGTATGAATGAGTATACCCTTTCAAACAAAAATTTTCACAGAAATCGGTGATCACATATAAAATTAGGGTTTCCCTCGATTTCCAGGGGATCTCCTCATCAGAATGCGATTTGGTGACAATGGGACCAATCGGAAATCAAACCCTTTAAAACAAAAAAAAATTCAAAATCGGTTCATAAATAACGGAGTTCTGAGGTAACAAACATAAAAAAAGCAACATACAGACGAATTGAGAACCATCCTCCTTTTTGAAGTCGGGTTTAAAAGTGAACAAATTGTTTTTTATCAAATTTAATATATTCAGATTTGAGTAAAGTAATACAATTTTGTATAAAATTTTTATTCTTTCTTAACAATCACCGCGATTGTAAAGTTTCCATGTCAAATTTTCTTATTTTTGAATATTTAGTGGGTGGATTTAGTAAATGATGAATAGAAAATATCAACATAACAATTTTAAATCTCCAAATAGAAATTATGTTAAAATTTTCAAATAGAAATTATTCAAAATTACAAATGACTCATATATTATTATTTTTTAAATATTTCTTTGTTGGTAGTGAAAGTTTTTAAATTTCTATATTAATATATTTAACAAAATTAAATAAGATTATTATATTGAAAAAAAAAAAATTTAAACACCTCTTTTTCGGTTCGTAAATCACAAAAATTCTATTAAAAAAATAGTAAGAAATGTAACAACAACTCCACACGCACATACGTGTGTATTTAAGCTTCCGTGTTGCCCGACGGGTTTATTTAGCATCAACGGGGAAATTTTTTTTCCAAAGTAGGTCTTTTTCATAGATAGCTTTTTTTCGTCAAAAAAGTGCAATGAATAAAAAAATAAACTTTATAATTGTATTTCAATGTTTACATAATTTTTCCATATTGAATTGAATAATAAATTATTGTTGTTATTTTAACATAAATGTTTGGTAGGTATATTAAATATAATTCACTTAAATCCTTTAAAATTTTCCGTCTTATGCTACTTGCGCGTCACGACGGGGGTATTTTGGGGTTACTTGCGCGCTGGGGTAGCTAGACTACTGCGTTTCGAAAGGTTCTGGCAATGCTGTTCAGCTTATGAAAAAACGATTCAAACAAAGTTTTAAAAAAAATTTTAATTTATTTTATAGTTAAACTTTTCTTTTATCAGTTACAGTTTTGAAGTTATGTAATTTCCCCTTTATAGGGGAGGAAGATTGCTTGAACCGCTTTTGCCCAATCACGAACTTGAAGAAACTTTTTAATTCTATAACACGCTCAGGGAATTTTAACTAGTTATTTCTTTTTTTCATTCAGACGGCACATCATAAAATGTAATCATCAGATTTTTTCTCCGACCAATATTTATAACCGTTACAAACTTGGGACCAAACTTATAATACATTTAAGTATATAGTCTATAAATGTAGAGTAAAATACGTTTGTTTGTCTATAAAAAATAAACTCTAGAGAATGCAATGGAAAAATGTTTCGGATAAAAGAATGTTATTTATTTTTAACCCGACTTCAAAAAAGGAGGAGGGTACCTAATCGTGTGAATTATTTTTATACGTTACGTTTGTTACGTTAGAACTCCGTCATTTATCAACCGATTTGAAAATTTATTTATTTTTTTTGAAAGGTTATACTTCCAGATTGGGCCCATGATCACCAAGTCATATTCTGATGAGGGGATCCCATGGAAATCGAGGAAAATCCTCATTTTATACTTATGATCACCGATTTCTCCGTCAATTGTTGATCGATTTTGAAAATTCGTCTTTTGCTTAAAAGGGTATACTCACTAAAAATGGAAAAATAAAAAACTTTTTTAAAAAACCGACTTCAAATAAAACAATTTTTTACAAAAAAAAATTTACAAAAAAACAACACGGGCCAAAATAAATCTGCTATGAAAAAATGCACTAAAAAGTAAAAAAAAATGTTTTACAGAAAAAAAAAACCGGCTCCAAAATGAAAAACAGATCCAAAAAAATCTGCTATGAAAAAATGCCCTAAAAAGTAAAAAATAATTGCGTTATTTATTTACTTCAATATACATATAAATATCCATTTTACTCAACTCAATTATTATTATTTTTCGAGTTGGTGCCAACCGCATCTGCTGTCTTGTTGTGGATTATGAAATGCTTTTTGCAGGTGCTCCAAAAATAATAATAATTGAGTTGAATAAAAAGGATATTTATAAGTAAATCGAAGTAAATAAATAACGCAATTATTTTTAACTTTTTAGTACATTTTTTCATAGTACTTCTTTTTTGGAGTCGGTTTTTTTTTGTACAAAATTTTTTATTTTACAAAGAACAGTTTAACCACAAGTTGCGGGCTAACTCTTACTGACTTTAAAACCAAATTTAGGAATAGGAGACAGAGGGGTGGGCAGGGAAATACGTATTGGACTCGGGTATATAAAAAAAATATTGAAGAAATCGAAGATTTAGAATCGAATGTACAGAATCATTATGTAAAATATGTAGAAAAACAACAATTATGGTGTATCCGTTTTCACAGAACTTTAGAAGTCAGATTATTCACGTTTTTCTCTAGAATACATAAAATACGATTTATTTAGGAAAAACTCTCTAAAATGGAACGAATTTTTTAATACAAATATTATCGACGATTTCTTCATTTAAACGTCATTCCGTACACTTAGAATTAGTCTTACTCAATAGTACATAACACTCAATTCTGTCAATGAACACTCAATATGCTAAGAGTGTATCAGATTCGAATTCCGGTGGTGGATTCTTGTAAAATAAATTGACAGTAGAACTATTATCCGAATTTATTGGGTTTGGGCCAGATCTGGATAATCATACTGGATAAATCATGTAATAAAACCTATTTTGACAAAATGGAAACCCGACTTCAAAAATAAAATATTTCACCTAAGCAAAAATTTTTAAATATATATGTACAATTATTGTTATTTTTGGAGTCGGTGTCAGCATATAGAAATTCACATAACTTTTGGATATCGCCTCCAAATGCAATTATTTTTTAACTTTTTAGTACATTTTTTGTTATAGAATATTTGATTTTTGAAGTCGGGTTTCCATTTTGTCAAAATAGGTCTTATTTCTCGCTTTTTAGTGACTTTGAAGTTCTATAACTGATTTTATTTGTCTAAATATGGGTAGACCTACTAAACGACCAACAAATTTTTAGTGCATTTTTTTCGAACACAATTTTTTTTAATCCGTTTTTTAATTTTTAGTGCATTTTTTTATAACAGATTTTCAATTTTTTTTACAAGCATTTTGTTTTTTTTTTTGTAAAAATTTAATTTTATGGGTCGGTTTTTTTTTGTAAAAAATTTTTTTGAAGTCGGTTTTTAAAAAAATTTTCTTATTTTCTCAGTATGAATGAGTATATCCTTTCAAAAAAAAAAATCGCAGAAATCGGTTATCACATATAAAACGAGGGTTTTCCTCGATTTCTAGGGGATCCCTTCATCAGAATGCGATTTGGTGAGAATGGGACCAATCAGAAATCAAACTCTTTAAGACAAAAAAAAAAAAATTCAAAATCGGTTAATAAATGCCGGAGTTTTGAGGTAACAAGCATTTAAAAAAAAAAAAATACAGACGAATTGAGAACCATCCTCCTTTTTGAAGTCGGGTTAAAAAGGCCTTAGTTAAAAAAAGCTTTTGTGTACATTGGGTTTAAATGAAGACAAATTGTAGAATTTCTCGCCTAAAAGTTTTGTTTTTTCGCGAATTATCGACCCTGAAAGGGGGTTTGACAAAGCTTGTTTTCTGAAAGCAATCAGAATAATTGGCAATTTGGATAGTTGGAGTGCAGATAATTGAAGCTATACTGTAAAAAAAAAGATTTTATTGTCAAAACAGAAAAAAAACATCTAAAGTGGAAAAATTATACTAGACTGTTAATTCATAAAAATGTTGCAAATGTTAATCTTATTAAAAATCATTTTGAGCCTACATAATAAGTTTGAAAATAATAAAATTTTGACATTATTTTAAGTAACCGAATTCTCTTTTGGAATCGCGCTGAGAGGTCTCTTTATAGGTACTTAAACAAAGTTCTTAAAAAATTTAAAAATCTGTCATTATGCAGCATACTTACGATTAATTATCTATAATAATAAAACGTTTATTTTAACCATTAGAAATATAATTCAATTTGGTTATAAATAAATCCCGGCAGTCAATTAAGGGGAAACATTTATTAATTACCTTTTAAATAGTATATTATAACCATGCACTATGAACATAACAAAGTTCATGGCTTCTAACTACCCGACGACGGCGAAGCAAGTGGGGTTATGTTTTTTTTATGATATACAAGAAAAAAATACTTTTACAGAAAGTATGAGTACAGGCATCAACATATACTCGTGTGTTTTTTGTACTGACAACAAGAAGAAGGTCATGTTCAAGTTTTTTTGCTTCGATTAAATATTTATGAATAAGCAATGATATCAAAATATAATTCACTTATTGAAAAAAAACATGAAATGGATGTGGAAACAAACAAGTGAATTAACAACTAAGTTAATTGCACAAATACACGGTATATACTGATTTCAATATCAATGCGTGAACTACTTATTTTACTTTTTACAGAAGCACAAATGTATAAAATTTAAAAAATATATTATCTAGAGCACGGTAGCGCGAGAGGCCGAGTTTAAGGGTTGTATACATATATACTTTTGTAATCAAGAGTAGAGTTCCAAAATGTTCAAAACAAAAGTTGTTTATTTTAAAAATAGAAACATTATTTGTCTTTAAATTTTCCCGTTTTCAAAGATGGATATGACTTTGATCTGACTTTTTTGCTCTACGGCATACACAAATATATCAGCTCATTATTTTTTTTCGTTTTTGAGTTATCGTGTTGACAGACGAACGGGTGGACGGATATAATGGACTAATTATATCATTTTATATACACTTATGCCTGGAAATTTTTTCAGTGATCAATATTGGAACTGAACTTAGTATACCCTTGTACATACTATAAATACAAGAAATATACAAGCTCATTGCATAAATCATAAAAAAATGCCTTTCTTTAAAAAAAACTTTTGTGTATACTCGTTTTAGTTGTAAATTTTCTTGGCTAAAATTATCGTGATCTGGATAATTAATGAAAATATTTCAAAAAAGGAACTAAAAAGTTGAAAATAATTTACAATAATAACAAATACAAATACATAATTCCTTTTTCCACTTTCATCTACATACAACTTAAAATCTGAGGAAGAAACCAGAATAGTTTGGCAAAATACAATTACTCCAAAATAATGTCTTTCCGAGTTTGTTCCCAGCAAACATACAAGTCAGAAAGACTTCAAAAAGAAGTCTTTTTGAAGACTTCATTAGGAAGTACAATTATGACGTCATAATGGCCTTTTTTTCAGAATTCTCAAATGAGTGGTCTTTAAGACATCTTTTTTTATGGTTTCGCAAGAAGTCTGAAATAGGAGCCCTTTAAGTAGTCTTTTTTTCTGTCTTCGTAAAAAGTCACAAATAGGAGCCCATTAGAGTCTATTTTTTCTGACTTCGCAAGAAGTCAAAAATATAAGCCCTTTAAGTAGACTTTTTTTCTGTCTTCGTAAACAGTCAGAAATAGGAGCCCTTCAGAGCCTATTTTTTCTGACTTCGCAAGAAGTCAGAAATATGTGCCCTTTAAGAGTCTAATTTTTCTGACTTCGCAATTGGTTTTATCTGTAAGTATCTTAAAGGTTAACGCATTAAAATGAATTTAAAAAATGAATATCATGATTTCCTATTTTTTATTAAGATTTGAAACCAAGATGTCTGCCAAGGTGATAATCATTCCATCTTCGAACCTATTCCCAAGAATATCAAAAAATTAAGTTTGAGTCAAAAGTTAGCTCAATGGAAATGTGAGTTTAACATTACTCAAACTGCATCTAAATATTCTTCGGAATGTAGAGTCGATAGAAGACTTAAAAAATTTTCCAAAAGATTGCCGTACATTATTAAATTCTCCTAAAAATACCCCTATTCGTACTGTTGCACCAGGAGAATATTTTCATTATGGAAATAAAAGATTGATTGACCAACTGAAAGCGATCGATTTGGGCTAGTTTAAAGAAACTATTCAAATCAACGTGCAATTGACAGTTTGCCAATTTCAAAGAGTTTGAAGAGTCAACTTTATCCAATACTAGTCGAAATTTACCCAAAAGGCGATGTACCTTTTGCTGTTGGATATATCATGGACTTAGCAAACCAAATGATTGTAATGATTATTAATATAAATTTAAATGTAAATATAAATCCGACCAAAAACATAAATGTAAGAAAGGGCCGAGTTTTTGGGAAAATCCTTAATGTAATAGTTCCTTCTTAAAAAGTGATGATATGAGAGTAAGGACCGAGCTATTTACAAAGTAAATAGCTCTAGACTTCATATAATAGTTGCTTCTTAAAAAGTGATGATATGGAAGAAAGGACCGAGCTATTTACAAAGTAAATAGCTCTAGATTTCAGATAATAGTTGCTCTTTGAAAAGTGATGATATCCCATTAAAGAGCCGAGCTATTTACAAAGTAAATAGCTCGGTAAACTATTAACTAAAAAAAATAATGAGGGGTAAATTGATTAAATGTAAGAAAAAATTTGGTTTAAATTTATTTCATAAGTTTTCCCTTAGTATGTTTTTAAAATTTTATATAACGCGGCAAGTTAATTTTTCTGATGATTTCAAATATTTTAAAACTTGCCGCGTTATAAAATTTTAAAAACATACTAAGGGAAAACTTACGACATAAATTTCAACCAAATTTTTTCTTACACTTAATTAATTTACCCCTCATTTATTTTTTTAATAAATAGTTTACCGAGCTGTTTAGCTTGTAAATAGCTCGAAACTTTATGGGATATCATCACTTTTTAAGGAACAGCTATTATTTGAAGTCTAGAGCTATTTACTTTGTTAATAGCTCGGACCTTTCTCGTATATCATCACTTTTTAAGGAGCAACTATTATATGAAGTCTGGATCTATTTACTTTGTAAATAGCTCGGTCCTTTATCCCATATCATCACTTATTAAGAAGCAACTATTTTATTAAGATTTTCTCGAAAACTTACCTTTCTTACAAACGGAAAATTTAACAATTTTAACTGTAATTAAAATAACACATGAAGCATATATCGATTTGATTTGTTGACATGGTTACCGCCTCCTTTTTGATTAGATAGACATTTAGTATTTAAATAAAAATAGCTTATTTGATATATCAGTATGTTTTAATACTCCAAATAGAAAACATTGATTCTTTCATTGTATTGTTACAATGTTACTTTTTTTAAGTAAACAAGTTGTTTAAAAATAAACAAGTTTATTTTCAATTAGCAATTCGTAATGATGAAGAATTAAATAAATTGTTATCTGGTGTAACAATTGCTCAAGGTGGTATATTACCAAATATTCAAGCAGTGTTATTGCCAAAGAAAACTGAAAAGAAAGCATAAATTTTATACATTGGATTATTGATAATAATATTCATCGATCATAGGCCTTTTATTAAAACGCCACAAATTAATGTGCAATAAGAGTGATATATTTTTTATTAAAATAACTATATAAAATTTAGTATATATAAGATGTTACTTGATTTGTTTCTATTATGACTTCTAAACTAATCGTTTATTACAGACAATTGATTATCAACGTAAGAGTCTTTGAAGAAATGACTTGATCCGTTGGCTCCACTTCACAAAAAAAAATTCGCTCTCTAGCGGTCATATTTTTAGTCTGATCAAAATGCCTTAAGGCAGTTTAAGGGGTGTTTTTCCCATTTTCGGAGGTTTGCGTTATAGGTAAAGAAATTTTTCAAAGTGTTCTGTTAACTTGACTTTATTTCGGGTCGATTGGTGAAAATTCCATCATTTCATCATATATAAAACTGAAAAACGTAATTTTGGGGGGTGTTTTTTCGATTTTTCGGGAGTTTGCAATAAAAAATATTAAGTTTTTCGAAATAACTTCCTAATTTGTAGCTATTAAGCGTCGATTGCAAAAAACTGCATCTTGTTGTATGTATAGAACAAAAAGGTTGGTTTTGGGGGTGTTTTTACCAAGTTCGAAGGGTTGTGATGGAAAAAAACTGATCTTTCTATCATGAATAGAAGTAAAAAGGTCAGTTTTAGGGATGTTTTTCCCATTTTCGGTGTGGTTGCGATGTAGGTAATGAAATTTTTCAAAATATTCTGTTAATTTTGACGGTATTTCGGGTCGATTAGTGAAAATTCAATCTTTATAGCATTTATAGAACAGAAAAACGTAATTTTGGAGGATGTTTTTCCAATTTTCCGAGGGGTTGCACTGAAAAAATTGAAGTTTACTGATTTTTCTCGTCAGTTTGAAGCAATTTCACGTCGAATACAAAAAACCGCATCATTCTAGCATAAGGGCTTGGTTATAAGGGCTTTAAAAAATTTTTGCAGACGAAGCTGCATCGGGCAATGCTAGTAATAAATAATAATTGATCAATGCAAAATATGATAAAAAAGTTATATAAATTAATGTTTACAAAATTACAATAAAAAACGTATATATAAAATAAAATAAATTCACACAGTGTTGGGCACCCATTCAAAAACTAATAATCTGTGCTTAACATTTAAAATAAACACACACTGCTGTATTCAAATTGCTATGTCTATTTCTAAATGGTATAAAAATTAATAGGTATATATGATATATATCGTTTTCTACATGGTAGTTTGCCGATGACATAGTCTTAAGTTAATTAAAACAAAAAAATGTTAAATTTGCCGCTTTTCCGATACAAATTTCCAGTTTTCGCAATTTTCCCGTCGGTTTGGGTACTACAGCTATCTACATGCCAAATTTCAACTTTACAGCATATCTAGAAGTCGCTCATAGTTTTGATATCTAATACTTAAGTTTTTTAAGACGTTCCCGCGAATTTTGCGTTTTTGAAGTGAAATAACTTTTTAACGGTAAATTCGTTAACGTTGATTGAAAACATTGGTTCTTATAATTCCGTAAAGTATCTATATTCGAAATATCAACCCTGTAGCTCTTTCCGTTCAAAAGATACAGCACCCAAAAAATGAGCCTAAATTAACCATAAGTAATAGCACTGTAGTGAGAAGTCCAATGTATCCTTTAAAACTCGGCCTTACGCACTACCGTGCTCTAGATTAAATGAATAAATATTTATTAATTTTAATATAAAATTGTTTATATTTTTTTAGCCCCTATTTTTAGGAATCTTAAAATATTAATTTAGTCTTAAAGAATTCTTAAAAAAGAGCTCTTGAAGAGGCCAGAATCAAGAACTCTTAAGATCTCTTAAATATGAGCTCTTGAATAGGACAGAATCAAGAACTCTTAAGATCTCTTAAAAAGGAGCTCTTGAATAGGTCAGAATGAAGAATTAAGATCTATTTTTTCGAAGTCAGAAAAAAAAGTTCATAAATGAAGTCTTCAGTAGTTCTTGAGGTGGCGCATTGGACATCCTCATGAAGTCCTGAAGACCCCATTTGACGAAAAATTTAAGACGTCGAAATCTTTAATAAGAGCTCTTAAAGAACTTTTAAAGACGTCATATTGTTTACTGGGTTGTGATATACCTGGGATATTTTATTTTTAAATTCTTTCTTGTTCTGTTATTGTTTTTTAACTTGGAGGGGGGGGGGGGCTCAGCTAGCTCTCGATGCCCAAAAAGAGCGGTGGGTTTTAGTGGGTAGTCTGGCTGCACAGGAGTCCCACACTCTGTGCGTCAATGCATTTCTCACCTCCCTGCCGCAAAAAAGCGCCTTCCTCTTGTTATTCATTCTGCTTTCTTTTTCAATTGTTAAGAAGACGATTTTTAAACAATAACAAAAAAGCACTTGTTAAGAAGACTTTTTCTTAACAACTAAAAAACAAGCACATAAATGGCTAAATGATGAAATATTCCTCTTGCATTATTACTCAAATAAGAAGTTAATTTATAAATTTTTAAAAAGTATTTATATTTTCGTATAGTTTTCGAGCGCGAAAACCTCAATTTAAATTATTGAAAAAATTGTCGAGCATTTTCTCCCGTTGAATCCATGAATGGACCCAGGCTGTAATGGATACTAAACTTCGGCATACTACTAGAAACTAGACTACCACTACTGTCTAAAATTTTTTGTTTCTCAATGTAAATATCATAAATATTTGTCGTGTTTTTCACCATGTGAAAGGAATCCACTCTTGACCTTGTTTAAATCTTGACTTTTGAACAAACGATTGTAAGGACAACGGAAGGACAATAAAGGCCGTTAGCATGAATACATTTAAGTTTATGATTATTGAAGACTGATAAAACCTGATATAAGTTAATATCACAGTAAACCGGTTCATAATAGAACCAAGAACAAAAATTTATTTATAAATAAATAAAAAATTCATTAATAAACTGTTGATCAAAATTACAATCTCTGTATTTTAGGCTTGATTTTAAAATTTTCCATAATAAAATATGTAAATTACTTGCGTCATCAAAACGGCTGATAAAGTTGTAAGATTATTTACATTAACATAGAAGTCAATCTCTTGAAAAAAATCTGACTCTTCCAACATGCCTTTTTGATGCTCGAAGTGAACTTAAATCACCCAAAGTTAGTAACAAGTATAATAAGTAATGCTTATTTTACAATCTTGCGATTTATATCCATTTCCACCAACGAAGTTCAAATGATTTAAACGACAATCATTCTAACCGCGTTCAAAAAGAAGATAATATGAAATTTCATAGATTTTGGCATAATTTATGATGCTGTAACATTCATATTTTTTTGAATTATCGTCTATCGTTTAATATTTGTTTGAGTTTAATATCATTTTATTTGGCTTTTGTATTTAATTATTGGTCTTTTTTAACATTTAGGTTATGTTGTATAACTTGAAAAGTACCAATTACTTTAGTATGTTGCCTGTCGTCCAATCATAAAAACTGATACTAAATACAAATAATAGAATTACAATACATAGAGCGTGACCTGAACAGAGTACTTTTTTTTGAAGTTCGAATAATGAAAGATGAACTTTGTTGAAACGAAAATAAATTGACCAAACTAAGTTCTATATTTTAACGAGTTCACCGAACAATTTCATAATATGACGTTAGTTTAAACTCTGATCCACGACATTTTACATTCCACCAACAAAGTTCAAGACGAGTTGAAAAATTTCAATGAAATGAACGACGTTCATCATAAAATGAACGCCAATTTTAGTCCGATTAACGAATTTAAACAGCATTCAACAAAAAGATTTCACTATTGTCTAAAAACGTCGTAGTTTAAATAATTGTATTCTATATTACATTCAAAATAGTCCTAGCAACTTTTTATAATGGCAATCGAATATTTTTTATTATCGGCGAGGGCAATAATATAAAATAATATTAATTAATCAGAAATTTAAAAAAGAAATAATTTGATGATTTGTATATTTAGTACAATATCGAACTTAATTAAAATTATTAAACTTTCAGCCAAATAAAAATAACTTTCTGAACTTCATAAGAAAACTAAATTTATATTTTTTAGATCAAACAGTAAACATTTTCATATGTTTACTATATAACGCGGTCAATTATGGAAAAATGAAATGGAAAAAAAAAGGTTTAAACTGTTGCAGTATCTTGACTCTTTTTAGCCTCTAAAGGAGCACTGTCGAACCTACAATAGATTCCAATACTCGACACACATAAAAAACACAAAATATTAGTAAAAGTTTACTAAATATATGTCAAGAGGACAACATGCACTTTAAAAAGACTTTTAACTTCTGCAAATTTGTGGAAAATTTTAATTGTATTGTAAACTTGCAGTAAACGAATTTGCAGAACTATGTTTTATGAGTCCAATTTCAACTCTAAAGTTAACGACTCAACCGCTTCTGGGAGCGGTTGGGCCTAACCTACACTTCTGGGAACATTTTCTTTCAATTTCTATTTTCAATATATAATACACCAATTTTCAGAACTATGCATGATCGGCTTTTTTAGATCAAAACTCTACACGCTTGATCGATCCCCCACACACACTCTCCGCCTCACCTGAGACTTTTGCAAAATTCGGCTCTTACTTTGACGGAAACTTATGAGAAAAAATTACGACTATGTTTTATCAGTCCACTCTTATGTAGCAGCTCTTAGTCTATCAGTTGCACTTCAGCCATGGTCGTATTCAAGGGGGTATGCAATTGAAAAAAAATTATTAAAAGTTATAATGGATTGATACGGGTACGAACCAATACAATACAATACTCCGCTTGTTAGATGCCTCAACGCACTGGTCCACCGGCTGTGTATAATATACATCAAATATTTATCGATTTCATTTTACAAAAATTCTTATTTACAAAATGTAATTCGTACTTTCAAAGCATGTTTTGAAAAAAAAATTAAACTTGTAAGTATTTGATTATTTTTTTTAAATAACTCTTTTTAAATAACTCTTTTTCAATAATCGTTCTTCTCAACATCGCCTGTTGTAAATTGCCGGTCGTCTGGGCCGCAAGTTGTACCCTGGCTCTATTGCCCTGCCCTCTGACTCGTCCGTACTTGATACATCCAGTCGTCTTCCATCACCTCACGTCTTTGTTGGTCGAGCACCTCGTTCCCCACATGCACTGGCCGGCGTCAAGAGACCTCCATGTATCTTCGTGGGAGGCACTGTATCCAGTATATAGATACCAGCTGGTAAACATCTGAGCACCCTGTAAGGGCCACTTGTCGTTCTCGTAGGCATGGACCAACATTGATTGCCGAGCTTTTTCTCCATTCTCTTGGCATTCTTGGTCTCGTTCATTGACCCATTCTTGCAGATCATGAGGCTCTTCTTCAACTTATATCTGCCAATCCCTAGGCTTCTTCATCTCTGCCCCCAGTCACAATTGGGCAGGCGAAAATCCAGTTGTTCTGTTTACTGGGTACCGTATTGTAAACAAAGATTTACATAGTTATTGGTCCCAGTTTTTATGTTCTTGATCCAGTAAATGTAAACGCAATAACATCTTCAACTCTTGGTTCTGACGTTCCGTGCGGTTGGCTCTTGGATGGTAAATTGGAGTGGTCCATATTTCTGTATTCCAATCTCTATTCACTGCTGCTGCTGCTGCAGTTTTGATCACTCTCAATTCCCCTAAGCTTCGCTATCCGATTCCGAGTTCCGATTTCTATACCAGTTATCTGATAAAATATTAGTAGTTGCTCCAGAAAAACAAGTTACACTTCTTTTCCCTGGTAAAATTACAAAATTCAACCTATTACTATACCGCTGGATAAGTTTTCTTTTCAAATATATGTCAGTGTATGGCTCAACTTCGGGACTCAGTTGAAGGAACATATATTGTAACTCTTCAAAAACGTACTGGCATTCATCATTTTCCTCCAAATAATCACACAGCTTTTCGAAAGCGTCTTCTCTTTTGGCATCAGCGCTTGACCCACCTTTGGTTCATCAGAACTGACGAGGTCTATGACCTGAGAGAGCCTCACACTTACCACATCTCCCCACTTGTCTTGCCTGTTATTTGCTTCCGTTCGGATGCTTTCAATCAGTTCAAGTTTCAGTACTAAACTCCACTTTTTTGAGCTGGGTTTCTGCATTTAAATATATCTACATACTTGCAACCACAAAGAAAACATAAAATCAAATGATTCACGGGGAATCATTACTCTAGGTTCCATTTCTTGTTGAGGTGGCTTTGAACGTAATATATAAGTTTGTAACACTTACTATGTACTTGAAGTGAGTAATTCTGCAGGAGCTTGTCCTTTCTAGTCAGAGTAATTAGTTCACCACGCTTGTCCTTACAAGGTTTCAACACACACTCCGCCATAATTCATCAACTTTAAAGTGATTATCACATAGTTCGCACAGTATTCTAAAGACGAAAAAATACCAGCAGAACTTCACTAGAAAAAAAATTAACTAAAAAAATCCGAAAAATTTCAACTTTTACACCCTCCGCAACTTTGAAACCGTTCAATTTAGAAAGATTATTCACAGGACCATTTTTGTTCGCAATTTAATGTAGATAATTTTTGTGTGTAGCACTATTCGCGATAAACCGCATAGTTTTCTAAATATTAAAAAAAAACTGATAAAAGCTAATAATTTACAAACTTCTCAACCCCTGCCATCCAAACTCGACGCTTAAAATGGTGTAACTTTTTACCAAACAATATGTGAACTGTATAGAACAATTTGGAGTTGGAGGGAAACTTTTACTTTGGATGTTGAGGTTAGGCCGTTCTTTGGAGTATTTGCACAGTACTAAAGGTGACATCTATGGAATATATTGTATAAGATGCACAAAATGTATATGTTATGTATTAACTTTCAATCCAATTCTGAAAAAAACGATCAGAAGAGTTAACACGTGTTTTATTATTGTTTAAATAAACCAAATCGAACAATATATATATATATATATATATATATATATACATATATATATATATATATATATATATATATATATATATATATATATATATATATATATATATATATATATATATATATATATATATATATATGTATATATATATGTACACGTTATTCTTTTATTTAAAAGGTTAAGTTCGTCTCTCTTAATATTAGTAAAATGGAAAATTTTGTAATGAGTAAAGTTGTAGTAAGCAAATTTTACTACATGTCATTAACTGAGCATATTTTCTGTAAATGTAATATTTAAATACAATTTCCATAATAATGAATATTACAAATGAATCACCATGGTTAATTGATTTTTTTATGTATTTTAATTTATTTTCTCGGAAGAATGGCGTAAATCAGTATAAAATTTTGATAGTATCAAAATTTACTGTATCAAAATTTACTGTATCAAATATTCTTACGATGTAAAAATTATATAGATATTTCCCATAAATAGAAATTTTTTGTTGGAAGAATAAAGAAATTAAATGATATTAAGGATATTATTTATTAAGTGATATTTTTATTCCCAATTTCGGAGGAAATTCCTTTAGTTTACGCAGCTCCTGCGTGATGAATTTTGTATATTGTAGTTTATATTTTGTAGTTCATTTTAAATAAAATTCAAGAGAAACCATGAAAAATCCAATCTTATCGAATCCATGGAAATATTATCTTGTTATGAGTATTCATGAATTTTATGTATAAAAAACCCTGATGAATGTTGATATTTATAGAAAATAAAATTGAAATAATTTTCATAGAATGTTTAAACAATAAAACTAATTTTTCGTGTACGATTTTAAACATAGATTATTTTATATATTAAATTGCATTATTATTTTATATATTAAATTGCATTATTATTTTATATATTAAATTGCATATTTCAAACTGATGTTTTGAAATATTTTATAATATTTCAGTCATATCTAATATCTTTCATTTTGTTCAATTAGAATTATAGTTATTAATCATAATTCTATACTATAAATATTGATACATTCGTAAAAACATTTGTGCAACTAACAATTACAGACACTGTCAGTAGAGCCTACTTATTTTATACCGCTGGGTCACTGAAATTATACAAAATCAAATCTTGTTATACAAACCAACAAAACTATTGAGAAATAAATTTAGATTTTTGCCCCAATTTCCTAGATCAACATTTTGTATTTTATAAATACGTATTTCGACTACAAAGTACTCATCATCAGTATGAATTAGCTAATTGTAATTATTCTCCGAAGAGATGTTACAGATGCAGGGATACTTATCACGCAATCTGCGAAATTATCCTAATGTGGTTACTCTGTTGAAGACAAATCAACTCTAAATTTTTAACCTTCGAGTAGCCAGGTTCAGAATTTTCCGCTCATCGCCAAGTGGAGTACAATAAATCCCTTCTTTTAACCAACGTTTATTTTACATTCCTCTTTGAATTTAAGGAGTTTTTCATCTAAATGAATTCGCGAAAAATAAAAATAATTATCTAAATCATAACTAGGTCCATCAAGAATGCATACCTAGAAGGGCAATTCTAACGGTGTATTCAATTAAACTTACAAACAAATGGTAAACATATGGTACAATAAGTATCCCATCCGACCACTCGAAGGTTAAAAAAAGATGGTGCAACTTGAAGCTTATACTACAAGAGTATTCATACAAATATTTATATTTACATGAATAATAATAATCGAGGTCTAGTACTTGTTATAATTATATTAATTAATTAATAACGAATTGCATCATGAATTACTTACGTGTAAACATAGGGCCCAAGTTCCTCAACAATTGGTTTTGATCCATTATTTAAAAATTCGTCAGCATTAGTTACATTATAAATGTAAACTTTGAGAACAGGAACTACTGGTGGTTTTGACCACCATCGGAATGTATCTGAATTACTTCGGAGGACAATTTCCTATAATCATATAACAACAATAAATAAAAAATATTAAACTTATAGTATATTATTAACCATGGGACTAAAGTGACTCGTTTAATCCCGCGAGTGGACTTGGATCCTGAGGGCTCCACCCGAAGGAACATCTACTCAAGGGATTAAAGGCACTTTAGCCCCACGGTAAATATACTATTCTTTGACCTTTCGGGACTAAAATGAACAACTTTACTCCCTCCAAATAGGTACTAAAGTAGCACTTTTATTCCCCTTGGAGAAAAAGTAGATTTTTTTCCACTGGGAGAAAAAGTAAATTTAATACGTATCCCTAGCACCAAAATCAAAATAAGATTTTTATTTAACAAATTTTTTACTTTTTCTCCCATGGGAAAAAAACCTACTTTTTCTCTCATGGGAGAAAAAGTACTACTTTAGCACGTATTTGGAGGGAGTGAAGTTGTCATTTTAGTCCCGAAAGTGCAAAAAAAAAAAATTATTCACATAATATACAAATTTTAAATATTTTTTAAACCAGAGAAATAAATCATCAAAAACCTAATTCAATAGTTGGATAATTTTACAAACCGCAAATTGGATAATTTGTTTCCATAAAAGTGATCATTAACGGAATAAGTATTCACGAAAAACGGTTTGTTTCTAAAGAATCTTTTAATATCTTATTAAAAATCACAATATCATTATTCAGCAGCATCCCGCTAAGAGGGTCGTACGCGAATGTATGGCCACCTGCGTGCCAGTGTGTACACTTCCGATCAAGAATACGAATTTTGTTTACTATATTGGCACCGATGTTATTAAACCACATTTTAATAAAATATTCCTACTCTTTCCCGATCATATTTCAACCACTACGTATCATATTTTGACAAGTGAGGAGTCGTTAACTTCGTCTTAGTGTTTTATAGGCTAGGAGTGTCATAGGCTATATGACATCATATTAAATCCAACATGGTAGATATGACTTGCATAATACGCTAGCAAAAAAAAATTCACAAATGTATTGCGTTTGATATCAAAAGGTTTTAATTTACAGATTCTTAATATTATACTAAAAAGTCTTAAATAAAAAAGTATTAAAACTAAAACCCGACTACGAAAAAAGCATTAAACAAGTTTGAAGAGCCTTGTAAATATTTCTCTTTGTCGAAGGCTCAATAGCGATGCAAAAAGCAAAACTGTTAAAATTCCCAGCCTTCGACAACGAGAAATATTTACAAGGATCTTTAAACTGGTTTCATGCTTTTTTCGTAGGTGGGTTTCAGTTTTTAAAACTTTTTTATGAAAATATAAATTTTGTTTATATATGCTAGACAATATAAGACGATCTTGTCATACGGCTCACGTGCACTACTAGAGATAAATTTTAAGCTAATAAAGAGGAAATCATTAACACATATTTTTTCTCGCCTCGCAGGAAAACTAATTGTGTAGAAAAGAAAAGAGTTTCCATGGGCAAAAGAAAAACACGTGCTAAAGCATGTTTAATTTGTCAAAATATTGCTCAATTATGAAAAATTTTACAAAATTTACCAAAAATTTTGAGGATATTTTACGACAGAAGTGAAGTTTCCTTGGGCTTTTCTGAGGTTCAAACTATACAGTGAACATTTAAAAAAACTGCCCCCTTTTAATTCCTAATTTGCAGATACAATGAGATTCGCAAAAAAAAAAAACAGAAATTAAATTTGAATTGTGATGAGTCATCACAAACAAAAACTAAACGAACGTTTTTAATTTTACTCAAAATAATTTTAATTTATTCAGAAATTCTTCAAGTTATACATCATGAGTAAATCACCACACCCGAATATAGAATAACATACATATTTCACGTTCAATAGCAAACAACCTTCTCGGTAATAAGAATTTAAAAAAACAACTTTTTAAGGTTAAAATTTGAATACAATAATTATAATTGTATTTAAAATATAAAAATTATTATTGTTATAAATATATGTAATTGTTTATGTTAATAAAATTACACGTGAAAATATTTTATGGTCACAAACATAGAAAAAAATACTTACGTGATCTATGACCAATCTCACCCAACTAGTGAAAAATATTGTGATTGCTGCGCCAAATAAAATTAAAATCACAGCCAAGGCAATTATAAACCCTGAAAAAAAAAATTATAATTAAAAAAAATTTAAAATTGACTATTAATTTTATTAAAAAAATTTTTCAATAAAAAAATATTGTTTTCTATCTTATTAGATAACATCATCTGATTCTTATACCTGACACCACAAGGAACCTAAGAATTCATGATCTCCGTCAGCAATTGTGTTATCTCCTCCGAAACAGTCTGTATATAATATATATCTAGTTATAAAATCATAAGAAATAGAAGATCAATTTAAAGAAAAAAACGGCTCTAGTATTAAAATAAATAACATTCGTATAGAAGTAATTATTAATTCATAAAAAAACCACAATAAAACGCGATTAAAATGGAGATATACAGTAAGAATTACTATGTTCCAAGCATTAAAGTAATTTTTGTTTTTTTATTAAAACCGGTTTCCACGACATTGTATATGCGTTTAATGATTTTAAGCCAAATAAACGTATAAATTATAAGTATTGATTGAAATACTACAATTTTCGACATATTGATGCACCAAATTGCAGAATTGAACCAATGAAATAATAGGGAAATATGCGTAGTTTCATAATATATTGATCGTCCTTACCCTCCCATCCTGTGCAAAGTGTCACGGAGATTGGTTTGAAAGAGTGGTTAATCGAAACATTACCTCCCTCATCGCATATCCTTAAGTTTATATATATATATATATATATAAATAAGTTATACTTAAGTTTATATATATATATATATATATATATATATATATATATATATATATATATATATATATATATATATATATATATATATAAGTTCATCCTCCAGAACATGAAAATTACGGTCGCCCATTGGAAAACTTGTGCTAAATATAAGTGTGACCGGTTTATATGAATGGTTAATCGGGACCTTAACTCTCTCAACGAACATCCTTAACTTTTTTTTAAATGAAAGAATTCTTCGTCCAGAGACTCAGGGTGACTGATTGCCACCGAAATGTGATTATGTAATTTAATAAATAACTACTCATATTGATGATGTTCGATAAGTGAGGTTATATTACCATGGACTCTTGGACAACCCTGGTGGAAGTAATTATCTTCAAAAACTGAGAATAAGTATGAATAACTCTTTTAAAACCCCTAATAATATAACAACTCGATGAGATTCGTAATCACGATCTCCTGTTTACTAGACAGGCTCTTTAACTAACTAAGCCAGGGGGCTGTTATGTATTCAAAACTTTATACATAAATACTATTTTAATAATAAATTATCAAAGTAGTTTGTTATGTATAAAGTGTTGACTACATAACAGTCTCATGGCTTAGTTAGTTAAAGCGCCTGTCTAGTAAACAGGAGATCGTGAGTTCGAATCTCTTAAAAATAAATTATCAAAATAGTATTTGTTATGTATAAAGTGTTGAATACATAACAATCACATGGCTTAGTTAGTTAAAGCGCCTGTCTAGTAAACAGGAGATCATGAGTTCGAATTTCATCGGAGCGACTTGTTATATTTCATTGTACTAGTTCTCTGAAAAAGTCTGAATTACTATTATTAAGACTTTAAAAACTTTCCAAAAACACTGAATAACTCTTCTGGCAGAGTCCAAAATATTATGTTTTCTGTCTTTGAATCATTTATAAAACATTTATTTTATTTTTTCAGATTTCTCAGAGATTTTCAGAAAAAAAAGACTTTCAGAAGTTATAAAAGTTTTAAAAGAAAAAGAGTTTTAAAAGAATTATTCTTAATTATTCTCAGTGTTTGAAGAAAATTATTTCCACCAGGGTATGGATGATATTTGACGCATTTTCAACTCCATTTTATCCCATATTATAAAGTTATTAAAAAACATTAAATATTGTTAAGCATTTGAATATTGACGCATATTATAATATACATTAAACTCTTTAAACGGAAAGTGTGAAATAAACAAATTGGTTTTTAAGAGAGTAATAGGTTTATTTTGTGATTTAAACCACAGTATTTTGTTTCTTGTAATTACTTTCTTGGAATATAAAAAATATTTTAAATTTTGTTGATTAGAGCTCTAATAGATAAGAGTTTTAATTCAAAATGAACTTTTTTCTTTAAGAAAAAGCTGAGTCAATAAGTATGGCTGATATTAATTAATAAAGCCATTATTGCAATTGAACCAATGAAAATAATAAATAAAACAATTAAAAGGTAGTTTATCTACACTGAAATTAACATATTGAGTCCCCCGTACAGTACAGACTAAAGAATCAAGACACAAGAATAAAGCATTTTTACAGCCGACTTGCTACTTCCAAAATTTAGACGTCGGTATGTTGAACACTTTACATGTAAACATTATATTATCGAATGATAATTAGTGAGAACTCTAGGTTTTTGAAATGCAATTTCAAATTCGCCCCCTTTACCTAGATCAGTTTTTTGTATTATAAATACGTATTTCGACTACAATGTAGTCATCATCAGTATAAATTAGCTAGTCGTAATTTACTCTTTGACAATTAGAAATAGATAGAAAGTTGAGATCAATAGACAAAAATGAATAGAAAATTAACTAAATTAAAATATACTAGATTTAAAATATAATAAATTTTAAAATATGTTGAAATTACTCTTGTTAAATTTTTTTTTTCTTTTCCTTCACATTTATTCCTGTTAACTTTACTCTTATTAAAATTACTCTTACATTGTTTCAGGATATGTTACTTGTTGCTAATTTGGTGACCATTTCACCAAATTGAAATGGTCAAATAGTCACCAAGTAAATTTGAAATTTTACTTTACATCTATTTTAAATTCGCTTTTCAATCAGATTTATGAAAAATATATTAAGAATATAATCAACCATATACGATTATTTCATATAACATAAACCATATTTTGACAAAATGGAAACCCGACTTCTATAACAAAACATGCACTAAAAAGTAAAAAAATAATTGCATATTCTTGTGCTAATTTCAGTTCACCTAAGCAAAAATTTTTAAATATATATGTACAATTATTGTTATTTTTGGAGGCGGTGTCAGCATAGAGAAATTCACATAATTTTTGGACACCGCCTTTTCGAAAATAAGAAAAAAAAATTTTCTTATTTTCCCATTATGAATGAGTATACCCTTTCAAAAAAAAAAAAAAAAATTTCGCAGAAATCGGTTATCACATATAAAATGAGGATTTTCCTCGATTTTTCGGGGATCCCCTCATCAGAATGCGATTTGGTGCCAATGGGACCAATGGGAAACCAAACCCTTTAAAACAAAAAAAAAAAAAAATTCAAAATCGGTTCATAAATGTCGGAGTTCTGAGGTGACACACATAAAAAAAAAAAAAAAAAATACAGACGAATTGAGTCGGGTTAATAAACTGAATTGAATAGCTAATTTTTATTGAATAGCCATAAATCATACGTGACGTTTTGTGGTCCCAACAGCGGTCCGTTTTGAAGTTTATATTTAATCAAATTAGGATTTAGTCAAATTAGGATTGATAAGGAAAACATTCTTTGTTATTAATATTTTTGGCGGAACACCTATTAATTTCCCACGGAACATTGATGTTCCTCTGAACACAACTTGAGAAACCCTGCATTAAAGAAGGCAGTTTCTGAGCTCTCTCCTAGGCATGGTAGGACCTTGTAGTTGGTGGAGAGGCTTAAGTGCATCGATGAAGGGCTATGCTACGCCGTCGGTAACTATGTTACTGGCAGGAATACCCACGCCGGACAGGATAGCCTTGAGAAGCACGACCAAGAAACCATGCAAAAACCCAAGCTACAGTGCGAGGCATTGTGCCAAGAGATCTAGCCGAAGACTAGGGCAGCAGGGTTAAATACTGTCATAAACAATCCCCTTGGAGCAACTGGCGAACTCCACTGTATCAATGCCCTCTCCATCAAGCGGCCGATGTGGTAGTACACGGCCCGATTTTTATCGTGGGATCAAAATGGATAAACAGAATTTAAAAAATAAAAACTCTGGGGCTGAAATCCCCTCAAAAAGTGACTCAACCGAGGCTGCACAAACAAACCTCGCCGAGACACAAAAAACTGCAGGTGCATCCAGCCCAGCAGAAAATCTGGACGACAAACTCCAGAATCCTTTCCTGAAGGTCGAAATGGAAAATCTCTCTGGTGCAGCCCCGAGAAAAGCAGTTGAAGAGAAAACCAGAGCTGAGGAGAAACCGATTCCTCCAATAAAGAGGAAAATCCGGACAAAAACCCTAGAGCCTTGTTTTTCTCAGGAAAATTGATACCTGTGGGGTCCGACTCAGGGAATCAACCCTTGGAAAATTCACAGGAAAAGAGGTCGAGATCTGAAGATGGGACTACAAGCCAGAAACAGATCTCGAAAAAACGTAGAAAGTGGGAACAGCCAAGTGCTATTTATACCTTTGTCAAAACCGCCGCAACAAAAAAGATGTGCATTGCATTGCGGGGGTATCCTGAGGTCAAATTGACTCAACAATCCGAAGAGGTGCAACCCTCGATGCTACAAACCCTCATTAGCCAAGAGCTCGTTGAGGGCCCACAATATCGGGGTTGCCACCTGGACAGGGGGGCCCTCGTTGTGAGGTACATAGGAACAACAGTCATAAACTGGCTCATGGAGAACGTCCCGATCCCCATGAGATCCTCCCCAGATCTATAACTCCGTTGAGACGGGCAAAATAATCAAAACTCTTGGAGCGCAGAATGCAAATCAGCACACTCAGGAGTGGCGAATTATCAACAGCACGAGGACCAACGCGGGACACACCAGCGTGCTGGAAGTGAGTGCAGCGGATCTGGGGTTGAATCAGGACCGAGGATTTAAATTATACCACGGGTTTGGTCAAGTCAACCTTAGACCACTGAACACATCAAAGAGAAAAAAAGAATGTCTGATCTTCGGATGCTCCAGATAAACCTCCAGCACAGTAAGGAGGCCTCCGCTGTCTTCTGTCAAAATGTGTTGAAAAGGGGAATTTCCGTAGCTCTCGTCCAGGAACCTTGGGCAGTTAACCGTAAGATTCTTGGACTAGGAGATACTAGAGGACAAATTATTTACGATAAAACCTCGGAGCGACTCAGAACTTGCATCTTTGCAAGAAAGGATGTCAATGTCTTGCCGCCGTTAGAGTTTTGTCAGAAAGATTTAACAGCAGTAAAAGTAAAATACAACATGGGGAACGGAACTGGAGTGGTAATCATAGCTTCGGTCTACCTACCCTATGATGCATCTACTCCACCACCATCAACTGAGATGAAAGACCTGATCCAGTATTGTGAGGCAAAAAACCACCAACTGATCACGGGATGCGATGCAAACTCGCATCACACAGCGTGGGGTAGCACAAACACAAAAGGTGAGTACCTCTTTGATTATATCATAGCTAACAGCTTAGATATAGTTAATTAAGGCAACAAGCCAACTTTTATTAACAAAGTTCGGAAGGAAGTCATTGATGTAACACTGAGCACTAATGAAATCAGTGGTAAAATCAAGAAATGGCTAGTATCCGATGAACCATCTGCATCGGATCACAGACAAATCTATTACAATGTGGAGGTGAAAACGGACCAACGTAATAAACACTATCGGGATCCGAGGAGAACAAATTGGGACGAATATAATTCGACACTAAAGTTCAAACTCGCCCCAATCCCGAAAAAAGTTAAAACAGTATTGGACATTGAGCTTACTGCAACTGAGCTTCAGCATGCAATAATTAACTCCTCCAAAGAAAACTGGCCGGAGGTCTCAAAAGATATCAGAAAGTCGACTTGTTAGTGGAATGAGGGCCTAAGGAGTCAGAGGCGAAGGGACCGCCAGATATTTAACAGAGCCAGGAGGTTGGGGAACAGGGATAATTACCATGAAGCCCTTACCGAATACAAAAGGTATCTGAAGAAACCAAAATGGACTCATGGAGGAAGCTCTGTCATGATGTTGAAAACATATCTGAAGGAGCAAGACTCCATCGTATCCTGGCGAAGAAACCCGCTGACACCATCGGGTCAATTCGTAAACCCGATTGTGAGTATATTAGCTCCGAGAAGGATACACTCGAGACACTGCTCCGGATTGGGTGGCAGTGGACGGTGAAAAAGGGTCTCCCACTGACTGGCGAGGACTGGAGAAGAGCGGCAATTACCATTAACCACTCAAAGATCGAAAGGGCAATAAACTCATTCGACCCCTACAAAGCACCGGGCCCAGATGGGATATACCCAGTGCTTTTACAAAAAGGAGTAGAGCATCTTTTAACTCTGCCTGTTCATATATTCAGGCGAAGCCTGACTACGGGTTATATCCCAACAGTATGTAAGCCAGTAAGACTGACCTTCTTGCCAAAACTGGGGAGGCTTAACCACTCCACGGAAAAGGACTGTAGACCAATGAGTGTGTCATCGTTTCTACTGAAAAAAATGGAACGACTAATAGGATTTCATTTGACTCAGGGAGCATTGTCAAGAAATCCGCTTCATGCCAACCAATACGCGTATCAGGTGGGAAAATCCTGTGAATCAGACCTCCACAACCTAATATACAGGATTGAGGAGGGATTTGCAAGGAAACAAACCACCTTGTGTGTTTTTCTTGACATAGAGGGGGCATTTGACAAAGCTTCTTACAATTCCATGGCTGATTCTGCAGGTCGGCATGGAGTAGAAGACACCTTTTGCAGGTAGATAAAATCTATGCTGATATGAAGAAGAATACAAACTTACCTTTTTGGAGAGTCTGTCACTGTGAGAGCCACAAAGGGGTGTCCGCAGGGTGGTGTCTTATCCCCACTCCTGTGGAGCCTGACAGTGAATAGCTTATTGACGAACCTCAACCAAAATTACACGGGTCACGCGGTCGACATTGTAATTGTAATCCAGGGACGTTGTGAAGGCACAATCTCGGAGCTTATGCATAAAGCTCTAAGAATCACACAGGAACGTTGTATCAATCAGGGATTGAAAATAAACCCTGGTAAGACCGCACTAATTGCATTGACACGTAAAAGGAAGGTGGATAACATAAAACCACCAATCCTCTTCGGTCAAAGATTACAGATCACAAGGGAAGCCAAGTTCTTAGGAGTAACTCTGGACTCTAAACTGACATGGAACCCTCATCTGGAATACATAACAAATAAGAGCAAATCTTCTCTCATGCTTTGCAAGAGAGCATGTGGAAAAGTCTGGGGTCTAAAATCCAAAATGATCCACTGGCTCTACACAACAGTAGTCAGGCCCATTATAACCTATGCTGCTCTAGTGTGGTGGCCAAAAGTTAAGCAGATTACTGCGTGCAAAAAGCTGTCCAGGATCCAGAGACTGGCCTGCTTGTGCATCACTGGATCCATGAGCAGTACACCAACAGCTGCCAAGGAAGTCATACTGGGGTTGCCTCCGCTAGGCATTGTGATAACAGCTAAAGCGAGATCCAGCGCCTACAAGTTGTCTTGCAATAACAACTGGGTTAATAAAAACCAGGTTGGACATGCATGTATCGTGGGAACAACAATTATCTCAGACCCCGTCTTTGAAATGGGCACAGATATGCTTCCCAAGACATACTCCTTCTCAAAATCTTTCACTGTAGGATGTGATGGGGCCATGTGGTCGGATGGAGAACCACCCTACCTCAAGAAAGGAATCGTCTGGTATACAGACGGATCCAAAACTGAAGAAGGAACCGGGGCGGGAATCTACGGTGAGAGACCTAATGCAAACATGAGTCTCAACTTGGGGAAATATGCCACGGTCTTCCAAGCAGAAGTCTACGCCATACTGGCTTGCGTCCGTGAGAACCTACGTAGAGGCTACGTAAACCAGAACGTATGTATTCTGTCGGACAGTCAAGCTGCTTTAAAAGTCTTGCCTGGAACTGAGGTCACCGCAAGGGTAGTCAAGGATTGTCTGGAGGAACTTCTGAAACTGGCAAAACGGAACAATGTTAAATTGATCTGAGTGCTGGGTCACAGTGGTTTCGAAGGAAACGAAAAAGCGGATACCTTAGCAATGAAGGGATGTCCTTCATAGGCCCAGAGCCTATTTTAGGAATTCCAAAGACTGCATGTAAACAGGTGATCAACGAGTGGTCAAATGCTAAGCACCGTGATCACTGGGAAAAAATATCGCGACAAGAGCTCGCGAAAGTACTGCTTCAGAATTCAACAAAGAAGTTATATCACGATGCACTGAGGCTAAACAGGATGTAACTGCGGAAGGTTACCGGGTTCATTACCGGGCATTATCCCATGCGGAGACATCTGCACGCAATGGGACTCCATAATGGCCCCATTGTGTGCAGATTGTGTGGCGAGGAGGAGGAAACATCCAGCCACATAGTCTTTGACTGTGAACCTCTGGGTTACAGCAGATACAGAATATTCGGTGCATCTCACCCCGAATATATTAACCTTCGGGAGGACTTGATAAGCAAGCTCCAGGCTATTGCCAACTTATGGGAGAAGCGAGTCTCGTCAGACTGAGGTAGAAGGGAGAGCACAATGGACCATAGGGTCGAAGTGCAATGCTTTTTAGACCCCAATATGTATCTATCAATCTATCTTGGGAGCCCTGGATTAACAGATAACTAATTAATAAATAAAACTGGTAGTTTTTTGCGAGAATTTTTACTTTTTTTTTTCAAATGTGTGAACGTTTTTAGCTACTTTTTGGTTATTATCAAAACACACACAAAAGCGTTCACACATTTTTTTAACACAATCAAATAAGGATTTAACCTCGGAATGAAAGATAATAAGCTAAAAATTTGCATCGAACTTTCTTTTGACATTCTAAACACTGGCTCAAATGTGTCATATAATCACGTGTCCGCTTCTTAAAATATTTAAGGGGGAAGATCGCGATAATCTAGTTTCTTTCAAAAAATTCTCTATAATTTGTCTTTTTTTTAATCACTAACCTTTTTGAATATATCGTGCATATTATATTGGGATATCATTGAAATGCTTAAGGAGGTCATGTCATCAATGGATATGAAACAACATGTAAGAAAAGTATTCAACAAATTATACAAATGCTTGAAAAACATCCTGACTTGTACAATGGACAACAAAAGTGCCGTTCTTTGTTTCAAAATTTTACAGCTGATTTGTGCCGAATACACTCTATTTCCGAAAAATTGTTTAGAATAAAAGCTGTTAGTGTTTTTATAATAAACAATTTTTATCCTAAACAATTTGTTCTTATAGTAAATTTGAATTTTTTCCATTTTTAGGAAAAAAAATCATTCTAAATGGAAGATCGTTGTTTCAACAGTTATTTTGTAAATATAAAATAATTCTTTGGTTTATGCTCGATTATTATGAAATTAATTTCATAGATACGGAGGGAGTATACTTCAAAAATTTTATTAATTTCTTATAATTTTCAACGGTATAAAACTCTTTAATTAAAATTCGATATTTTATTTAACCCGACTTCAAAAAAGGAGGATGGTTCTCAATTCGTATTTTTTTTTTTTTATTATTATTATTTTTTTTATGTTTGTTACCTCAGAACTCCGTCATTTAAGAACCGATTTTGAATTTTTGTTTTAAAGGGTTTGATTTCCGATTGGTCCCATTGTCACCAAATCGCATTCTGATGAGGGGATCTCCAGAAAATCGAGGAAAATCCTCATTTTATATGTGATAACCGATTTCTGCGAAATTTTTGTTTTTTTTTTGAAAGGGTATACTCATTCATAATGGGAAAATAAGAAAATTTTTTTAAAAACCAACTTCAAAAAAAATTTTTCCATAAAAAAAAAACCGACCCCAAAAAAAAAAAATTTTACAAAAAAAAACCAAATTCCTTGTAAAAAAAACTGAAAATCTGTTATAAAAAAATGCACTAAAATTTATATAAAAAAAAAAACGGGTAAAAAAAAAGTGTTATAAAAAAATTCACTAAAAATTAGTTGGTCGTTTAGTAGGTCTACCCATATTTACACAAAAAAAATCAGTTATAGAACTACAAAGTCATTAAAAAGCGAGAAATAAAACCACTTCTAAAATCAAATATTCTATAACAAAAGATGCACTAAAAAGTAAAAAAATAATTGCATATTCTTGTGCCAATTTTAGTTCACCAAAGCAAAAATTTTTAAATATATATGTACAATTATTGTTATTTTTGGAGGCGGTGTCAGCATAGAGAAATTCACATAACTTTTGGACACCGCCTCCAAAAATAACAATAATTGTATATATATATAATAAAAAATTTTTGCTTTGGTGAACTAAAATTGGCACAAGAATATGTAATTACTTTTTTACTTTTTAGTGCATCTTTTGTTATAGAATATTTGATTTTAGAAGTCGGGTTTCCATTTTGTCAAAATAGGTTTTATTTATCGTAAAAATTCACTCGCTAAGTATTAATGTAACTAGAAAAACAATCTTTGAATCATAAAACATTTTTTTTCACTTACATTTAAAGAAAAATCGTTACGCAACGGCTGCATCAATAAACTTAACATATTTCAAAGAGAATAAATTTCATTCCAATCGGATTAAAACTGTGACCGCTAAAGTGACTACATATATATATATATATATATATATATATATATATATATATATATATATATATTTATATATATATATATATATATATATATATATATATATATCAATTTGCTAAAATCGTTGTCAAAAAATTTCATCCCATAATGTTTGAGACAATATGTTCTGATTCGAGAATTAGATGTTCGAATCAACAGCTGTCATGTCTGAGTGGTTGGGCGTCGGACTTCCAAACAAGAGGACCCGCGTTCGAATCCGACTCAGGGCATATCAATTTTTTCATCTATTTGTTTTTGAGTCCAACTAATAATTAAAGTGCTCGCGTCGATTCTTCTCACTCACTTCTAAAATGGCAGAACCAATTACAGTGACCTTCCTCATTACGAAGAACAAATAACTCAATACCAAGAAGATCGTAAATCGACTCCATTAGTAACAAATCAATCGAAGTGATCACCACGTGTAATTATCCATCGGTATTACCTTGTTGATCAGTTTTTATCTATTGAATTATAGCGTAATACAAACGTTATTTAATCTTTTGAAAGTGTTAAATCTTATTTTACGTTTTGCTGTGAACATTATTCATAACGAATATAGTTTTGTGTGTTTAAAACAATTGTGTGTGTTTTTTTTGATATTTGTTGAAATAACAATTTTCGTTTTGTGACTGTTAATTTTCATAATGATCAATAATTATATTGTATTTGAACATTTTATTATTCATTTATTTTGAACATCATTGTTTTTTGTTTGTTTATTATAAAACTACTAATTAAATCAGTTAAAATATTAAATATCGAATTATTTCATCACCAGGATATCAACTTATGCTTGGATACTTTAGCTTTTCACCACGACTAGCTAAATCAATCACTAAATCAAACATTTTGGTCCTTCGAGCCGGATTTCTAAGCAAGGTGATTTTGGTAAAATTTGAGTAATTTAAAAACGGAACGCGTGTTTAAAGTAGTTGTGGATATTTTAGTTTAAACATTTTGTTATCGTTGTGAACATTATTTTGTGAAGTTGTGAAACGTCACGTGACGGTGATCTTCTAAATTATTTTCGCCATTACTCGTAGTTTAATTATCGAATACCGCTCGTTATCATGACGTCTTTGGAATCGCGTATCGCGCTACAAGAAACGCGTTTAAACCTTATTAAAAACGCTCTCGACCCGCTCAAAAATATCGACGTTTCAAATCTTTCTAAATCAAGAATACAAACTAGACTTGAAGTGTTGGAGTCCAATTGGGCGAAGTTCGACAAAGATCATGATCGAATTTCTGAAGCTAGAACGGAGTCTATCAAAGATTTGCCATATATGAAAACAAATATGTACGCCATCACTCAAGAAGCATATATGGAAAGTAAATCGGCCATGTTAGAGCTGCTATCCCAAATCACAGTCACTAACCCGTTGGATGGGACGACCCAAAAATTGAACTTCCCAAATTTGCTGGTGATTACCAATCTTGGAGGCCTTACAGTGACATGTTCACATCCTTGGTGGGTGCAGATTCAGAACTTACAAATGTCATGAAAATGCATTATCTCAAAAGTAGTGTCACTGGAGAAGCTGCTAACCTCATTTCGAATTTTCAAATTACTGGTGAGAATTTCATTCCAGCATGGGACAAGTTAATTGCCAGATATGAAAACAAGCGCGTTCTAATTAACAAACATCTGGATACTATTTTTAAAATGAAACCACTTCTTCGTAAATCGGCGAAAGGGTTGAACCATCTTTTATCAACGGTTAATGAGGCGCTTGGTTCACTCAAAGCGTTAGGATCACCTACCAGCAAATGGGATCAAATTATTGTCTACACCATAGTCAATCGATTAGATTCTGACACACATGAAGCATGGGAAATACACGAAGGTGCTTCAATGTCTCCCTCGTCACTTGAAGACCTTGAACGTTTTATTGAGGGTCGCGCACGTGCTTTGGAATCAATCGAAGGTCGCGAGCCCACGAAATCATCATCATCGTCTCATGTAAAACCGACAAGCCATTCTGCAAATGCAAGAATCCATGTTGCCGCTATAGAAAACCAATCAAGAGTATCTAAGTATAGCTGCTCACTCTGTAATTCAGACCATTACCTCACTAGTTGCAAAGTTTTCGGTCAGAAAACTCCAGAACAACGACGTCAGTTTCTAGTATCCAAACGGTTGTGCTTTAATTGTCTTGGTTCTCATATGCTAAGAGACTGCCGCTCTCTTAAGTCATGTCTTAAATGCAATCGACGTCATCATACAATGATTCATGACGCAATCACACAATCATCACATGAATCTCCAAGTATCAATACCACAGCCAACGTGTCATCAAGCCCCAAGGAAGCTAATTCCTCCACATCCTCTGTTAAGATAATTAATCACGCATCTTCAACGTACAATCCTACTCAATCAACTGTGTTGCTTGCAACTGCTCAAGTCATAATCTCGGGTCCTGATGGTAACTTTGCCATCGCTAAGGCTCTCATTGATCAAGGATCCGAAATTTCGTTTATCAGTGAACGTTTAGTTCAGAACCTTCGTCTTAGACGATCATCAACCTCAATCTCTCTTATCGGAGTCGGAGCCACTCAATCATCAACCACTCGTGGAATAGTCTCTATCAATCTAAGTCTGGTCTTCGAATCCAATGTTAGCTTACTGGTTAACGCTTATATTCTTCCCAAACTCACTTCAACTCTACCATCTAGACAGCCAGCTTCATCAAATTGGCCGCACATATCGGGACTCAAACTCGCTGACCCATCTTTTATGATACCAAGTTCGATTGATTTGATTCTGGGTGCAGAGATTTACGGAAACATTATCCTTTCCGATGTAATCAAGGGGCCACCACACTGTCCAATCGCTCAATCTACCATCTTTGGATGGATTTTATCAGGCCCAATTAATCACAACCTCACGGAGACGGCCGCCAACGTCTATCATTGCTCACTCGATGTGCAACTGGATATGCTTCTTCAACGCTTTTGGGATCAAGAAGAACTCACAGATTTTAAAGCAACCAGCTTGTCACCAGATGAAGAAGTTTGTGAGCAGCATTTCTTATCGACCCACTCACGATTAGACTCTGGTCGATACGTAGTACGATTGCCGTTGAAAGCATCACCAGATACACTAGGAGAATCTCGAGGTCCTGCAACAAAAATGCTTCATTCACTTCAACGTCGACTGAAATCTGACGATGAGTTTCACCGCCTATATGATGACTTCATTCGTGAATATGAATCACTCAACCATATGTCACATATATCCTCTAACTCAGTAGAGCCAAAGTCAGTTTTTTATCTACCTCATCATGGGGTGCTACGTTCAACTAGTACTACCACCAAACTACGAGTTGTGTTCAATGGATCAATGCAGACTAGCTCCGGAAAATCACTGAATGACATTCTCCACATTGGAGAAAAACTTCAAATCGATCTTCCAGACGTTCTCTTGTGGTTTAGACGATTCAAGTATGTCTTTGCTTCAGATATCGAGAAAATGTATCGTCAGATTTTGATCCATCAGCATGACTGGAACCTTCAAAGAATTCTTTGGATACAAAGCGGTCACATTCAAACATATCAACTGAAAACCGTCACCTATGGTATGGGGTGTGCGCCATTCCTGGCCTTACGAACTCTCAAACAACTCATACTTGACGATGGAAATCAATTTCCGTTGGCTGAGCCAACGATGTCTAAAGGGCGATATGTGGATGATGTATTTGGTGGAGCTGATACCATAACCGAATGTAATCAAATCATCACTCAAGTGGATCAATTATGTAAACGTGGAGGTTTTATTCTAAAAAAGTGGATCAGCAATCACCCTGACTTGTTAGCAAGCATCCCCTCAGAATATCATGCCAAAGAAGCCACGATTCTTATCGATCAATCGTCAAGCATACGAACGTTAGGTCTATCCTGGAATCCATCAAGTGACAACTTTTCAATCATAGTTAACAATGAACCACTAGAACATATAACTAAGAGAAGTGTACTTTCCAGAATTGCTCAATTATTTGACCCGCTAGGATTTATCTCGCCGTTCATCATTCAAGCCAAAATTTTAATGCAGCATCTTTGGTTGGTCAAATTAAATTGGGATGAGATCCTTCCAGAACACTTACACAATCAATGGCGAGAGTTCGAACGTCAGTGCAAAGATTTGTCATCAATTTCAATCCCACGGTTCCTGGGACCTCTAACATCTTCGAAAATAGAGCTTCATGGATTTTCTGACGCTTCACAGTTTGCACTTAGTGCTGTTGTTTACCTCAGAGTGGAAACCTCATCTTCAATTCTCGTTAATATTGTGTGTGCAAAAACAAAAGTAGCACCTCTGAAAAAGGTTACAATTCCACGTTTAGAGCTCACTGCAGCAGCTCTGCTCACTCGACTCGCAGGATATGTCCGCAAAACCATGGAACTAGAAACAGCACCACTATGGCTTTGGACTGATTCATCCGTTGCACTCACTTGGATCACTTCTCATCCAACTAAATGGAAAGATTTTGTTCGAAATCGGGTCACCTTCATCCAAGAAAATCAACCATCCGCTCGTTGGAGATTTATTGCTGGAAAACAGAATCCAGCTGACTGTGCGTCCCGTGGACTCTCACCTAATAATCTAAATAAACATCACCTATGGTGGAGAGGTCCAGATTGGCTTTCTCTGACATCCGACCAATGGCCTAATTGTATTTTCCCACCATCATCTACTGCAACTTCAGAAGCTAGAGCTGCAAAAGTGAATCATTGTTCACAAGTGGACTTAGAACCGGAATTGTTGCATCGATATTCTGATCTAAAACGACTTATCCGTATCACATCTTGGTGCATGAAATTCATCAATCATACCCGACAAATCAAGGTTGATGATTCACCAGTTTACTTAACTACCCAGAATCTTCAAAAGTCTCTCTTGATTTGGGTTCGCATCAGCCAAGGCATTTCATTTTCCAACGATTTGAAGCTTTTGAAAAAGAAACAACCAGTCACGAGCTCAAGTTCTTTGCGTTATCTTACTCCGTTCATCGATCAAGATGGCCTGATTCGAGTTGGCGGACGTCTTGAACAAGCTCCACTCGACTATGACTCAAAGCACCCCTATATTCTCTCGAAAGATTCAACTTTGTCTCTTTTAATCATCCGAAACGCCCATCTTCGATCACTCCACAGTGGGACCCGTAGTACGTTATCAGCAGTTCGACAACAATTTTGGATACTTGGAGGACGCCTAACAGTTCGAAAAGTAATTTTGAAGTGTGTGATCTGTGCACGGCAACGTGCTAAACGAGCCCAACAACTCATGGGACAACTGCCACCCACTCGGACGACTCCATCGCGTCCTTTCTATCACTCAGGTGTTGACTATGCGGGACCATTTACCATTAAAACATGGCGTGGGCGTGCGGCCAAAATGTACAAAGGTTACATTGTTGTGTTTATCTGCTCATCTACATCTGCAATTCATTTGGAGTTAGCTACGGATTATTCTACAAGTGGCTTTATCGCTGCGTACAAACGCTTCACTGGACGTCGTGGAATCTGTGCTACACTCACAAGTGATTGTGGAACTAATCTAGTTGGTGCTGATGCTGAGCTTAAACAACTTTTTACGGAATCATCCATGCAGCTCAAAAACCTTCGTGCATTACTTGCAAACGACGGAACACAATGGCATTTTAATCCACCTTCTGCTCCACATTTTGGTGGTCGATGGGAGGCTGGAGTTAAATCCGTCAAACATCATTTGAAGAGGGTCATCGGTAATACTCTTCTTACATATGAAGAATTCACTACAGTTCTGACACAAATTGAAGCAGTGTTGAATTCAAGGCCTCTTTGTCAGCTTACTGATGATCCAGACGATCTCGCAGTGTTAACACCTGGACATTTTCTCACTGGTGGACCCTTAACGACTATCCCTGAGCCAACATTACTCCACGTGCAATTATCTCGTTTATCTCGTTGGCAACTAACACGCCAAATTATCGATAGTTTTTGGGCAAAATGGTCCAGAGAATATCTTCAACAACTACAAGCTATATACAAATGGCAATATCCTGAAAATCAAATCCAAATTGGATCAATTGTGCTTGTTGTTGATGAACGATATCCGGCATCTAAATGGCCATTGGCTAAAGTCATCAAACTGCATCCTGGATCTGATAATATCACTAGAGTAGTGACACTCAAAACAGCGATTACAGTTCTGAAACGTCCTATTGTTAAACTGTGTTTGCTTCCCATTTCTGACTCAAACACTGCCAGTAACTAAAGAAAGATCAGCAAAATCATCACTCCCTAGAATATTTATTATTGCTCCAACATTTGGTGCAATGCGGGGGAGTATGTTTGAGACAATATGTTCTGATTCGAGAATTAGATGTTCGAATCAACAGCTGTCATGTCTGAGTGGTTGGGCGTCGGACTTCCAAACAAGAGGACCCGCGTTCGAATCCGACTCAGGGCATATCAATTTTTTCATCTATTTGTTTTTGAGTCCAACTAATAATTAAAGTGCTCGCGTCGATTCTTCTCACTCACTTCTAAAATGGCAGAACCAATTACAGTGACCTTCCTCATTA
Source organism: Nineta flava (assembly GCA_963920215.1). Taxonomy (NCBI): domain Eukaryota; kingdom Metazoa; phylum Arthropoda; class Insecta; order Neuroptera; family Chrysopidae; genus Nineta; species Nineta flava. The sequence goes on along the minus strand of OY986043.1, from coordinate 42,402,201 downwards.
CGAAGAACAAATAACTCAATACCAAGAAGATCGTAAATCGACTCCATTAGTAACAAATCAATCGAAGTGATCACCACGTGTAATTATCCATCGGTATTACCTTGTTGATCAGTTTTTATCTATTGAATTATAGCGTAATACAAACGTTATTTAATCTTTTGAAAGTGTTAAATCTTATTTTACGTTTTGCTGTGAACATTATTCATAACGAATATAGTTTTGTGTGTTTAAAACAATTGTGTGTGTTTTTTTTGATATTTGTTGAAATAACAATTTTCGTTTTGTGACTGTTAATTTTCATAATGATCAATAATTATATTGTATTTGAACATTTTATTATTCATTTATTTTGAACATCATTGTTTTTTGTTTGTTTATTATAAAACTACTAATTAAATCAGTTAAAATATTAAATATCGAATTATTTCATCACCAGGATATCAACTTATGCTTGGATACTTTAGCTTTTCACCACGACTAGCTAAATCAATCACTAAATCAAACATTTTGGTCCTTCGAGCCGGATTTCTAAGCAAGGTGATTTTGGTAAAATTTGAGTAATTTAAAAACGGAACGCGTGTTTAAAGTAGTTGTGGATATTTTAGTTTAAACATTTTGTTATCGTTGTGAACATTATTTTGTGAAGTTGTGAAACGTCACGTGACGGTGATCTTCTAAATTATTTTCGCCATTACTCGTAGTTTAATTATCGAATACCGCTCGTTATCATGACGTCTTTGGAATCGCGTATCGCGCTACAAGAAACGCGTTTAAACCTTATTAAAAACGCTCTCGACCCGCTCAAAAATATCGACGTTTCAAATCTTTCTAAATCAAGAATACAAACTAGACTTGAAGTGTTGGAGTCCAATTGGGCGAAGTTCGACAAAGATCATGATCGAATTTCTGAAGCTAGAACGGAGTCTATCAAAGATTTGCCATATATGAAAACAAATATGTACGCCATCACTCAAGAAGCATATATGGAAAGTAAATCGGCCATGTTAGAGCTGCTATCCCAAATCACAGTCACTAACCCGTTGGATGGGACGACATTGGCTGATACCTCTGGTGTTGGTGCATCATTTGCTCCTCGTACAGTACTCCCAAAAATTGAACTTCCCAAATTTGCTGGTGATTACCAATCTTGGAGGCCTTACAGTGACATGTTCACATCCTTGGTGGGTGCAGATTCAGAACTTACAAATGTCATGAAAATGCATTATCTCAAAAGTAGTGTCACTGGAGAAGCTGCTAACCTCATTTCGAATTTTCAAATTACTGGTGAGAATTTCATTCCAGCATGGGACAAGTTAATTGCCAGATATGAAAACAAGCGCGTTCTAATTAACAAACATCTGGATACTATTTTTAAAATGAAACCACTTCTTCGTAAATCGGCGAAAGGGTTGAACCATCTTTTATCAACGGTTAATGAGGCGCTTGGTTCACTCAAAGCGTTAGGATCACCTACCAGCAAATGGGATCAAATTATTGTCTACACCATAGTCAATCGATTAGATTCTGACACACATGAAGCATGGGAAATACACGAAGGTGCTTCAATGTCTCCCTCGTCACTTGAAGACCTTGAACGTTTTATTGAGGGTCGCGCACGTGCTTTGGAATCAATCGAAGGTCGCGAGCCCACGAAATCATCATCATCGTCTCATGTAAAACCGACAAGCCATTCTGCAAATGCAAGAATCCATGTTGCCGCTATAGAAAACCAATCAAGAGTATCTAAGTATAGCTGCTCACTCTGTAATTCAGACCATTACCTCACTAGTTGCAAAGTTTTCGGTCAGAAAACTCCAGAACAACGACGTCAGTTTCTAGTATCCAAACGGTTGTGCTTTAATTGTCTTGGTTCTCATATGCTAAGAGACTGCCGCTCTCTTAAGTCATGTCTTAAATGCAATCGACGTCATCATACAATGATTCATGACGCAATCACACAATCATCACATGAATCTCCAAGTATCAATACCACAGCCAACGTGTCATCAAGCCCCAAGGAAGCTAATTCCTCCACATCCTCTGTTAAGATAATTAATCACGCATCTTCAACGTACAATCCTACTCAATCAACTGTGTTGCTTGCAACTGCTCAAGTCATAATCTCGGGTCCTGATGGTAACTTTGCCATCGCTAAGGCTCTCATTGATCAAGGATCCGAAATTTCGTTTATCAGTGAACGTTTAGTTCAGAACCTTCGTCTTAGACGATCATCAACCTCAATCTCTCTTATCGGAGTCGGAGCCACTCAATCATCAACCACTCGTGGAATAGTCTCTATCAATCTAAGTCTGGTCTTCGAATCCAATGTTAGCTTACTGGTTAACGCTTATATTCTTCCCAAACTCACTTCAACTCTACCATCTAGACAGCCAGCTTCATCAAATTGGCCGCACATATCGGGACTCAAACTCGCTGACCCATCTTTTATGATACCAAGTTCGATTGATTTGATTCTGGGTGCAGAGATTTACGGAAACATTATCCTTTCCGATGTAATCAAGGGGCCACCACACTGTCCAATCGCTCAATCTACCATCTTTGGATGGATTTTATCAGGCCCAATTAATCACAACCTCACGGAGACGGCCGCCAACGTCTATCATTGCTCACTCGATGTGCAACTGGATATGCTTCTTCAACGCTTTTGGGATCAAGAAGAACTCACAGATTTTAAAGCAACCAGCTTGTCACCAGATGAAGAAGTTTGTGAGCAGCATTTCTTATCGACCCACTCACGATTAGACTCTGGTCGATACGTAGTACGATTGCCGTTGAAAGCATCACCAGATACACTAGGAGAATCTCGAGGTCCTGCAACAAAAATGCTTCATTCACTTCAACGTCGACTGAAATCTGACGATGAGTTTCACCGCCTATATGATGACTTCATTCGTGAATATGAATCACTCAACCATATGTCACATATATCCTCTAACTCAGTAGAGCCAAAGTCAGTTTTTTATCTACCTCATCATGGGGTGCTACGTTCAACTAGTACTACCACCAAACTACGAGTTGTGTTCAATGGATCAATGCAGACTAGCTCCGGAAAATCACTGAATGACATTCTCCACATTGGAGAAAAACTTCAAATCGATCTTCCAGACGTTCTCTTGTGGTTTAGACGATTCAAGTATGTCTTTGCTTCAGATATCGAGAAAATGTATCGTCAGATTTTGATCCATCAGCATGACTGGAACCTTCAAAGAATTCTTTGGATACAAAGCGGTCACATTCAAACATATCAACTGAAAACCGTCACCTATGGTATGGGGTGTGCGCCATTCCTGGCCTTACGAACTCTCAAACAACTCATACTTGACGATGGAAATCAATTTCCGTTGGCTGAGCCAACGATGTCTAAAGGGCGATATGTGGATGATGTATTTGGTGGAGCTGATACCATAACCGAATGTAATCAAATCATCACTCAAGTGGATCAATTATGTAAACGTGGAGGTTTTATTCTAAAAAAGTGGATCAGCAATCACCCTGACTTGTTAGCAAGCATCCCCTCAGAATATCATGCCAAAGAAGCCACGATTCTTATCGATCAATCGTCAAGCATACGAACGTTAGGTCTATCCTGGAATCCATCAAGTGACAACTTTTCAATCATAGTTAACAATGAACCACTAGAACATATAACTAAGAGAAGTGTACTTTCCAGAATTGCTCAATTATTTGACCCGCTAGGATTTATCTCGCCGTTCATCATTCAAGCCAAAATTTTAATGCAGCATCTTTGGTTGGTCAAATTAAATTGGGATGAGATCCTTCCAGAACACTTACACAATCAATGGCGAGAGTTCGAACGTCAGTGCAAAGATTTGTCATCAATTTCAATCCCACGGTTCCTGGGACCTCTAACATCTTCGAAAATAGAGCTTCATGGATTTTCTGACGCTTCACAGTTTGCACTTAGTGCTGTTGTTTACCTCAGAGTGGAAACCTCATCTTCAATTCTCGTTAATATTGTGTGTGCAAAAACAAAAGTAGCACCTCTGAAAAAGGTTACAATTCCACGTTTAGAGCTCACTGCAGCAGCTCTGCTCACTCGACTCGCAGGATATGTCCGCAAAACCATGGAACTAGAAACAGCACCACTATGGCTTTGGACTGATTCATCCGTTGCACTCACTTGGATCACTTCTCATCCAACTAAATGGAAAGATTTTGTTCGAAATCGGGTCACCTTCATCCAAGAAAATCAACCATCCGCTCGTTGGAGATTTATTGCTGGAAAACAGAATCCAGCTGACTGTGCGTCCCGTGGACTCTCACCTAATAATCTAAATAAACATCACCTATGGTGGAGAGGTCCAGATTGGCTTTCTCTGACATCCGACCAATGGCCTAATTGTATTTTCCCACCATCATCTACTGCAACTTCAGAAGCTAGAGCTGCAAAAGTGAATCATTGTTCACAAGTGGACTTAGAACCGGAATTGTTGCATCGATATTCTGATCTAAAACGACTTATCCGTATCACATCTTGGTGCATGAAATTCATCAATCATACCCGACAAATCAAGGTTGATGATTCACCAGTTTACTTAACTACCCAGAATCTTCAAAAGTCTCTCTTGATTTGGGTTCGCATCAGCCAAGGCATTTCATTTTCCAACGATTTGAAGCTTTTGAAAAAGAAACAACCAGTCACGAGCTCAAGTTCTTTGCGTTATCTTACTCCGTTCATCGATCAAGATGGCCTGATTCGAGTTGGCGGACGTCTTGAACAAGCTCCACTCGACTATGACTCAAAGCACCCCTATATTCTCTCGAAAGATTCAACTTTGTCTCTTTTAATCATCCGAAACGCCCATCTTCGATCACTCCACAGTGGGACCCGTAGTACGTTATCAGCAGTTCGACAACAATTTTGGATACTTGGAGGACGCCTAACAGTTCGAAAAGTAATTTTGAAGTGTGTGATCTGTGCACGGCAACGTGCTAAACGAGCCCAACAACTCATGGGACAACTGCCACCCACTCGGACGACTCCATCGCGTCCTTTCTATCACTCAGGTGTTGACTATGCGGGACCATTTACCATTAAAACATGGCGTGGGCGTGCGGCCAAAATGTACAAAGGTTACATTGTTGTGTTTATCTGCTCATCTACATCTGCAATTCATTTGGAGTTAGCTACGGATTATTCTACAAGTGGCTTTATCGCTGCGTACAAACGCTTCACTGGACGTCGTGGAATCTGTGCTACACTCACAAGTGATTGTGGAACTAATCTAGTTGGTGCTGATGCTGAGCTTAAACAACTTTTTACGGAATCATCCATGCAGCTCAAAAACCTTCGTGCATTACTTGCAAACGACGGAACACAATGGCATTTTAATCCACCTTCTGCTCCACATTTTGGTGGTCGATGGGAGGCTGGAGTTAAATCCGTCAAACATCATTTGAAGAGGGTCATCGGTAATACTCTTCTTACATATGAAGAATTCACTACAGTTCTGACACAAATTGAAGCAGTGTTGAATTCAAGGCCTCTTTGTCAGCTTACTGATGATCCAGACGATCTCGCAGTGTTAACACCTGGACATTTTCTCACTGGTGGACCCTTAACGACTATCCCTGAGCCAACATTACTCCACGTGCAATTATCTCGTTTATCTCGTTGGCAACTAACACGCCAAATTATCGATAGTTTTTGGGCAAAATGGTCCAGAGAATATCTTCAACAACTACAAGCTATATACAAATGGCAATATCCTGAAAATCAAATCCAAATTGGATCAATTGTGCTTGTTGTTGATGAACGATATCCGGCATCTAAATGGCCATTGGCTAAAGTCATCAAACTGCATCCTGGATCTGATAATATCACTAGAGTAGTGACACTCAAAACAGCGATTACAGTTCTGAAACGTCCTATTGTTAAACTGTGTTTGCTTCCCATTTCTGACTCAAACACTGCCAGTAACTAAAGAAAGATCAGCAAAATCATCACTCCCTAGAATATTTATTATTGCTCCAACATTTGGTGCAATGCGGGGGAGTATGTTTGAGACAATATGTTCTGATTCGAGAATTAGATGTTCGAATCAACAGCTGTCATGTCTGAGTGGTTGGGCGTCGGACTTCCAAACAAGAGGACCCGCGTTCGAATCCGACTCAGGGCATATCAATTTTTTCATCTATTTGTTTTTGAGTCCAACTAATAATTAAAGTGCTCGCGTCGATTCTTCTCACTCACTTCTAAAATGGCAGAACCAATTACAGTGACCTTCCTCATTACGAAGAACAAATAACTCAATACCAAGAAGATCGTAAATCGACTCCATTAGTAACAAATCAATCGAAGTGATCACCACGTGTAATTATCCATCGGTATTACCTTGTTGATCAGTTTTTATCTATTGAATTATAGCGTAATACAAACGTTATTTAATCTTTTGAAAGTGTTAAATCTTATTTTACGTTTTGCTGTGAACATTATTCATAACGAATATAGTTTTGTGTGTTTAAAACAATTGTGTGTGTTTTTTTTGATATTTGTTGAAATAACAATTTTCGTTTTGTGACTGTTAATTTTCATAATGATCAATAATTATATTGTATTTGAACATTTTATTATTCATTTATTTTGAACATCATTGTTTTTTGTTTGTTTATTATAAAACTACTAATTAAATCAGTTAAAATATTAAATATCGAATTATTTCATCACCAGGATATCAACTTATGCTTGGATACTTTAGCTTTTCACCACGACTAGCTAAATCAATCACTAAATCAAACATTTTGGTCCTTCGAGCCGGATTTCTAAGCAAGGTGATTTTGGTAAAATTTGAGTAATTTAAAAACGGAACGCGTGTTTAAAGTAGTTGTGGATATTTTAGTTTAAACATTTTGTTATCGTTGTGAACATTATTTTGTGAAGTTGTGAAACGTCACGTGACGGTGATCTTCTAAATTATTTTCGCCATTACTCGTAGTTTAATTATCGAATACCGCTCGTTATCATGACGTCTTTGGAATCGCGTATCGCGCTACAAGAAACGCGTTTAAACCTTATTAAAAACGCTCTCGACCCGCTCAAAAATATCGACGTTTCAAATCTTTCTAAATCAAGAATACAAACTAGACTTGAAGTGTTGGAGTCCAATTGGGCGAAGTTCGACAAAGATCATGATCGAATTTCTGAAGCTAGAACGGAGTCTATCAAAGATTTGCCATATATGAAAACAAATATGTACGCCATCACTCAAGAAGCATATATGGAAAGTAAATCGGCCATGTTAGAGCTGCTATCCCAAATCACAGTCACTAACCCGTTGGATGGGACGACATTGGCTGATACCTCTGGTGTTGGTGCATCATTTGCTCCTCGTACAGTACTCCCAAAAATTGAACTTCCCAAATTTGCTGGTGATTACCAATCTTGGAGGCCTTACAGTGACATGTTCACATCCTTGGTGGGTGCAGATTCAGAACTTACAAATGTCATGAAAATGCATTATCTCAAAAGTAGTGTCACTGGAGAAGCTGCTAACCTCATTTCGAATTTTCAAATTACTGGTGAGAATTTCATTCCAGCATGGGACAAGTTAATTGCCAGATATGAAAACAAGCGCGTTCTAATTAACAAACATCTGGATACTATTTTTAAAATGAAACCACTTCTTCGTAAATCGGCGAAAGGGTTGAACCATCTTTTATCAACGGTTAATGAGGCGCTTGGTTCACTCAAAGCGTTAGGATCACCTACCAGCAAATGGGATCAAATTATTGTCTACACCATAGTCAATCGATTAGATTCTGACACACATGAAGCATGGGAAATACACGAAGGTGCTTCAATGTCTCCCTCGTCACTTGAAGACCTTGAACGTTTTATTGAGGGTCGCGCACGTGCTTTGGAATCAATCGAAGGTCGCGAGCCCACGAAATCATCATCATCGTCTCATGTAAAACCGACAAGCCATTCTGCAAATGCAAGAATCCATGTTGCCGCTATAGAAAACCAATCAAGAGTATCTAAGTATAGCTGCTCACTCTGTAATTCAGACCATTACCTCACTAGTTGCAAAGTTTTCGGTCAGAAAACTCCAGAACAACGACGTCAGTTTCTAGTATCCAAACGGTTGTGCTTTAATTGTCTTGGTTCTCATATGCTAAGAGACTGCCGCTCTCTTAAGTCATGTCTTAAATGCAATCGACGTCATCATACAATGATTCATGACGCAATCACACAATCATCACATGAATCTCCAAGTATCAATACCACAGCCAACGTGTCATCAAGCCCCAAGGAAGCTAATTCCTCCACATCCTCTGTTAAGATAATTAATCACGCATCTTCAACGTACAATCCTACTCAATCAACTGTGTTGCTTGCAACTGCTCAAGTCATAATCTCGGGTCCTGATGGTAACTTTGCCATCGCTAAGGCTCTCATTGATCAAGGATCCGAAATTTCGTTTATCAGTGAACGTTTAGTTCAGAACCTTCGTCTTAGACGATCATCAACCTCAATCTCTCTTATCGGAGTCGGAGCCACTCAATCATCAACCACTCGTGGAATAGTCTCTATCAATCTAAGTCTGGTCTTCGAATCCAATGTTAGCTTACTGGTTAACGCTTATATTCTTCCCAAACTCACTTCAACTCTACCATCTAGACAGCCAGCTTCATCAAATTGGCCGCACATATCGGGACTCAAACTCGCTGACCCATCTTTTATGATACCAAGTTCGATTGATTTGATTCTGGGTGCAGAGATTTACGGAAACATTATCCTTTCCGATGTAATCAAGGGGCCACCACACTGTCCAATCGCTCAATCTACCATCTTTGGATGGATTTTATCAGGCCCAATTAATCACAACCTCACGGAGACGGCCGCCAACGTCTATCATTGCTCACTCGATGTGCAACTGGATATGCTTCTTCAACGCTTTTGGGATCAAGAAGAACTCACAGATTTTAAAGCAACCAGCTTGTCACCAGATGAAGAAGTTTGTGAGCAGCATTTCTTATCGACCCACTCACGATTAGACTCTGGTCGATACGTAGTACGATTGCCGTTGAAAGCATCACCAGATACACTAGGAGAATCTCGAGGTCCTGCAACAAAAATGCTTCATTCACTTCAACGTCGACTGAAATCTGACGATGAGTTTCACCGCCTATATGATGACTTCATTCGTGAATATGAATCACTCAACCATATGTCACATATATCCTCTAACTCAGTAGAGCCAAAGTCAGTTTTTTATCTACCTCATCATGGGGTGCTACGTTCAACTAGTACTACCACCAAACTACGAGTTGTGTTCAATGGATCAATGCAGACTAGCTCCGGAAAATCACTGAATGACATTCTCCACATTGGAGAAAAACTTCAAATCGATCTTCCAGACGTTCTCTTGTGGTTTAGACGATTCAAGTATGTCTTTGCTTCAGATATCGAGAAAATGTATCGTCAGATTTTGATCCATCAGCATGACTGGAACCTTCAAAGAATTCTTTGGATACAAAGCGGTCACATTCAAACATATCAACTGAAAACCGTCACCTATGGTATGGGGTGTGCGCCATTCCTGGCCTTACGAACTCTCAAACAACTCATACTTGACGATGGAAATCAATTTCCGTTGGCTGAGCCAACGATGTCTAAAGGGCGATATGTGGATGATGTATTTGGTGGAGCTGATACCATAACCGAATGTAATCAAATCATCACTCAAGTGGATCAATTATGTAAACGTGGAGGTTTTATTCTAAAAAAGTGGATCAGCAATCACCCTGACTTGTTAGCAAGCATCCCCTCAGAATATCATGCCAAAGAAGCCACGATTCTTATCGATCAATCGTCAAGCATACGAACGTTAGGTCTATCCTGGAATCCATCAAGTGACAACTTTTCAATCATAGTTAACAATGAACCACTAGAACATATAACTAAGAGAAGTGTACTTTCCAGAATTGCTCAATTATTTGACCCGCTAGGATTTATCTCGCCGTTCATCATTCAAGCCAAAATTTTAATGCAGCATCTTTGGTTGGTCAAATTAAATTGGGATGAGATCCTTCCAGAACACTTACACAATCAATGGCGAGAGTTCGAACGTCAGTGCAAAGATTTGTCATCAATTTCAATCCCACGGTTCCTGGGACCTCTAACATCTTCGAAAATAGAGCTTCATGGATTTTCTGACGCTTCACAGTTTGCACTTAGTGCTGTTGTTTACCTCAGAGTGGAAACCTCATCTTCAATTCTCGTTAATATTGTGTGTGCAAAAACAAAAGTAGCACCTCTGAAAAAGGTTACAATTCCACGTTTAGAGCTCACTGCAGCAGCTCTGCTCACTCGACTCGCAGGATATGTCCGCAAAACCATGGAACTAGAAACAGCACCACTATGGCTTTGGACTGATTCATCCGTTGCACTCACTTGGATCACTTCTCATCCAACTAAATGGAAAGATTTTGTTCGAAATCGGGTCACCTTCATCCAAGAAAATCAACCATCCGCTCGTTGGAGATTTATTGCTGGAAAACAGAATCCAGCTGACTGTGCGTCCCGTGGACTCTCACCTAATAATCTAAATAAACATCACCTATGGTGGAGAGGTCCAGATTGGCTTTCTCTGACATCCGACCAATGGCCTAATTGTATTTTCCCACCATCATCTACTGCAACTTCAGAAGCTAGAGCTGCAAAAGTGAATCATTGTTCACAAGTGGACTTAGAACCGGAATTGTTGCATCGATATTCTGATCTAAAACGACTTATCTGTATCACATCTTGGTGCATGAAATTCATCAATCATACCCGACAAATCAAGGTTGATGATTCACCAGTTTACTTAACTACCCAGAATCTTCAAAAGTCTCTCTTGATTTGGGTTCGCATCAGCCAAGGCATTTCATTTTCCAACGATTTGAAGCTTTTGAAAAAGAAACAACCAGTCACGAGCTCAAGTTCTTTGCGTTATCTTACTCCGTTCATCGATCAAGATGGCCTGATTCGAGTTGGCGGACGTCTTGAACAAGCTCCACTCGACTATGACTCAAAGCACCCCTATATTCTCTCGAAAGATTCAACTTTGTCTCTTTTAATCATCCGAAACGCCCATCTTCGATCACTCCACAGTGGGACCCGTAGTACGTTATCAGCAGTTCGACAACAATTTTGGATACTTGGAGGACGCCTAACAGTTCGAAAAGTAATTTTGAAGTGTGTGATCTGTGCACGGCAACGTGCTAAACGAGCCCAACAACTCATGGGACAACTGCCACCCACTCGGACGACTCCATCGCGTCCTTTCTATCACTCAGGTGTTGACTATGCGGGACCATTTACCATTAAAACATGGCGTGGGCGTGCGGCCAAAATGTACAAAGGTTACATTGTTGTGTTTATCTGCTCATCTACATCTGCAATTCATTTGGAGTTAGCTACGGATTATTCTACAAGTGGCTTTATCGCTGCGTACAAACGCTTCACTGGACGTCGTGGAATCTGTGCTACACTCACAAGTGATTGTGGAACTAATCTAGTTGGTGCTGATGCTGAGCTTAAACAACTTTTTACGGAATCATCCATGCAGCTCAAAAACCTTCGTGCATTACTTGCAAACGACGGAACACAATGGCATTTTAATCCACCTTCTGCTCCACATTTTGGTGGTCGATGGGAGGCTGGAGTTAAATCCGTCAAACATCATTTGAAGAGGGTCATCGGTAATACTCTTCTTACATATGAAGAATTCACTACAGTTCTGACACAAATTGAAGCAGTGTTGAATTCAAGGCCTCTTTGTCAGCTTACTGATGATCCAGACGATCTCGCAGTGTTAACACCTGGACATTTTCTCACTGGTGGACCCTTAACGACTATCCCTGAGCCAACATTACTCCACGTGCAATTATCTCGTTTATCTCGTTGGCAACTAACACGCCAAATTATCGATAGTTTTTGGGCAAAATGGTCCAGAGAATATCTTCAACAACTACAAGCTATATACAAATGGCAATATCCTGAAAATCAAATCCAAATTGGATCAATTGTGCTTGTTGTTGATGAACGATATCCGGCATCTAAATGGCCATTGGCTAAAGTCATCAAACTGCATCCTAGATCTGATAATATCACTAGAGTAGTGACACTCAAAACAGCGATTACAGTTCTGAAACGTCCTATTGTTAAACTGTGTTTGCTTCCCATTTCTGACTCAAACACTGCCAGTAACTAAAGAAAGATCAGCAAAATCATCACTCCCTAGAATATTTATTATTGCTCCAACATTTGGTGCAATGCGGGGGAGTATGTTTGAGACAATATGTTCTGATTCGAGAATTAGATGTTCGAATCAACAGCTGTCATGTCTGAGTGGTTGGGCGTCGGACTTCCAAACAAGAGGACCCGCGTTCGAATCCGACTCAGGGCATATCAATTTTTTCATCTATTTGTTTTTGAGTCCAACTAATAATTAAAGTGCTCGCGTCGATTCTTCTCACTCACTTCTAAAATGGCAGAACCAATTACAGTGACCTTCCTCATTACGAAGAACAAATAACTCAATACCAAGAAGATCGTAAATCGACTCCATTAGTAACAAATCAATCGAAGTGATCACCACGTGTAATTATCCATCGGTATTACCTTGTTGATCAGTTTTTATCTATTGAATTATAGCGTAATACAAACGTTATTTAATCTTTTGAAAGTGTTAAATCTTATTTTACGTTTTGCTGTGAACATTATTCATAACGAATATAGTTTTGTGTGTTTAAAACAATTGTGTGTGTTTTTTTTGATATTTGTTGAAATAACAATTTTCGTTTTGTGACTGTTAATTTTCATAATGATCAATAATTATATTGTATTTGAACATTTTATTATTCATTTATTTTGAACATCATTGTTTTTTGTTTGTTTATTATAAAACTACTAATTAAATCAGTTAAAATATTAAATATCGAATTATTTCATCACCAGGATATCAACTTATGCTTGGATACTTTAGCTTTTCACCACGACTAGCTAAATCAATCACTAAATCAAACACATAACATAAATTTTTATTTTGTATTGGTTAAAAGCAACCAATATAATAATTATAGTGGAATAGAAATAAGTGAAAAAACACCTTGAGGTCAAACTAATTGGAACAAAAATGACACATATTGTAAATGGTAGGTAACATGTTCCTAATCAACATACTAAAAATATACATTTGTATTTCAATCAAAATTTTTTTTAAAATCATTAAGAATCGTGTGGGGTATCAAATAAAAATAAATATTATGGTATTAAAGCCGTAAACTATTAGTTTTTAAATGTAAATATTTATAAAGATGAAGTGAGTTGGGGGAAGGGGTGCGATGCCATCCTGAAAAAACCAGAAATTCAAAAAAAATCATAAAGATATTTTCAAATATCTACATAATATTACATAGATATTTACAAATCATAGAGATATTTTATTCATTGTAAAAAATACAAGCAAATAACAAAATAAGGATAAAAAAGAAACACTTTTTCAGGGCTGTAAAAAATCTTTTTGGAGTTTACTCCTTAAGAATCGATTTTCATATAAGGCGTAAAAATATGAAGAGTAAAATTTAGTGATCGAATGACATCGTTACAATTTTTATGCGCAACCTATCGTGCGCACTTTTTTAGTAATCTTTGGTAACATTTGTATACTTCAGTCGGTCAGTCAGTCAGTCAGCTTCATGTCTAGCTGTATAGCTGTATTAGATACTTGTGTGCTGCCGACGTACACAGGGTATGCTGCGAGGTAGCTGACGCATGTAAGTATATACCTAAGTGATATATATTAGTTATAGTCCCAGAAGTAGTCAAGCTCAATAAGAGGGTAGGTAGAGGGTACGATTTTGGAACGAAAAGTCCTGAGAATTTTTTTATTAAACGCACCGTTAATTAATTATTAATTAAGGACACTAAAAATAATAATAATAATAATGGGGTTTAAGCTCCGTTTTTGAGACACGACGGACAATAACAGAGGCTACCCATATCATTATTTCATATATATATATCATCAACCTTTATTAATTTTTACTTTTGCATTTTTATGATGTGACTGGAGGATCATGAATTAATAAAGGAAACTAGGTTGAAACAAGAGTTGTAAAAAGTGCATTTTTTTGATAATTCACTTTCGATTTAATTATCAATTTTTGGAAAAATGTATTGCTTAAATTTTCCAAATTATTAATTCCTTGAAAAGAGCTTTAATTAAATTTTTTTATTTTTTGAAAAATGTAATAAATAAAATGTTTTAATAATAAATTTTAAAAAAAATGCGCAAATTAAATTCGATAAAGATTTCTCGAAAGTGCATTAATAAAATAATTTTTTTTAAATATTTAATTATTGCATTATTAAAAAAATTAATCAATATAATAATTTAATTAATGCACTTTTGAGAAAACTATAATTTAACGAATTTAATTTGGACATTTTTTTGAAAAATTTATTATTAAAACAATTTATTTATTACATTGTTACAAGAACGAAGTAACCGGCTATGCTTGTGAAGGTTTTCTGCAGTTTCCCTTCACGAACTCCAGACGAATATCGGCATAGTTCCATCAAAGTCGGCTGCAGCCGCAAAACCTATCAATTCATAGTCTGCATATGAACTCCTTGTCCTCCACTCACATCATATAAAAATGTATAGTTTAAAAAATTAATAACGGTTGAAAAATAATGATGTGAGTGGCCTCTGTTATAGACCGTGGCGTCTCAGAAACGGAGGTAAACCCCATTATTATAATAATAATTATTATTATTAAAACAATTTATTTATTACATTTTTCAAAAAATAAAAAATTTAACTAATGCACTTTTCAAGGAATTAATAATTTGAAAAATTTAAGCAATATATTTTTCCAAAAATTGATAATTAAATCAAAAATGAATTATCAAAAAAATGCACTTTTAGCAACTCTGGTTTCAACCTACTTTTCTTAATTAATAAATAATTAATTAACGGTGCGTCGAATAAAAAAATGTCTCAGGACTTTTCGATCCATAAGAGGGTAGGTAAAGGCTACGATTTTGGAACGAAAAGTCCTGAGACATTTTTTAATAAATAATAAATTTAATAATAAATTTTCAAATAAATATATATATACAGGGTATATATATATTTATTATATGTCTTATTATATATATATATATATATATATATATATATATATATATATATATATATATATATATATATATATATATGTATAATATAATATATACTGTACAGCGTCTACGAATGATGAATATTTATAGTATATCAGTTTTACTGTAGTGATATGGATAGTGAGCATCATTTTTATTTTATTTTAAATTTTTGTTTTATTATTGATATTGATAATTAATATTATTATAGTGGATTACTTCAAAGGTTTACTTCAATCTCGAAAAAAAATTTTAATTCAAGAATATTTATAGAAAGACCGGTTTTTCTAGCTCCACTATGATATCGGTCTTTTTTTTAGTCTAGTAAGTCTTTTTTCTGTGCCTGTTCAAAGACAATCGTTCTTAAGGAGTATACTCCATCGTGCGTCGGAGCTGACACACACACTTTTTTATAAATCTAAGCGGGTTAAAAAGCTTAGGTATCAAACATAACTAAAATCTTGTTTACTTAAAGTTAAAACCCCACTTTTAACAAAATCTAAAGTTATTCGACAACTATTTACAATAAAAGGTGTTTTTTAATAAATTAAAATAAAATCAACTCTCCTCTCGTCTACATCTCAAAACACTCAATCAAAACACTCTCTTATGTTTGCAGAGTCCTTTCCACTACAGTTTTTACAAACTACTGAACACGAAAGTCCATATCGGCGACATGTACATTTCATGGTGTTACATGGTTCTTCAATTGTAATTTGGCAGGCGCATTTAATCATGTTAAGGAGTTTGTCTGGTGCTGGTCTCAAGTCTGTTAAAATCGGCTAAAATTCTCAATTAGCCAATTGCCAACCTCATAGTGTTAGATTAGGAGCTGGCATATCAACATTTTTCCAAATAAAACACAGCAAGTGCACTCGAAGTAGATGGTATTGTGATGCATTTTGTGTTGGATGCAAATGAGCTATGTCAAATTCTGTTTTAGCTGAAGCTATTTTTCTAACGTATTGTTCATAACGTAGCACATTTAGGTTTTTTATGTCTATATTATCTACATATATTGACACAATAGCCTTACTACCAATTTCAATCAAACCTTCCTTGGTAACATCTTCCGATGATCCAAAATATGAAGCCCATTCACATAAGATTTTGGATTTTATTATATTTTTGAAAGCAATAGATTTACTTTTACCAAATAACGCACTAGTGGTGTCATGCATGTTAATGCATGAACAAAAAGCAACGTTTTGGAAGTCTCCTCTCCAATAGATCTCTGCTAGGCTTGAATCTCACGAACATTATCAGCTTGTGTGGCAGACTGCATTAATATGTTTTTAGAGGAATGGTATAATAATAAGATGAAAATATCAGAATCATCAGCGACTACAATGACATGTTTTTCTTGGGCTATGTTTAAAGTTTCTTTGACGATTAATGTGTCTGCATCACCTTCTGCATGAATGATGCATGAAATTTTTGCTTTGGTGAACTAAAATTGGCACAAGAATATGTAATTATTTTTTTACTTTTTAGTGCATCTTTTGTTATAGAATATTTGATTTTAGAAGTTGGGTTTCCATTTTGTCAAAATAGGTTTTATTTCTCGCTTTTTAGTAACTTTGAAGTTCTATAACTGATTTTATTTGTCTAAATATGGGTAGACCTACTAAACGACCAACTAATTATTAGTGAATTTTTTTTATAACACTTTTTTTTTTACCCGTTTTTTTTTTTTTATAATTTTTAGTGCATTTTTTTATAACAGATTTTCAGTTTTTTTTTTAAGCATTTTGTTTTTTTTTTGTAAAAATATTTTTTTTTGGGGTCGGTTTTTTTTTTATGTAAAAAATTTTTTTGAAGTCGGTTTTTAAAAAAATTTTCTTATTTTCCCATTATGAACGAGTATACCTTTTAAAAAAAAAAACAAAATTTCGCAGAAATCGGTTATCACATATAAAATGAGGATTTTCCTCGATTTCCCGGAGATCCCCTCATGAATGCGATTTGGTGACAATGGGACCAATCGGAAATCAAACCCTTTAAAACAAAAAAAAAATTCAAAATCGGTTTATAAATGACGGAGTTCTGAGGTAACAAACATAAAAAAAAAAATATACAGACGAATTGAGAACCATCCTCCTTTTTTGAAGTCGGGTTAAAAATACAATTTAAATAGTTAATGACATGTTTAAGAATAGTTTGGTCATGAACATTGAAAATATCTTCTGCTTTCTGAATATTTAAATTATGCAATCTCTGCCTATATTCCCCCGCAGTGCCTGGACAATATTCTAGTAAGTGTTCTACCGATTGTATCCCCGGACACAATTTACACAGCCTTTCTCCATTTATTTCTAGCGAATTTCCTCCAAAGGAAATGCAGCTATTGTTTTTGCACCAATGTTGGAATTTCGTAAAAATTTCTTCAAATGTCCATCGATACTACGTACTAGATGTTAAAAATCACTATCCCTAAAATTTGTATATCAACATATACACGTACATATAAATCAACATATATACGTACATATAAATCAACATATATATGTACTTTTTTTAAAATACCTGTGGACTCTAGCGGTCACAGTTTTATTCCGATTGGAATGAAATTTGGTATTTGAGGGGAAAGGGGGTTTATGAGGGGGGGGAGGCGGAAACACAAAATTTGACTATCTCCCTTAATATTTGAAAAATCGAAAAATTTTTCAAATATTAAGTTGTAGTTAAGTTGTAGGTACTAAGTTTTGCTGAAATTTTGTTTCTTATCATTTTTCTGTTACACTAATATTTACAATTACAGCTTGAACGTTAAAATGCTAAATATGTCTGTTCACATTAGAGATTGAGAAAAATGATCAAGTAATGAATTGTAGCAAACTTTATTTTCTACAACTTTACACCTTATACATTTTTCGATTATTCTAATATTAAGACAGATATTCAATATTTTGTGTTTGTTTGACACGAATACATAAAATATATTTTATTGTAAAAAATTTTGATTGTCGTTTCCATAGTAACTATAAGCTGTTATCGTTATACCGTTCTATTTTGGCTATTAATAAATTTAATTTTTGCAAATACTAAAGTCATATCAGATATTATATTTCATTTTGATCACACTAAAATTATGATCGCTAGAGAGTGATTTATGTATTCTAAGCAAATTCGCTAAGTTGACGCAGCTCCTGCGTAACGAATTTTTTTTTTTTCCCATTTAAATGTGTATAACCTAAAACTAACAATCACCCATCTATCAATCTTTCCACATTCATTCAAATACAACTCCCCCCCCCCCCCCTGCACATAATGATTAAGTTTGTTGAACATCGATAAGCTTTCTTTGCTATATATTTCAATGAGCGACAATTGCAACGAGTACCCTTTCAATTTATTTTTTACAATTAACTAATGCTGTTATCACTCAGTTCAAATTTGGATAGTTGCTCAGCAAACCAATCTCTACAGCTATCTGCGTATATTTTTGTAAGTTTTCTCCACTCCCAGGTATCCGTATATTATAGTTTATAGCTCTTTGTAGACAGATAATTTCTATTGGTTTTTTTCCCAATTCAATATATATCGCAGCATTACAGGTTGATTTTGCGACACCCAAAATTTCTTTCAACTGCTCTTTTGTAGCATCAACAGCCCAAACTTCGCATCCGTAGATTAAGATGGCTACAACCAAGGCATTGAATAAATTAAGTATGACCTTTATTGGATAATTGTCAAATTGGTAAATATGGCTTCGTATGCGCAACAGAGCGACTTTAGCTTTCTCTTTCATACAATTAACATGCTTACTCCATTTACCATTATATGTCAGTACAACACCTATTTAAATTTTTTAACGTTTACAATGGTTTGGTCTGCAAAACTCCATGTTTCATTTGCTGAATGTTTACACCCATTACTTACGATAAGCATTTTTGTTTTATCGACGTCCACACATAGTCTCCATTTACAACAGTAATCTTGTAATGCTTGCAGAACACGTCTCATTCCTGCAGTAGTTCTTGATATGATGACTAAATCATCCGCGTAAAATAATATTTTTATTTCTCTTCCCTTGAAACCCGGAGATGTGGTATTTATGCTTTGCATCCATTCATTCAAATCATTTATGTATAGTAAAAATAACAGCCTTATCTTAAACCTCGGTAAGTCTGGAACTGTTTCGATAAGCGCTTATCGTATAACCGTAAACAGCAAGGGGTACTCTTTTACACTGATTGAATAACAGACAACATACTTTTAGGAAGTCCGATATTTGATAATTTATTCCATAACAGACCTCTATCGACCCTGTCAAATGCCTTCTCAAAATCGATGAAACAACAGTACATCTTGCATCTCTTAAGTTTCAATGTATTATCAATTAAGGTTTTAAGTATCAAGATGTCGTCCATTGCTTCGTATCCCCTCCTGAAACCCGCTTGAAATTCGTTAAGTATATTTTCTTTATCGACCCATTGCTGTACACGTTCAAATAAAAGTTTAGTGTAAGTTTTACTGATGCTGGGTTAGAGCGTAAAACCACGGTAATTTGATGGCTTATATGCATTTTCCTTTTCTTTTATATAGATTTACTACAATACCAGTATTCCATAATTCTGGAAATATTTTAAGATCATATATGGCATTGAATACTAATGTAAGGACTGAACTTAAATTACAGTTTTCACTAGCTTATGTGATGCATTCGTTCAATATACCATCAATACCACCTGCCTTACCATTTTTTAACGATCCAAGAATCACATCAACATCAGTTTCCTCAAATCTAAACTCACAAACATCATCGTCCAGATCAGCACTGCGTAAATTCGCAGCTTCTCCTTGATACAAGTTTGTATAGTAGTCAATCCATGTTAGGTCATTAATAGAATAGTTATTCTGATTGTTATTTTGATTATTGCTTTTTTTTACTAACTCCCATACCTGTTTTGAATTGCTATTTTTTAATGCTTCATGAATTTGTTCTATATATTGGCGCTCGTACTGATATTTTGTTCTTCGCACATTATTTTGTATTGTTTTTGACAGTTCACGTAGTCCAATTAACAATTCTGTTCATTAGTTCTTCTCATTTTCCTTAATTTTCGCTTTGCCTCTTTCTTCTTATCTACATACTGAAGCAATAGTATGGAATAGTGTTATATGTATGTATTGTGTGCACGGATTCTACATTAATCTTCGTTACTTCCAACACAGCTCGTGTGGGGCAATTGGTAGAGTCGTAGACATGTAACCGATAGGTACCAAGTTCAAATCCAGACCAAGTCTACATTTTTATTTTTCTTTATTCATTTTCTGTATGTTTTCCATGATGCAATGCAATGATAACAATCATTGAATTATTGATAAAATTATTTTTGCGAATAACTGCTCTCGCCATTCCAAAATGGCAAAGCCAATGACAGCAGCCTTCCTTGATAGCAACTAAAATTAGTGAGAAGAACAAATCGAATCTAAAACTACTGAAATCGGTACAAAACCCCACAGAATTAGATGCATACGAAAGTATGTACTTATACAAATTGAGAAAACAGATAATGAATTTAGACAATGGCCCAATTCCAAATTTTGATTTAATAAAATCAAACTATTTTCAAAAAATAAAATCTAATACCAGAATATATCAAGGTTAGCTTCGATACCCTCACTTTAGTGAAAAAACAACGCCGCGTAGTCACAAAAGGATACCGACAATAAATAGGTGGGGCTCTTCACACACCTAATCCGTTACCCAGTTACCTCAAATAAACCTCACGTCAGATCATACCCTCAGTCAAATCGTATAAAAGACAGAGTTTTTTAATATCACTGTGAGATGCGCACCAAATTAGCAACAAGCAACATATCTCTGAATCCATATCCCAGAGATAGTTACGATTAGCTAATTCATATTGATGATGACTACATTGTAGTCGAAATACGTATTTATAAAAATACACACACGCCTAATCCGTTCACCTATTTACCTCAAATAAACCTCATATCAGGTCATACCCTCAGTCAAATCGTATAAAAGACAGAACTTTTTTAATATCATTGTGAGACACGCACCAAATTAGCAACAAGCAACATATCTCTGAATTCATATCCCAGAGATAGTTACGATTAGCAAATTTATACTGATGATGACTACATTGTAGTCGAAATACTTATAAAAAATACTTACTTTTTATAAAAATACAAACAAATGTTCTAGGAATTGGGACAAAATTTGAAATGTAATTTCAAAAAACCTAGAGTTCTCTTTGATTATTTTAATAATCTTTATTAGTTGTTAATAGATATTCTGAATAATTACTTCAATCAATAAGGACATAACTTCAAAGTGCTGATTCAATAAATAATTAATTATCAAATACACAAGACTTTTTACAAAGATTATTAAGATACACAAAAAGAACTCAACAACCAAATCGGACGTCGCAATAAAAAGTTTCATAATATGTTCAGTTTCCCCCATTTCCCCCCTTAAAATGTAAATTTTCAAAAATACTTTCTTAGCTAACTTTTACTATCTATAAACTACCTACCTGCCAAATTTCAGCTTCATGAAGACAATGTTTCCATGCTATCTGTACAACCCCATTCCACCCTCTTTTAGGGGTAGTTTAAAAAAAAAACAAATATGCAATAGTTAATTATTTGTTATAAACAATTTTCTGCAAAGTTTCATACAACCCCCCCCCCCTCATCCCCCACATCTATCTCTGTCCAAAATTCATCAAAATCGGTTCATCGATTTAGGCGTGAAAGAGTAACAAACAAATATACTACCTTTCGCATTAATAATATTAGTAAGGATTGTTTGAATGTATCCCGACTAAAGCCGCCATTTTCGAATATGACGTCATGAGTAACTTTATCAATAGATTATAATACAATACATAAATATAGATTCGGAATAATGTTATACACTATGTTATTATGGATGGCATTACTTGGGCGAATCAAGAACAAAGTAATGCACAAATTTACATATACCTATGTAACAAATGGGTAACCGGAATGAGAGTCCAACATTTTCTGTCTCCTGTATCAGACAAATCTCGCTTTTCTCACTAAAAATTGTGTAATAGAATTGTGTATATTCTTCAAAAATTGAATTTATTTGAGTATATAAAACAAAACTTAACCCGCATTAAATATTTGTTTTTTGAGTGTTCAGTGGTGTCCAGATATATTCCAGAATTGCTTAATTCAGAGTCCTGGGAAATGAATTGTGTACCTTAAGTACTATTAGTTGCATAAGTGGTGTACATTTTTCAAAATTTTAGTCAATTTGTACCAAATTCATTCAGTTTCTGAAAAAATGTTTAAACCAAAGTTGTTAGTATTTTTTAGTATTTTTAAATGGAACAATTTTTGTCCGAAACTTTTTTTCACAAATTGAATGGATTCACGCAATAGTAGAAACTGTATATTATAACTCCCAACAGTTATAATTACAACATGGGTTTAATTTAATTTTTAGTATTTTTTTTTGGAACGTAAATTAATTGATAGTGGTAGGTAAATGTCATAGATAACATTTGTATATAAATAGAATAATTGGTTATTTGCATGACCATAAATAGAGTTTCAAGTATTCATCCATTATAAGAGCAGCAATAAGTTTTTATCAAAATTAATTTGTTTATTATATTTATAATTTATTACAATCAATTAACAATAAAAATACTGACAAATATTATAAAACCTATTCATAATACTAATTTTACAAAGGTGATCGTCTTTATGAGCGATCATCAATGAAGAAGATAGGTCAAACTGCACGTAGGCCACTTTTAGCTACAGAATGTAACAAAAACAATCGTAATCAGTATAATTTTGTTCAAAACTAGTTGTTTCGAACAACTTATCAAAACTGCCGCAAAATAAAAATGTATTATCGTATAGTTCATTTTGAGTTCTTTGTGGTCCTAGAAAATAATAGAGAGAAAATAGAATTAACTTTATGTCAAAACTATCTAAACTCGTTTTTACTTACTGGGGCGTCGATTCAGTAGTCTCTATAAAATTAATGTAATTCATACTTTGTAATGTATATGCGATTCTGAAATGTAAAAGATAGAATGCCATGGGTGGGCATATTGTGTCAGAACGTATTGCAAAATGGCCACCGGTGTAAACACGGTCTCAAAATGCTTGAAAATGATAATTAGCGAATTCCAATGTTGTCTTGTAATTTGAACACAATAATAAAGAAAATAAGGACAGAAAACAGTTAAGAGTAATAGTTAGGACATTAATCGTATTTTGCAGCAGTCTTGCAAAATACGACTATGCGATTCCAATTGGTTACGCTTCAAATCCCTAAATCAGTTATTGGTAGCGATGTATATGGTCAGTCCGTGCTATTCAGTAAAGGTAAGAAGGTAATATTGTTTTTTGTAAATAAAGCAAGCATCATTAGATTTAACGCAAATATTGCAGAAACAAAATTCAATAACATTAAATTTCAAATGTAAATGGTCTCCTACATTTTTTTGAGGAAGTTATTCTGGGCTTAGGAAAGGGTAAATTTCGACACGTACCAACATACCAACATATGTTGCTTTCTCTCATTTATTTAATATCACTTTGGGATCTAGCGAACATGTGTACCAAGTAATATCTATACTTCAAATGACTTTTCAATTTTTGTTTGTTTTAGAAAGTATAAAAATTAGATGTTGGTCTTTATACAAAAAATAAAAACAATTATATGTTTTGTAACACGCAGTGAATTACTATTATAAGATTTATAGTACAATTATTAATCACAATTAAATGCCCCATCACTATTCATAATGTGTGTACTATTATGGATAAAAAAGCATTTAGTGAAACAATACATAATAATATTTGCAAAGTATTTTAATCAATTAACATACTTGCGTCATTTGTTTATTTGTCAAAAATGAGTTTTGTGCAATGACTAAGTGGATTTGTATAAGTTTGCCCTATAGTCTCCTTAAAAGTTTCAAAAGAGGTTACGATAAAGACACTAGAAACATGGCAGTATAATATTTTTTATATGTCTGTGCACAGACAGGGCAAACAGAAAGACAGTCTCTATTGGAAACAGGCCTGAAAAATATTTAAACATATACTCGTTCCTGTACAGTACGAGTAAACATACAGTGACCAAACCGAAACTAACAAGTTAACACTGACGTCGACCTGACTGCAAACCCATTGACTGTTATTTTTAACATTGTTTACTTTCCATAAGGTCTAATAATGTCAACACATCCGTATGGAAAAATGTACACAAAAGTAGCGCACATTTTTCAAAATTTTATAATTGATTTG
The DNA here is from genome assembly GCA_963920215.1 of Nineta flava. NCBI lineage: Eukaryota > Metazoa > Arthropoda > Insecta > Neuroptera > Chrysopidae > Nineta > Nineta flava. Next base: position 42,377,729 of record OY986043.1, on the reverse strand, counting down.
TGCCTTTATTCAATCTGTTTTTGGGAAAATGGTTCGAATAATAATTGTTAGTATATTTATAATGAACAACTTTTGTCTGAAACAATTTTTCGAAAATCGAATGAATAAAGCATAAACCAATTCTAAAATCTTGAAGTACGAACGATATTTTTGTGGCAATGTGTACTCCTTTTCTTAATTAATAAATAATGAAAAAAAAAATTATTTATAAAATAATTAATTGAAAAAACACCTGTCCGCCACCGGCAATATTTTACATTTGATTTGTATTGTTAGTATTTTTATTACAAACAACTTTTATTTGAAATAATTTTTTCGAAAAAAAATAGATTCGGCTGCAAAAATTCTAACAAATCGACTGCAAAAATTCTAAAAAGCGACACCACATATGGAGTACATACTTACATAGGATAACATTGAAATCAAGAAGCCGGAAATATAATTTCATTGTCTTAAGTTGCGTCCAGATATATGCGCCACGAATCCCGAGCGGTGTGCGCGTCGCCTTTGGTTCGTTGGAATTGTTGATTTCAACGAACCTCCAGCGATCCATAAGAAACACACGAACACATATTCATATTGCAGTGAAGTTGAATCAATCACAAAAACCCGTTATGTAAGCCTGAAACTAATCTAAAGATATTAATTAAAATGTTTACATTTTAGTTCAGCTTGAAAAATGTTCAAGTTGAACTAAAATACTATTTAAATTAATATTTAAAAAAACAATAATCACATGCGTGCTGAAAACGACGAACCTATCACGAACACGTCCCAATGTGAACTGCGAACATACAAAGTGTTCGTTGAAAAAACCGACTTCAAATGGATCTTTGTGCGCCGTACACGCGCACCGCCCAAATATGACAAATTCGATGCGCACGAGCGGCGCGCCTACCGCGCACATGTGGACGCAGTATTAAATGAAACTATTTTGTTAAAATGTTTGTGATTATACATTTGATTTTCAACGAGTTTCATCTGATATAAATCTTAATTTCACAAAGCCGATGAAACATAATAATATGCATTTAAAACAATATTCTCAAATACAATAAATACGCTTATTCTCATTCATATAAGTTTAATAACCTCATAAAAGTATTTATTTTACTACTCACTTTACTGTTATAACTGCATTGAAAAAGTGCAAATTATGGCAATTCAACATTCTTATAATTTACAAACACGAAACACCTACTCGTATAAGAAATTATCCAACTTAAATTAAAAAAAGAATATATATATTGAGAAGTATATATATGTTAACATGGAAACTACTTTAAATATGATATAATGAGATTGACAAAAGTAAATTTTGTCATATTATGTTGATTCGTAATATATTATATAATTTTATGTATGAATTTTATAATTTTGTGCATTGATATTTAAAATGTCAAATAAATTTCACTATTCTACTCCATAGGTGGGCAAACTTTGACGGCACTCACTCTGAGTGAGAGGTAGGAAGAGAGAAAGAGTAAATACAGGGTAACTTCTCAATTATTATTATTTTCTTTTTTTAAGTAAAACATTTTCTGAAAAAAATATAATAATACCAACTCTTTTTTATGGTCACGATTATTCATAGTATACAATACGTACAATACATTGAATATATACTTTGGAATTTTGGGCTGGTAATTTGGGGCATAAAATGTACCTTTTTAATATATTTGGGTATGAATAAAATATGAATGTTACATAAATTATAAAAAATAAATCTTTTGATCATTTACATTTACCGCTTGACAATTGTAAACCGCTTGTAATTTTTTTGATGATTTAGCTTTATTTTAGATTTTAGAATTAGATTTTTGGAAATTCCGAATAATTTGCCTAAACTATTCATATCGGAGAACTAATAAACAATTATTTACTTGATTTAATTATTTTTTCTTACTAGGGGGTATAGTGTCATGGGAATTTGATGACACCGGATACAATAAAGATGCCAATGATAAAGCTGGGTGGGAGGGGGGTGTTGGCAATTTGTTACTAATTTCTAAATGGTTAAATTTTACATAAAGTGGGAATACATATAGTTGTTGTTGTTGTTGTTGTCGTTGTTGTAATTATTGTTATTGCTACCATCATTATTGTTGTGATTATTATTATTATTGTTAGTATTATTATTATGTTTTTTGGTGTATCTCTCCATATTGTAAAATATATTTCTTAAACAATAAATATTTTATAAAACTATTTCTAAATTGATTGAATAAATTATTGGACAATAATCGGTTGGTCAACCTGTATTGAAACATCGTTCCGTCTTACTTCAAAACATACCTTTTTAACTTACTCTTACAAAGCTTATGGAGAGCCGTTCGGCTGCGAAGAGCGGACTGTGCCCACCTCTGTTAAAATCTATTCTATATAATATAATAATAATAATAAAGGTCTTTATTATAATACTCGCTCAGTTCGCAAGGCGGTATTCTCCTTGACCCACCCCGTGGCTCCGCGTCACAGAAAATAACATTACATGAATTGTAAAAAAAGTTAAAAAAATTCTTACCAAAAAGTACTTACCATTAGAGAATTAATGGAGGGAGTGGGGGATTTTTTTGGGTGCGAAATTTTTTTGGAAGAATTTAGAGGGTTTTTTTCGGGGGGGAATTTTTTGGGGGAAGTGGCTTTAGGATTGGGGAGTTTGGGGGGACTGCGCATAGATAGGTCTCACATTACCATTTTCAAGGGGTAGCGATGAAAAAAATTACGTTTTTCGAATCAACCGATTAATTTGCTATTATTCTGCGTTGAACGTAAAAACCCGCATCTTTCTAGCATGTAAAGTCGTAAATGGGTGATTTTTGGAACGTTTTTCCCATTTTCAAGGGGGTGCGATGAAAAAATTTAAGTTTATCGAATAACCTCATAAGTTTGAAGAAATTCTCCACCAAATGAAAAAAAATCCCATCTTTCTACCATGAATAGAAGTTAAAAGGGGGTTGTTTTCCAAATTTTTATAGGATAGCGATGAAAAATTTTAAGTTTTTCGAATTATCTTCATAATTTATATTTATTTAGCGTCGAATGCAAAAACCCGCATCTTTCTAGCTTGTATAGAAGAAACATATTTGCGAAGGGTTGCGATGGAAAAATTTACGTTTTTGAAATAATCCTGTTATGTTAAACCTGTTCCACGTCGAATGGAAAAACCCGATCTATCATGAATATAAGTGAAAAGGTCAGTTTTAGGGATAAAATATTCTGTTAATTTGACGTTATTTCGGGTCGATTTGTGAAAATCCCATCTTTCTAGCATGTAAACAACAAAAAAACGTAATTTTGGAGGAAGTTTTTTCAATTTTCCGGGGGGTTTCAATGAAAAACTAGAAGTTTTCCGATTTTTTTTGTCGGTTTGAAGCAATTTCGCGTCGAATACAAAAAACCGCATCTTTCAAGCATGTCTAGAAGTGGGTTAGGTTTTATATAGATGAGTGTGTCAGTCAGTTAGTTTCACTTTATAGTATATTAGATTTTATAAATTAATACAAATTTGACAATTTTTTCTTTTTGCAGACATATTTCTATGGTCATTTTAGACCGTCGGAAGAGTCTTTATATAAATATATAAATTTTAATTTAGTTACAACTATAATTAGACCAATTTTTCTTAAACGAATGTTAACTCATATTCGAAAATTCTACTTTAACAAACAAACAAAAATAATTTACTAAGCGTTTATAAAATATATGCATAAACATGAAATGATAACCACAAACATAAAATATAGCAACTCTAACAGAAAAATTTCCAATAGTTAAATTCAGAAATCAAGGTATATCTGTATTTCCAGGCACATTTGCAATACTTAACAAAACTAGTCCAATATTTTCCATTCAAATACTCCAAAAAATCTTGATAACTAAGCAACGGCTTTTTAAAATATAGATTCCGAAACTCTTGGAGAATAGGACAGACTGCAACAAAATGAAACACAGTTTCGTCTTCTACCGTCATATAGGATACCTATATGACGGTATATTGAGACATCTTTTTATTTACTGCAAGTGGAGTGTGAGAGTAAATAGAAATAGTGGTACAAGTTCCGTTTCTAGATAAATGAAAAAATCCGGCGTATTTTTAGGCAAATTGAAGCATTTTTTAATAAAGATTTTCAAAACTATTTCCACAATATTAAATTTATGGTATCCCCATACTTGAGCTCCGTAACAAAGAATTGATTGCGCAACTGCATTGAAAATATTTAGTTTAGAAGAAAAGGGTATGCATTTATTTAAAATAATATTGTTGAAAGAGTGCGTGGCAAATTTCGCACTCTCTGTCTTTACCTTAAAATGTTGATCAAAAGACAGATTTGAAGGCAGAATGATACCAAGATATTTATAATTGTTAACCCCATCTATTTTTTCACCCATATAGAACCATTTTTCGTGTTTAGCAGACCTTCCACCATTTCTAAAGATAAAAATTTTAGATTTATCTAAGTTCCAAGTATCGCAATATTTTTCCAGAGAAGTTATCATTTTTTGGAAAGTTAGTCTGTCTGATGCTAATAGTACAAGGTCATCCGCGTAAGCCAACATTTTAACACGAGTATCTCCTACTGTAATACCACCATCTAGATAAGTTTCAAGGTCATTCATAAATAGGGAGGCTAAGAAGACAACCTTGTTTTAGGCCCATGGTTGTTTCAAAAAATGCGGTTAAACCTTTCTGACACAAAACCGAAGCGAAAGTTCCTACGTATAAGTTTCTTAAAATATTAATAAACTATAGACATGTCCATTTCAAAGAGCTTATACCATAGAGAATATCGATCAATACGATCAAAAGCGGCTGAAAAATCTACAAAAAACGAAAATACTTTCTGGCGTTTATGACTTAATTTGATTTTGATTAAGCTCATTTGTGTAAAACCATTGTCAACCGTAGAATACCCCTTTCTAATACCAGCTTGATATTCGCCTAATATATTTTGAGTGTCTTTACATAAAATGATTCTATCCAGGAGGCCTGTAAAAAGTTTACTCACAGCATTGAAAAAAGATATGCCTCTATAATTAGCTACTTCACTAAACATTCCCTTCTTATGAATTGAAAAAATGATTGCCTCTTTAAAATTACTTGGTATATCCCCACTATTAAATATATTATCAAAATAAGTAAATAATCTATCTAGAAAATTTTCAGAAACATTTTTATAAAATTCATAAGATATGCCATCTGATCCTGGCACTTTATTTAATTTTGCTCGATTTAAAACCAATAGTTCTGACTTATAAAAAAGGGCATCTAAAATATCATTTGTTATAAAAGGTTCTGCATAAGCCATTCTGGTGGCAACTAACGGGGGGTTTAGCAAACTTTGAAAATAGTTTATACAATCTGAAGCTAGTATACATGCATCCGAATAAAAATGTTTTATTTTGAGATATCGTACTAAATTCCAAAAACTCTTAGAATCATTTACTGTATTAAATGTTTCGATGATAGTCTCAGTATGCTGTTTTTTCTTTAATCTGCACATATTTTTATATTGCTTTCTGACATTCAAGTAATAAAATTTAACTGTTTCAGAATTAGTTTTCCTAAATATATGCAATGTTTAAATAAGTAGATGCGCATTTAATGACACTCACTATCGAACCAATCCTTTTTATAAGTAATAGGCTTGTTTGTATAGTGCATATTATGGTTATGCGCCACTTTGTTTATAATCATAGTCAATTTTTGCAGACCATCTTCAGACGCACCTTCATCAATTGTACATAATAGTTCATCAATTTCGTTTCTATATGCATCCATAGGCCGGGTACACACGTTACGGTATACCGGAGAGGTATGCCTGTGCAGGTCAACTGCACAGGCAAACCGGAGCGTCTGTACCAGCCGCCGGCACAGGCAAAGCGACCTGTACAGGCGACCGGACAAGAATCGAAATTCAGTATTGACTAGCTGCGCAGGCATGTAGACCTGAGCGTGTGTATGAGTCACTCCGGTATGCCTGCACAGTTTTTATTTTTTAAACAGTTTTATTATTATAACGTTTTAACGGTTTTATTAGTTATGTCTAGTTTCTTGTTGACAAAAGAGTGAGTCATTTTTGTATTTACAACATTTTTGTATGTACATAATAGACTTGTTCAACATTATTACGTGTACCACAATAGACTGATCATCATGTCAATCCGAAAACGTAACAGAGTGATTGAAGAATTTATTGATATATATAAATCGGAACCTTGTCTGTGGCGGGTTAAGAGTAAAGACTACCACGACTGTGACAAGAGAGATACAGCCTATGGAAAACTTGTCATAAAATTAAAGGAGGTAGAAGCCGATGCTTCAAAAAAATCAGTGGTAAAAACCGTATACTCGTGCAGGTTTACTTGCACAAGTATACCGTAACGTGTGGGTGCTCTAGGCCTGCACAGGTATACCTTTCCGGTATACCTATGTAGGTTTGTGAAATTGATGTTTCAACTTTAATTTTGGTAGAAGAGGAATGATCTGTTCATGTTGAGTTCCCAAATTACATTTGACAGTAGTAGGAAAGTAATCAGAGAAGCACTGTTGAGCCCAAAAGAGAGCAGGCTCGGTAATAAGTTCACAGAAACCGCACAATAATCAATAACTGAGGCACCAGCCACCCTCCCCCCCAACAAAAGTGTACTCTCCATTGGAGTCACTCCCAATACGTCCATTTAATATTGCAAAATTAAAATCTTCCAACATACATAAAAACCGTTTTCCGATTAAATTAACCACCTCATCTTTAGAATTTCTTTTAGAGTCTACACGATTAAACAAGCTACCCCCTTAACAAATCTTTTGGGATGTTCTGGTTACTGCCAGTTCTGCAATTAAAGTCGCCCATTAACACAAAATCTAACTCTTGATAACTTTCAACTTAATCTCAAAGTTCTTGAAAATCCTCCTGCCACCGGTTACAATTTAAGTACACTGGGACGATAAAAAAATGTAATGATTCTGTTTTGATTTCAATAACAACATATCCGAAGCAAATTTTTTAATTGCGAAGATAGAACCTTCGCTAGCCCTACCATATTTTGATTGTTTAGTTGCATGCGTAAATTCTAACTGGTATTCAGAGTATATTTTCTTTAACTCATTACATATGTTTTCTTCATATAAAAAGGTTTCGAACAGCAGAAATATTTCAAATTTTTTAAAATATCTAAATTCCATATACAATTTACTTTTAATACCTGATATGTTATACCCCACACTATGTTACAATGTTTGTTGGTGTCCTTTCCATCCTGTTTATGATTACTAGCTGGTTTATTTTGTTGATTTTGTTGATGACTGAGTTGATGTTGACTCACTGCGGGGACGAAAATAGTTCTGTATGTCAGTACCTTCTGTAGATCTTGTTTTAGTTGTTATTCTCCTCTTTTTCTTTGCATTGTCGGGTTCTGACATCAGTGTTTTTTCTGCTTCATTGTCCGATTCTTCATCCATTACCCTATCAGCCTTCACTACCTCTGAAACATGAATGAACTTTCCATCGATAACAAGACCATCCATCCTTCTCTGAATAGGCTGTTTTTCCCCGACTCTTTTAATGCATTATGTATCTTCAGCATTTCTTTATACTGGAGTTGAGTCTCTTTGTCTCGATCTTCAGAAACGAATATTTTAGTACCTTTTAGAGCCCCTGCCTTGTGAAATATTCTTCTTTTGTTTATATTTGTCATAAATGATACCACCACCGGTCTAATTTTGTCATTTCGCCGACCATCCGCCGAACATATTTCAAATTATCTCTCTCCAGTGGTACCGACATTACTTTGTTGAAAAAATCAAGAAGTGTGTCCTCTAGACATTCATAACTATCATCCGTAGATTCATGAATTCCAAAAAATATTATATTATTTTGTTTTCGAACGACATCTAATATTTTTTGTTTTGCGCTACTGTACTTTTCAATATTTTATTTTCATTTTCTAATGCATCACATTTTTTATTGTATTATTCAAGTATTGACGGTATATTCTATTAATTTCTTTTCGAATAACTGTTTCAATTTCCACTTTCATATCTTTTTTAAAATTACCAAACAGTTTAATAAGTTCACCCATATCACACATGATTTAACTAAAAGTGTTAGTACAATTGATTTAAAAAAGAAAAAAAATATTGAAAATTTATATTCCTCGGCCTGGATTTGATCTCTATTTTTTTAATGAAAACAGAACAGAACGCACGAATGCTGACACTGCGCCACATTCACTTGTAATTCGAAGGTAAAGGTTTCAGACGAATTAAACAAATGTAGTTGTTTTAACTAATATCAATTTCCGGTTTATATAATATTAAATTTTGGTGTGTCAATATTATACAAAATCACTGTTTTCAGCTCGAAAAATTGATATTTTTCAGCAAAATTACCACTCACAATCACTTATCCGTTTCTTTTTCACTTATAATTCACTTTTAAATGTTAATAACACTTTAAAAAATTCAATTAACCATAACATTAACTCAGTGCTAGTATAGTGTATACTCACTATACTCGATGATACTTGGAGTAAAATAAAATTTTTTCATATGTATAAAAGTTATAAAAACGAGTATTAATTTGTTAAAACCAACTAATTTTATAATAAGTAGGGTGAAAATAGTCTATTTTATGTGTTAATAATTTATATACAACATTATCTTAGTCATTAGTCCCGAATCGCGACTCCTGGTCAATCAACATTGGTGGTCTGATCTCGCACCCGTAAAATCTTAAATAATTAACATGAGAGTGACAAAAAAATGTGGTAGGATTATTGTTCCTATTCAATATGCCATTCAACAATTTAATTTTGAAAAACAGCAACAAATTTAATTTTGAATTCATTATTCTAAGATTGTATGTGTCGCGGATTTTTCAACAGGTGTCCGCTATTTATTAGTATAATTTTCATTCATTTTCAGATGCCTGTATGTTTTTGTAAGCATATAATAATGATAATTTTGTTCATTAATAAATAATTTTTTAATTCTGTTAATTCGATTAAATTATCATCAATGTATTAACATCTTTAACTACGTATACATGTTAGCCCATAAAACCTTTCGAATTTCCACACAGTATTTTTGAGGTTTTAGGAAAAATTATTTTACCCCGTAACCACCACTGTTTCCGTTTTGATTTTGGAATATGTTTTGTATATGTAACTACGGAAACACCATATAGTCGGATATAATTTACTTTTTTCAGGCTAAATTCCATTAAGTAAAAAATTTCCCCAAAATAGATGGTAAATAGGTTTTTTTGTACCTAGAAGAGCAAGAATCTGACAAAAAAGTACTTTATATAAGAAATTAAAAGACGAAAAAAATGAACAGCGGTCGAACCAGTGGTTTCCTCCGCAAATTGCAACACGAATTTTTGAAAATCGATATCTACCGTTATAAAGAATACATTAAGAGCTGAAATTTGAGTCTGAAAAATGTCCCAGAGCAACTTGTTAAGTCAATGTCATTTTACAAATAGATTCCGATAATTGAATTACAACTTACCTATGTGTGGTTTAAGGACTTGGAACGGGCCTACTTGATGGAAGTTATAAAACACAAACATAGAGTTGCGCAGTGAGTGAAGAAAAAAGATAGGTTAAATAAACTATATGAATGTGAAAACGTGTGTGAACCATATATTTAATACTACAAATATATTGTTGAATTAATTTTTTGAATAAATTACAACAATTTCTAATTTAAAATTGCTGAATTATTTACACTATGTATTAGATCCACCTGAACCATTTACAAGTGCTGTATTGTAACTATTTACAATAAAGCTACAACACACTCAAATTTCAATTCTTTATATTGATACGAACGGTACTTATCGATTTTCAAATATTCGAACAAAAAGTACTTTTAATTGACCACATTTTTTTAACGAAGACTATTACAAATTTTTTACTGCTAAATTGTTTTAGGTAATTTTAACTGTAACCAAAAAATACGTTATCACGACATGTATGAAACTTTAGGATTTTGTTATTAATGTTATTATAGATCTCAACAATTTCAATAGCCACGTCGACGCTATTTTACTCACGTGAACCGTGAGTAAAAATACTTTATTTATTAAACTGAATTCACCCATTACATAGATATTTGAATGGGGTACCAAATTAAAATTCTTTATAAACGAATAACAAATGTTGTTAATTTGCCATGCATTATCATAGTATTTTTCTCTGTCTTTTTACGTAATCACTTCATTGACGTCAAATTAAAGGTACTTATCTCCATCATATGAATATACAATGCTGTGGTGGTGAGGCAACAGAAGGATGGCACGTATATATTTATTCTTGGAATCGCTAAAGTGTCGTATATCGAGTGACATTAGTGTATATTGGCTACATATGTCTAAAAAAAATTGACCAGTAAACATTTAAAAAAAATATTAATATGGCTGCATCACTTATTAACTTTTCTAAAGAAGAATTGACCATCATGTAAATATTAACAAAATAAAAGATAGAAAACTCTTCGGATTATAAATTTACAAAGAAGGCCTATGCCGTTTCGAAATTGGGGCAAAAACAAAAATCGATTATAGCTCTCCCCGTTTACCAGCAGCACATTTAACCTCGTTTTTGTAGACTACATTTCCATAGTTCGATTACTATACCTTAATCTCTCAACATCTATTAACTGATGAGGGTATATGTTTTCAATGTCAAAGCCTAAACTTTTACACCATTTTATATGAACCACCTGTGTATACATAAGTCAAATGTAATCACGTGTATAGTATGTGTCATTCTATGTCAGCCTTCTCTATCAATATAATCACATCATATTTGACAAAAAAAACGAAAGTATTTTTTATGCAGTACACATATCGTTATTGTTATTATTATAATTTGTATGTATTTATTTCATAAAACAAAAAAAAACTTTCTAGTTAAAAATATAATTCATATTTATTCCTTCAATAGTATCAAACCATAATCTACAAAGTTGATATCAATAAATGTTCTTTTCAAAAATATTATATTATGATAGAAGTTGTTTTAAACAAAATTGTATTTAAAAGAAACCGAAACAAAATTATACAGTGTGTTTTTTAAACTACATCCAATCTGGAAACAGTGTATGTGTATCGCTGTCTTTGTTACACATTAAAATCGGAGGTGGGTTGGTACGTTCTCATCACAGACATTTATCGATTGTCCATATAGTTCTCACTACATATTTTGTACATGTAGAGAAGATGTTGTTTTATGTCCATCGTCTATTATAAAGGTTTTGCATTATTTAAAACAATTGAAAATTATTTTTACAATATTTCTTATTATTTGTATGTGGAATGTTTTAAAATAAATGATAGTATTCTATTAACAGTATAACATAAAGCAACAAACCACACAAATTACAAGAAAAAGAATACCCCAAAAAAAGAAAAAAACTAGAATTTTTATACAAACTAAATTGTTAAACCAACTGTTCGAATATTCTTCCATTATTTGCTAAACAATATCTTAGTCGACTGTAAAACCCTACCCGTGTATTTTCTACCACTTGGGGAGAAATATTCGCAGAATTGTCAACAATTTTTTGCCTTAATTGTAGCAAATTTTCAGGCCTATTCCGCGAATAAATTTCTGTTTTGAGAAAGCACCACAAAAAAAGTCGTTAGGAGATAGATTTGGAGGTCTGGCTGGCCACTTGATGGTTCCAAAAACACTCATAAGACGTTCCTGGAAATTTTGTTCCAGGAATCACCTTACTATCATGACATTATGTGCAGGGCAACCATCTTATTGAGACCATACAGATTCCAGGTCTAAATTAGGAAGAGCTCTAACAGTTGGTAGTACATTATTTTGTAACAGATTCAAATATTTTTAAGAATCTAAAAATCCGTCAATGAAGAATGATCCTATAATTTGGTCACCCAATATGCCAGTCCAGACATTCAGTTTCTGTGGAAACAGAATGCGTGTACCAACATAACGATACTGATTTGTCTGAGATCAATATCGCATGACAGATAGATATTGTTTTCCATGCAATGGAAAAGATGATTCACCCGGAAATAAACTGCTGGACAAAAGCATGACATCATTCTTCAAAATGATAACAATTTGAAGTTATAATCGATTTTGGTATTTATTTGTATGGATCGATGATTTATTTCAAATAGAACAGTAAGAATAAAGTGAAATAGCCAAATATAATAAAATATATAATATTAATCAATTTCACTTTATTCTTACTGAAATTTTATTCCTATTTGAAATAAATCATATATATATATATATATATATATATATATATATATATATATATATATATATATATATATATATATATATATATATATTAAATACTAAACGTTGTCTAGCATTTCATACGAGTTCTTTTTCCCACATACATTTAAATAAGAAATTTTTGGAAAGCCAATAGTGGAATTCGTACCGACAACGTTCACATGGGATAAGATAGGTAGATAGATAGATTGTAGCGGCTGCCCTGGACGGGCTACACTTCGACCATAAGGTCCATTGTGATGCCTAAGGATGTGAGTGGAGTGGAAGGAATTTTTATGTGTAGGCTAGGAATTGACAGGATGTGCGGCTACAGCCGACTTTGATAGGAAAAGCCGATATTCATTTGGAGTTCGTGAAGGAATCTGCAGAAAACCTCCACAAGCATAGCCAGTTAATTCGTTCTTCCCATACGCCCCACGGTCATGTGGGACAAAGTCTACCCATTTTTGAACTAAAAACCCCTAGAAACGTCGACATTAAACTTTCGTTAATATCTTTTTACGAATAAAGTATACAACATTAAAAACTTTTATTTTTTTCCGATTTTCGTTTGGGTCTACAAAGATGATTCAAAGTTACAAAGATAACCCATGGAATTTAAATTTGAGGATGACTTTAAAGAATGCAAAATTCGCTAACTCCAAATTGGGAATTTGGAATAACAAAGTTTCGCTTATTTTAAGTAATATAAATGAAGTATATTTATTCACAATTACCAGTTACTTACCATTAGTTTCTACTAGAAAATTTTATTACATTAAGCAATTAACAAAATATCTGAAATTAGGTCAAGAAAATGAAGAAAAATACTCTAATATTTTGTCACGGTATCTTGGCTATCTTTAGCCTTCAAAAGAAGCGCTGTCAAACCTAGAACAGATTCCGATATTGGCCACTAAAAGAAAACACAAATATCAGTAAAATTTTATTAAATCTATTTAAATTTGGACAACACGCACTTTTTTGAAAAAAATAAAATAAAACACAAATTATATGAAATTCAAACCTGAATTTATTTGATTTAAAAAAAAAAACAAAGAATTTAATTTTGTTCAACAATTTTTAATTTATAACTTTGATTATCTTAATCCAACAATGGTTAACTTTAAACTGAATATGAGTCGAACAATTACTTGTTTTAAACTTTGATGATAATCGAACATTCATTCAAAGAAACATTTTAGCATTTCATATTTACAATAAATAAATCACCGACACTTACCGATTGGTGCTTAAGCACGTGAACTTGATACTTTTGACATAAAATAATTATAATTTCTAAACTTTTCGGCAAAGCAAACACCGATTTTACATAAACGGTAACATACTGACATTTGTAAAGAGGAGTCAACATAGCGGATGTGAGTACCTACGATCTACTTAGATTAAGGCTAGACATGCTGATTTTGCCATAAATAAAATGACGCATGTTGTATAGTTTGAATTTAGAACAAACGGGATTACTGCTGCAATATTTATAGCCTAATATAGCATTCCTCTGTTTCGTGCCAGCGAGTTCAACACATGTCGTTTTACAGCGGACTACGTATGTAACTCGTTTATACGAACAAGCAAAGAGCTCTAGAAAATTGGCTCAGGGACAGTAGTAACTGAATGCCGATCCAATTGGCTGAGGTTGTGATATGTAAGAAGGTAAGTGAATGTAAGTGCTAAAATGTAAGAATGTAAGTGCTAAATGTAAGTGCGAATGTAAGCGCTTTGCAGGTAAGTGCAATGTATTTTACTTTGCACTTACTTGCAAAAAAAAAATTTGGTTGTAAAAATTTATTTCGTAAGTTTTTCTTAGTATGTTTTTAAAATTTTATAACGCGGCAAGTTTTAATTTAAAATATTTGAATCAAAAGAAAACAAATTAATTGCCGCGATATAAAATTTTAAAACATACTAAGAAAAACTTATAAAATACATTTTTTAAGCCAAATTTTTTTTTTCAGTTTACTTTGCACTTACATTCTTACATTTTAGTTTTAATTACTTTATTTACTTTATTAACAGCTCGGATCTTTAATTGTGATATCATCACTTTTTAAGAAGCAACTATTATGAGGAAATTATAAAACTCCATTTACAGCGGCCGCCATATTGGATTTAGGATAACGTCACTTTATATACTGTGTTTCGCTCATGAAGCACTTTCATTTGATACCTATATCATATTGGTTACTGTGGAAATTATAAATTGCCATTTCCGGCGGCCGCTATATTGGATTTAGAATGACTTAATTTTACTTATTGTGTTTTGATCATCAAGCCCTTTCATTTGATACCCATATTATCGGGGTTAATGTGGAAATTATAATTCGCCTTTGCGGCGGCCGCCATATTGAATTTAGAATAACGCCACTTTATATACTGTGTTTTGCTCATGAAGCACTTTCATTTGATACCTATATCATATTTCTTACTGTGGAAATTATAAATTGCCATTTCCGGCGGCCGCTATATTGGATTTAGAATGACTTAATTTTACTTATTGTGTTTTGATCATCAAGCCCTTTCATTTGATACCCATATCATCGGGGTTAATGTGGAAATGATAATTCGCCTTTGCGGCGGCCGCCATATTGGATTTAGAATAACGCCAATTTATATACTGTGTTTCGCTCATCAAGCCCTTTCATTTGATACCCATATTATAGGGGTTAATGTGGAAATTATAAATCTCCATTTGCTGCGGCCGCCATATAGGATTTAGAATGACGTCACTTTACTTATTGTGGTTTGCTCATCAAGCCCTTTCATTTGATACCCATATCATAGGAGTTAATGTGGAAATTGTAAATATCCATTTGCGGTGGTCGCTATATTGGATTTAGAATAACGTCACTTTTATAATGTGTTTCGCTCATCAAGCCCTTTTATTTGATACCCATATCATAGGGGTTAATGTGGAAATTTTAAATCGCCATTTGCGGCGGCCGCCATATTCGATTTAAGATGACATCCTACACTAATGTAGATATCTAAATAATTTTGAGTCGGCGCCAAAAAATCACCATCGAAATGGAAGAAGGGTGGATCTGATTTTCGGTTAAAAGTAAAAATTGTCCATTAACGAATTTGACCTTACTTTTTTGTTCTAGAACACACACACAAAAATAAGTTGTTTATCTGTTTTCGTTCTTGGGTTATTGCGTCCACAGACAGACAACGGACGTGCGGAAATAGCCGAAATGGGCCATTTTGTAAACAACCATTTATATCAAGGATAAATATTTTCAAACGTTACAAAGTCGGGACTAAACTTAATATACCATGTATATTTACATATATATTTACATATACTGGGAATAAAAAAGGTAATTTTTGGTGTTCTTCCCCATTTTCGTTTGTTTCGAGTTGTTTCGTTTGAAAAATTAAAGTTTTCCAATTTTTCCTATAAATTTCAAGTTAAAACAGGTTGAATGCAAAAAACCGATCCAAATTTTTTTTGGTGATAAATTCGAAAAAATTTCTTTGTTGAATAAAACCTATTTTAACAAAATGGAAACCCGACTTCAAAAATCAAATATTCTATAACAAAAAATGCACTAAAAAGTAAAAAAATAATTGCATATTCTTGTGCCAATAGTTCACCTAAGCAAAAATTTTTTAAATATATATGTACAATTATTATTATTTTTGGAGTCGTTGTCAGCATAAAGAAATTAACATAACCGTTATAACTCCCTAAATACCTTATATTCGAAAAATCAGCACTGTCGTTTCGTTCAGAAGATATTTCGGGGTCAAGTTTGCTCTGATTTAACGTGTGGTAATAGTACTGTAAGCGCGAAGGCAAAAAAACCCATAAACTCGGCCTGTCGCACTACCGTGCTCTAGATATTTTGTATGTTTATACGCACTTTAGAAGGTGCAATTTTATTCCGATCGGAATGAAACCTAGTATGCGCAGTGCTTTTAGTATTTGAAAGGCAATGTATTTGTTAGTTAATAAGCAAAATCAGTAAAGATAAAAAGGGAGGAAGAAAGAAAAAAATTTGGAGTTTCTCTTACTATTGTTCAAATGGAAAGTAATAAATATACTTCAACAGTGTATTAAGACAATACACTGCAATTGATTATCTTACTTTTTCTCTAAACTCTAATATTTACAGAAAGAAATATTTGTAATTTTAATGTTGTAATATTTTAATTAATATTTAATGTCACCATAGTATCTTAATTTCATTTTGATTCTATCTTCGAGAAAGCTCGCTTATATTTAGTCTGCGAAGCTCTACGTAGCGTTCAGTTAGCAATTAGTTTAGCTTATTCATTACGTTCATAGTTAGAAACACGTAACAAAGGAACATAGGCATGAGGCCAATAAACCATATATTTTTATGAATCTATACTTCTATAGATAAATAAGATTTTGAACAAAATAAATTTAAACAAATTAAAAACTAGCTGTTCATACCAAGTACTTTTATGTATTTAGAAAACATATGTTAAAAAAAATTATCATTGTAAATTAAAAATAATGCCAATCAAAGCTATTCACATATTAAACCTACCACGTAAAATGTAAGTAGATTTCTATGTTAAATGATCGTATAATATTATAATAAAAGTGTACTAATCGAGTCACAAAAACGTTTCTTATATAAGAAGCATAATTTACCAACTGTTTAAATCACGCTTATATTCAATATATTTTTAAGGTTTAATACGATAATTAAAGTAACATTTTAACATTTCATATTTAAATTAAATAAATCACCGACACTTACCGATTAGTGCTTAGACACGTGAACTTCATACTTTATACATAAAATAATTATAATTTCTAAACTTTTCGGCAAAGCAAACACCGAGTTTATAGGCCAGTTCAAATAGCATTTAACTTTGCACTAAATTTCCGATCCAATTTTTTTTTTTAATAAGGTTTAGGATCACTTACTGAGCACAAAATCACAAAATGCTGACAGATTTAGGTGCCGCTTCAAGCGCCATCTTGAAAAAACGTTTTTGGCCAATATCTTAGAAACTATGCACTTTAGGGCAAAAGTTAATGCCACCATTATTGTAGAGAATAAAATTTCGCATCTTTTGTTTCCAGTAAACTTTTTTGTTAAACTTACCGTTGACGATTTATGGCCCATTTAATGAACCTGTTTTTCTATCGCGGCCGATAACTTTTGAAATATTAGATTAATCAATAAAATGCATCAATCCATTTGTAAAGATCAGTTTATTCTCTACTACTTTTGTTTCAAACTTTTTTTTCTAATGTCCATACTTTTTGAGTTATAAGACGTTTAATGTTGGACTACCGGGCGTAAAGTTGAAAATTTCAAGATACGCATAGAATATAATGGTACAAATTCAACAAATAAATTAGAAAAAATATCCCGATTGTTTATGTAGTTAAAAATTAATAGTTCAATTCCTTACCTGCAATAATAACGAACTTTTTTTTATTTTATTTTATTATATTTCGTACAACTAAAAAATAGTTAGTAATTATAATTAATTATGTTATGTTCAAATGCTATAATAAAATGATAGAAAACGAAGGGGGAATATTTTTAAAAAATTTATTCAAAATTAATTTTTAGAAAAAACAAAACAAATACAAATTCAAAATTTTATTAAATTCTTGACCGTTTTGAAGGCGGCGAAAATCCAACTATATTGGATATTTCCTCTTCATCTTCGTCAGCCTCTTCGGAGGAATACAAAGAAGACTGTAAAGCCTCGATGAATTCCTCGTTATCGTGGTTAAACTCGTCAACATCAACCGACTCCTCGTTGGAGTCGAGGTTTACTGTCGGTTGATTCGTACAAGTTTCTGCCGTGCAATTCTCGCAAATCGCAGTGCAATCTAAGCCTGCTTTCCTGCACCCACATGCTCTTCCACAGCCAGCGCGGCATTTACAGGAAATCAACTCCAGTAGACTGGGAAGTGCTGCAGGAGATGTTGAAGCAATTGGTAGAAGGTACTGAGCAGTTCGTGTCCATCACCATTCCTCCGGGTCCAGATAATTCCCAAGCCAGGTTTGAACTTGGTGGTAAGTCCGGAAGGAATGGTATTTAGCAGCATTTTCAGTTGGTGGTAGAGTTGCTAAATTTACGTTATTCCGGGTCGACAACCGAACGTAATTACGATATCGATATGGAATTATTAAGACACCAAAAATAAACCTGCTTACTTTACAATAGTGCAGAGCAAACTGAGCTCGAAAAAATTCGTTAGACCCTTTTTCCCATCCCTTCTTCTATTTAAGAAACTTTTTTAGAAATGGCAGGCTAATATATAGATATAATTCCTAACGCTAGACCTTTTCGTTCCTTCTTTTGTATAGAGATATAAAAGAAACGGTTACCTGCTATAGAAAACAACCTTTGGGCTGCCGCGTCACCCGCCGAGCGTCGGCATTTCTACATTAAACGTCTTATAACTCAATAAGTATGGACATTAGAAAAAAAAGTTTTAAACTAAAGTAGTAGAGAATAAACTGATCTTTACAAATGGACTGATGCATTTTATTGATTAATCTAATATTTCAAAAGTTATCGGCCGCGATAGAAAAACAGGTTCATTAAATGGGCTATTAATCGTCAACGGTAAGTTTTACAAAAAAGTTTACTGAAAACAAAAAATGCGAAATTTTATTCTCTACAATAATGGTCTTTATAATTTTTGCCCTAAAGTGCATAGTTTCAAAACGTTTTTCAAGATGGCGCTTGAAGCGGCACCTGGATCTGTCAGCATTTTGTGATTTTATGCTCAGTGATCCTAAACCTTATAAAAAAAAAATTTGGATCGGATTTTTGTGCAAAGTTGACCAAAAAAAAACGTCTGTTTTGACTGGCCTATTACGTAAACGGTAACATACTGACATTTGTAAAGAGGAGTCAACATAGCGGATGTGAGTACCTACGATCTACTTAAATTAAGGCTAGACATGCTGATTTTGCCATCAATAAAATGACGTATGATGTATAGTTTGAATCTAGAACAAACGGGGTTACTGCTGCAATATTTATAGCCTAAAATAGCCTTCCACTGTTTCGTGTCAGCGAGTTCAATACATGTCGTTTTACAGCGGACTACGTATGTAACTCGTTTATACGAACAAGCTCTAGAGCTCTAGAAAATAGGCGCAGGGACAGAGTTTAAAAAAATATTCGAAATTTTCGTAAAAAATAAAAATGTTATTACGAAAGTTTCAAATATTTCTTTAATTTAACAGATCAAAACTTACAATAAAAAAATAAATAATCCAATTGGCTGAGGTTGTGATATATTGCAGTTTATAAAATCCTATTACCTTAAGACTCATTAGCAAATTATCAGAGCATATATTAAGCATGTATTCTGATGAAATTTTACTTACTTTTCGTGCTCGGCCACTCCTTAACTACCAATTTGTGGACATTGAGAATTTTGATGAGAATATCTATAAACTACAATATTCCCAGAATGTATAGGTACTCTTTAGCTTCAAAACCAGATATTTTTGAACTTTGATCAGAATAATCTAGAGCACGAATGTGAGCAAGCCCGAGTTTAAGGGATTTTCGGCCTTTGTACTTACACTGCTATTACTATAGCCTTAATTCAGAGCCAATTTGATCCCGAAATATCTTCTGAACGAAAAGAGCTACAGTGCTGATTTTTCGAATATGGAATATTTAGGGCATTATAAGAAAATAATTTTTTGCTTTTCGATAAGAAATAAACGGTTAAAAAGTTATTTCACTTCAAAAATGCAAAATTCGCGGGAACGCCTTAAAAAACCGTGTATAGTATATCATAATTTTACGCTACTTTCAGATATCCTGTAAAGTTGATATTTGGCATACAGGTAGATCTAGTACCTAAACCGACGGGAAAATTCCGAAAACTGGAAATTTGGAATCGGAAAAAAGGAAATTTTTACCATTTTCGTTTTAATACAGGTAGATCTAGTACCTAAACCGACGGGAAAATTCCGAAAACTGGAAATTTGGAATCGGAAAAAAGGAAATTTTTACCATTTTCGTTTTAATTAATTTAACATTATAAACCATATATCCATTTGATTCATTGATATTTGTGAGAGTACTTTCTGATTGGATGACACCTATGCTTTAAAATTTTGTAATAAATGACCAAGTAAACTACCATGTAGAAAACATATAAAAGTTAAATAATATCATCTTAAACTACTGTCATATAAAATAATACGAAACATCAATATTTTTTCATTTTTTCTATAATATATAACGAAAATTTACTAATATAATAAAATTATTTATTTAATTTATTAAAATATTTAATTTCCTTAATAAAAACCAATGAAAAACATTCGTAGCGTTTTGTGCGAAGCACAAGGCTTCGTATATTTAAGCCTTTTAAAAAGATGTGATATCCTATTAAAAACATAAATGTATAATAGGGCCGAGTTTTCGGGAAAATCCTTAATGTAATAGTTGCTTCTTAAAAAGTGATGATATCCCATTAAAGAGCCGAGCTATTTACAAAGTAAATAGCTCGGTAAACTATTTACCAAACAAGAGGGATAAATTGATTAAATGTAAGAAAAAATATGGTTAAAATTTATTTCGTAAGTTTTCCCTTAGTATGTTTTTAAAATTTTACATAACGCGGTTTGTATAACGTATTTCTTACATTTAATCAATTTACCCTTCTAATTTCTTTGGTCAATAGTATACCGAGCTATTTACTTTGTAAATAGCTCCGCTCTTTAATTGGATATCATCATTTTTAAGGAGCAACTATTATATGAAATCTAGAGCTATTTACTTTGTAAATAGCTAGGTCTTTTCTCCCATATCATCACTTTTTAAGAAGCAACTATTACATTAAGAATTTTCCCGAAAACACGGCCATTTCTTACACTTATGTTTTTGATCGGATTGAAACTACACTACAAATCACAAGTACAGTAAATTTAACCAATGAATGAATTAATAAAAAAAAGGTAGACGTCTGACATTGTGAACTCATAAAATGAGAAGAAAATAAGCCACGTTGTTATATTTTAGTCGTTGATTAGTTGTAATTAGAAATGTTTGAATGACCGTGCACGACATTTCATTAAACACGAATATTATGTGCATTATATACTTAACTTATACACCTTTACTTATGTATTACACAAATCTGACCTAGTTTAAATTCGATTACGCGCATTGGACAGTGTGTATGTGTGTATATAATAGAATTATTAGTTAGATACTTGTCGGTCAATGTAATAGTATATTATGGTTCTGCAGTAAATCCAGTATTCTATTATTATTTTTAAGCCCCATAAAACAAAAATTAATTCTAGGTGCAATATCGGCTTTTTAAATTGATATCATACTTCTTTTTTCTTTTATTCTTCATTACTAAGTAGACTTCTAAAATAAAATATAGGCCTAGTTAAGTTTAGATCTAAAAGATTCCGAAAAAAATTCCAAACGCAGGTCGCACTTTTGAGGCACTCAAAAATATTTACCATTTTTTCTTTAACTATGGCTGCACTGCAGAAAAGTGACTTGCAAGATTTGTTTATATCTATAATAGACGATAACAGACGAGAAATCGCGTGATCATAGCGCATGGCCTATTATGATTGGTTTGTTTAATAACTGGGACCTAGAAATCTGAATTAATTCAAGTCTCTGTTCATTCATATGCGAATTTTTGTTTACTGCAATCATGTTTCTGATCCATCAGTTCGATTGATTGATTTTAAAAAAAATATTTATTATAGTTTTTATTTTTAGATCTGTTATTATTTTTATTGTTTCCATTCGTTACATTTATATTTATAACAAAATAATAAAAACAAAAACGATAGAGCGAAGCCAGTCTGTTTGGACATATATTCACGTGTTCCGTGAACGTATTTGTTGACAACGATGGACTCACTAATTTGATTGTACTATTGTAAAATTTAAATAGTCTGGTGAATAAATTCGTGTAACACCATGATCACTGGGAAAATGTACCACGGCAGGAGCTCGGGAAGGTATTGCTTCAGAGTGAAACCAAGAGGCTATCTTTCGATGCACTGAGGCTGAACAGGATTGTCCCCTGCGGAAGCATCTGCACACAATGCGACTCTAAAACCGGCCCATTATGTGCAGATTGTGTGGCGGGGAAGAAGAAACATCCAGCCACATTATCTTTGACGGCGAACCTCTAGTTTACAGTTGATACAGGATATTCGGTGCATTTCACTCCGAATATATGAACCTTCAGGAAGACCTGATAAGCAAGCTCCTGGCTATTGCCAAAATATGGGAGAAGCAAATCTCGTTGGACTGAACTAGAAGGTGAAGCACAATGGACCATAATGTCTATACTTTTTAAACCCTAAGATGTATATATCTATACATCACGAGAATGCACCTGCTCACTCATCCATGCTTGTGCGTGATTTTTTGATCAAAAACAAAACCAACGCCTCAGCTATATTCACCAGATTTAGCCCCCTGCGACTTTTTCCTATACTCAAAACTGAAAAAACCCATGAAAGGATGGAGATTTGCAACGATTGAGGAGATAAAAACTGCATCGCTGGAAGAGCTTGTAAGAAGTTTGATGAATATAGATTAATCAAATAATTAACAATTTTATATTTAAATAATTAAAACACGAAGACAGACATAAATTTTCTTTATTAAAATGAGTTCGTAGAATGTGTCATATCGCATTTGTTGATAGTTACCAAAGCAATAAATAATTATAATTACTGTGGGAGAGTGAAGTTGACAGTTTAAAGATGTCTAGTATTGCAATTTAGTTGCGACTCCGCTACAAGCTCAAGACTATACCAAAAAGTGCGATAAGCACTCGGTGGCGCAAGTGTATTATATCATTAAATCTGAGGGGGATTACTTTCAAGGGGACAACATGAATATTGATGAATAAATAAAAAGTTTTTGATAAAAATATAAAGTCATCTTACTTTTTTGAACACACCTCGTATATATATATATATATATATATATATTTATTAAGCAGAAAATAATAATTATCTATAATATAGATAAAAATAACAATAATTGTATATACTATCCTAATAATTTGATTGCCTTTTAAAAATATGCTACACATATTTTTAAAAATTTTTGCTTAGGTGAACTAAAATTGGAACAAGAATATGCAATTATTTTTTTACTTTTCAGTGCATGTTTTGTTATAGAATATTTGACTTTTGAAGTCGGGTTTCCATTTTGTCAAAATAGGTTTTATTTCTCGCTTTTTAGTGACTTTGAAGTTCTAAAACTGATTTTATTTGTCTAAATATGGGTAGAACAACTAAACGATCTACTAACTTTAAGTGCATTTCTTTATAAAATATTTTTTTTATCGGTTTTTTTTTTTTTTTAAATTTTTGTGCATTTTTTCATAACAGATTTTCAGTTTTTTTTACATGAATTTTGTTTTTTTTTTTTTTTTGTAAAAAAAAAATTCAAAATCGGTTGATTAATGACGGAGTTCTGAGGAGACACACATAAAAAAAAAAATACGGACGAATTGAGAACCATCGTCTTTTTTGAAGTCGGGTTAAAAACTAAACAGTCTTTGTTGCACTGTGTAACCGCATGCTCTGCTAGCTTAACCTACAGACCAATTTTTTTAAATCAAAAAATTATATTGTATTTAATATAAAATTATTAAGCTAATTTAATGCTAATTAAATGCTCTTTGTTGTATTGTGTAACCGCATGCTCTGCTAGCTTAATGTGAAGCTAGCAGAGCAATAAAAATCAATGATTCATATTTTATTTAATATCAAATTAATAAGCTAACTAAATGCTCTAATCAAAAATAAATGCTCTTTGTTGCGCTGTGTAACTGCATGCTCTGCTAGCTAAACCAGCAGAGCAATATTTAAAATATCAATTAATTATATTGGATTTAATATCAAATTATTAAGCTAATTAAATGCTCTAATAAAAAATTAATTGCTCTTTGTTGTACTGTGTAACCGCATGCTATGCTAGCTGAGGGTTCATCTAGCAGAACAATGCTTTAAAATTAAAAGTAATTATGCAATGATCGTAAGTAATGTGCTTCAGATAATTAAATGCACTAATTAACAATAAATTGTTCTTTGTTTTACAGTGACAAATAAACCCCCTCTCCTAGATAAATTCCATTCAATGCATGGGCATTCAATGAGTGGGTATCGACATATTTAATTTTTACTGGGTACTTTGAAAAATTGGTTCCTGGGTACCTTAAATGAGGCCGTTTCAAACATGCACTCTTAATAGTAATATATAACGCATCCTGATCGCAATTTTCCATTTTCACTTCAGTCACATTAGCAAAATTTTATGTCTTGTTAAAATAGGTAGGAAAATATAGCTAAAACATATAGGAAATCCCAATACATATTTTTGTAAGTCTCTTCTCACTCCAAAAAAGATACCTTACACATTGCATTAACCCAACAATTCAAATGATTCTGGAGATCAAAATTCGAAGAATGGATAAAAAAACATTTTTTTTTTTAAATTTTATAAACTCATAGATTTAAAAAAAAAACCGATACATATTTTTATGGGGAATTAAATGATCAATAAAATAGGTTCCGTACACTTTTTTCATTTACTCAATTATTCAAATGATATTGGAGGTAAAAGCCATGTTTTTATGCTTCTAAATTTTATACCTCGCTGATTGGTAAGCTATTGAGTGGAGAAAACATCTTTATTTCACTAATGATAATAACCTGCGTCATTAATAAACGGTGTAATCTCAGTTAATTGATTTCCATTGACAATAGCTGCCAATAGTAAGGCCATTTGCACCGATTACCTATATTTGTGAGAGCGCCCCAAATCAATTACAATAATAACAATAATAATAACTATGGCGCACACAATACCGAAAAACTATTTTGAACTTTAAATAAAATGAAGCGTCTGGTACACATAACTACTTAAGTAGTGTTCTTTGTTAAAAATTTTGCTGTAGATTTGTACCGAATCCATTCTTAAAAATAAATAAAAAATGCTTAGATCAAAAGTTTTATCGAAAATTAAATGGATTCGATTGCAAAATTTTCAAAACAGAACGCCACCTAAGTGTTATGTGTACCAAACGCTTTATTTAATTTGAAGTTTAAATTTGTTGTTTTAAATTGTGCGGTCTATTAATATTGTTGAAAAAAGAACGCCACTTAAGTGGTTGATAGTACTACACTTTAGAAAAACTTATATGCTATAGGAATAATAAAATAATTTATAACATATTAAAATACGTGAAGGCGTTAGAACTGAAATTATATGCTTAAGAACAAAGTTGCGAAATTTCACGAGCGTGATTTCTCTTTCCTTTGGGCCACGTTTAGATCAGACACTAAGAATAATTTTGTATATTATCATGGTTACTTCATGGTAGTTAGTAATTTCCTTTAAAATAATTTTAACATCAATCAGACCTTGCGAGATCTTAAGAGGGGTTAATCCTCAACTGCGAAAACCACTAAGGACACCCACCCTTGACACATTTTTTTACGAGGGTAGATTTTTTTTCTTCCCAATCGTTCAGTTTATTCAAAAAGGGGCTCTGAACAACTTTTTCAA
This sequence comes from Nineta flava, assembly GCA_963920215.1. Lineage (NCBI taxonomy): Eukaryota > Metazoa > Arthropoda > Insecta > Neuroptera > Chrysopidae > Nineta > Nineta flava. The sequence goes on along the minus strand of OY986043.1, from coordinate 42,351,896 downwards.
TAAACGGAACGGTTGGAGGCATATCAAGAAAACAAAAATATTTACCCCCTTAAAAAGATCCCATCGACGTTAAAATTATTTTAAACACATTATATTAAGTACCTCGTATTAAGTATATATTGTAGCTTCATATTAGTTCACTATAACAGGGATGCGAGGCAAATGAAAGAAATTAAAGGTGGAAATCGTCTTATCATTGCCAAAGAGTTTTTAAAATAATTATTAAATACTGAATATTCTTGTTCATTTTTAATCTTGAATGTAATTTTTTGTTTGTAAATGTAATATTCTGTTCAATTAAATTTAAAAAAAAAGTAATTTTTAATAACATAAAGATATAAATAATAATTGAATTTACAAAAAAAAAAAAGAATCTTACATGAAATTTTATTACTACCGTGTAGAATTGCAGGCATATCATGCAGGCAGACATATCATCACTTCACAAATAAGTTTAACACAGAACTCGAATATATATATTTTTTAAATTTATTATACCATTTCTTTTTTTATAAAATTGCGATTTTGTTTGACAAATTTTTAATTAACATCAAAACATTAGAACAAACCATGCATACTTGGATCAAATTTCAAGGCAAACCGTATTTTTTATTATTGATAATACCACCATAAAAAAAATCAATTAGAAAACACTTAAAAACGTTCTTGAAAATATTTATTTGTATATTATATGTATATTTATTTGTATATTAATGTTTCAAGTTATAATTTAATAACTCATAAAAAATTAGAATATTCTTTACTTTCAAACTTGCTGTTCCTACTTTACTTGTATCTAAGCCAAATATTTGGGTAGATGCAAAAATATTTCAAACAAAAGTTGTTTGTCTTTATAAAATAAACTTTTGTTGTGTTTGAAGATTCTCTACCTTGAACAGTTTAAAACGATGGTTACAAATTTTTACGATACGATTGCAAATTTTATTTTACATTAATATATATGTTTCATCACTATTTTTATTGTTGACATATGTTTCAGTGAGTATAACCATTTTCAAAACACACTGTATTGAAAATGGTCATACAGACTGAAACATAGGCCAACAATAAAAATAGTGGTGAATTTTACGCAGAGTAAGCGTTTCTGTTTTATTATTACATATTAACAATGTTAAAGCAGTTAAAATAAACAAAATGTATTTAAGATCATTAACCTTAACAATGCTCCCACACGCAAAATATATCATAACAGAAAATAATTTTTACATTTCCATTCATATTAACTAGGTATAAATAAATGTTATCAAATATTGAGTTGACAAAAATTTCAGTAGAAAACTGACTTAAGAATAAATGAATCTTAATACGCTAGTAAAATACTGCACCATCTCGTATTTTTTATTTTAAGTTATGATTCTGTCAAAAATCAAAATACGGATACACATAAGTCAATTAAAAGTCAATTAGTAAAAAGTAAATTTTAATTTTATCTATAAAGAAATAATTACATACATTGCCAGTGATAAAATTGATGAGCAGCTTCCAAGAAGTATAATTAGATATTTTAAGGAAAACAAATCAAAACGTACAAACTTATATAATAGTTTTCATGTTTCTAATTTCTATGAAGAGATTGAAGTCAATCATTATTGGCGAATTTTTGGTACAGTATTCCGAGAAACACCTTTGCCACAAAAACATTTGTCACGAAGTTATTGCTGTAATTCGTTATAATTAACAATGTTATTAATTATAACAGTGACATTATGATTAATTGTGACATTATGATTGTGAAGTGTGTATACGCTAGTAGTGTACCAAAAATTCGCCGAGAATTATTGACATCAATCTCTTCATAGACATTAGAAACATGAAAAGTAGTATATAATTTTGTACCTTTAGAAATACTTTTTTTCTAAAAATATCTAATTGCACTTCTTGGAAGCTGCTCATAAATTTTTTCACTAGCATTTTATGTAATTATTTCTTATAGTTAAAATTAAAGTTGACTTTTGACATGTATATGCGTATGTTTACGAGTTTTGACAGAACCATAACTTAAAATAAAAAAAAAGAGACAACGCAGAGGTCGCCCGTCAAAAATACTTGACTAGTGTATACCAAACATTATACACAGTTGAATCAGGTTAATTTGAGTTAATATTGCTATGAAAAAATTAACACAACCACCAGGAATCTTGAACTCTGGATTTCATAGATAGATGATTTTTTCATATCATTGTTTGTGTATCCTTAGTTACTGTAACGTTGTAAGTACAGTGGAATCCGTTTATAATGACATCGAAGAGAAGTGACAAATACGTCATACTAAGCGACGTGTTAACAACTTTCTAGTTTTGTTAGGTAATTTAGTTTAATAGTAATACATATGTAAATTACATATTTTTCATAAGAAATCAATAATTTTTGTCTGCTTTTGTTTTTTCCTTAAATTGTAATAACAGTCTCTAAAACTTTTGTACAAAGAAAACATTGCCCTGTACAAATTATCATTTTCGATATTGCTATGAACAAACCGTAATAACAATATTACAGCTTTGAAAGCTTCTTCTGCGGTAGGTATTGATTCTTCCTTGATTTCCTCTTCCTCATCACTTTCGTGTTGCTCATTAGCTGTAATATTCTGTAGGACATTTTCATCTGTGGGTTCTTCGGATGTGAGGAGAACGCTATCAATGTCAACAGAATCGTCCCACATTCCCGGTGCTGCTAACGAGTCTGAATTTAGGTTTCGTACCCACAATGATAAAGGAACGTCATCTTCATCATCTTTCTCTTCAATGGTAAATGCCTTACCACATTGCGATACCATTTTGTGTATAAATCACTAACAATACATAGCCTTGAACTATTAACTCGTCACTGATAATCAAAACAAAAACGAGCTATGTGCCACGAAGCACCAAACGTTGTCGCAGGGAAAAGGGTGGGGAGGGTCACAAAAAAGAGCGAAGTTGTTAGGAATCATGTCGGTCGCAATATCAGGACATAATTTTTTATAATAGGTCATAATAAGCGACATGTCACTATAAGCGAAGTCAATATATCCGAACTTTGTTACAAAGAATTTTACATGAAAGCCAAACTTTTCACCGCAATTAGTTCATATTAAGCGGTTGGTCAATATAAGCGGAATCATAATAAACGGATCCCAAGTATTTGACAAACTGACTCCTTACATCGCATTGAATTCCGTTTACTATAGATGGGCTAGAGCGTGCATAACAGACAGTGAAACATTTGTGTTTTTGATTTTCTTTGGTATTATATTGTAATACATATAAGAGTATTATAAGTTTAGTCAAAAGTTTATTACTGTTAGAAAAATTAATCGTATAGAAAAAAGATTTTGATACAAGTGTTCACAAAATGTTCCAATTACTACATTTCCGGATATTCGTCTGTTCACAAACACGTTAACTCAAAAAGAATGGAGATCACAAGCTGAAATTTCTCCACAAAAATTTTAACCGTAAAAGATAGGCGAACATTTATAATACAATTAAATCTTAATAATTTACAATTGTTTGTAGATAACAAAAGTACGCCTATTAATGTAATACATTTACAGTACCTTGGTATGTAAAATACCAATCATGTTTTATACATCTTTGAGTATGTTGAAGTAAAACTGCAGACGCAATAGTAAATAACTCAATAACAGGATATTTAAACAAGTAATTCAGTTGATATATTTCATAAAAGAACGTGCCTTTTCCCTGTTAGATTAATGATGAAATGAATCAAAGGAACCTTCGTATTATGCATTTTCCATTTTATGTAAATTTATGATAAACATCTTTCATATTGGTCTTATCCTGCTCTGCAGATCTGGTAAATTGATCTGGGTGCTGGGTCACAGTGGTTTCGAAGGAAACGAAAAAGCAAATACCTAAACAGAGAAGGGAGTCGGAATACCCTGCATTGGCTCAGAGCCTATTTTAGGAATTCCAAGAACTGCATGTAAACAGGTGAGTGGTTAAATGCTAAACACCGTGATCACTGGGAAATAGTACCGCGACAGGAGTTCGGGAAGGTACTGGTTCAGAGTGCAACCAAGAGGCTATCTCTCGATGTACTGAGGCTGAACAGGATGCAACTGCCGAGGGTTACCGGATTCATTACAGGATACTATCCCCTGCGGAAACATCTGTACATAACAGGACTACATAACGGGCCCATTATGTGCAGATTGTATGGCGAGGCGGAAGAAACATCCACCCACATTATCTTCGACTGCGAACCTCTAGGTTACAGCAGATATAGGATATTCGGTGCATTTTACCCCGAATATATGAACCTTCAGAAAGAATAGGAAATCTGACCCGATAAGCAAGCTCCTGGCTATTGCCAACATATGGGAGAAGCGAATCTCGTCGGACTGAAATAGAAGGGGGAGCACAATGGGCCATAAGGTCGCAATATTTTTTAGTCCTCAGGATGTATCTATCTATCTATCTTATTCTGCTCTGAAAAAGTGCTTACGACCACTTCTAACTTTGAATAGAAGTATTCAAATAAACAGTATAATGAAATATGACAATAAATTTGATGCCTGTCAACTTAGCACAACAAAAGGCTAATTCAAATTGCCACTAAGCATAAACAAAAAGAAAAAACTACAAAACTTCACAAAAAATTCAAGGTTCTCAAACGTAGCTCAAACACGAATAAACTAACTTGTAAACTTGACAAACAACAGTTAGTTAATAATCTAACAAACGAAAAATTCACAGAATCTGAAACCAAATTATTAAATAAAGGCCTAAATTTTGCAATTCAACAAAAACAATGTCCGCCCGAAAGTCTAGTAGTAGATATAGAAACAGGTATAAAATGGAAAGACGAAGCAACAAAATCCCAAATTAGAAAGAATTGCACAAAAATAATAAAAAATAATAAGAATGACAATAATCGCGACAATAACACAAAAACTGTCAAATCACTAAAACAAAGACAGGTACACTATCTAAAAGTGGACATAGGCAACGCAATTGTAATAATGAGTAAACAAGATTACTCGGATAAAGTGAACAAAATGCTTGACGAAGGTTAATATCGAATCCAAAGAACTGATCCAACGTCTACATTTATAAATGACAAGAAAAGATACCATCAACACATGCCCAAAGTTAATTTCAAAACAACTGAAATTTCAATTACAATGTTCAAATCCTAGAATACCGCGACTATATTGCCTACCAAAAATTCACAGAAAAGATGGATTAATGCGACCAATAGTATCAGGCATTAATTCTCCAACCTACAAAATTTCAAAATGGCTAGTAACCCAATTTCAATCACTATATCAATTCAATTCATTTTCAGTCAAGAATAGTAACGAATTAATCGAAAAAATTAAAGATATTAATTTACAACCAGATTCCCAAGCGTCCCAATACCAGACACAATAAAAATACTAAAAAAATGGCTAACAAATAAAGGAATACCCGCTGATGAAATAATTGAATATCTGAAACTAACACGGCTTTGCATGAGACAAAATGAGATTACTTTCGAAGGTTTATACTACAAGCAAACATTTGGAACAAGTAAGGATAATCCATTGTCTCCGTTCCTAAGTAATGTCTTCATGACAGATCTTGAAGGAAAAGCTAAAAAAGATTTCAATTATTTTCCAATTGTATGGCACAGATACGTCAATGATATCTTTACTATTTTCGATACGAACAAAGAAAATCCCCAAACCTGTTTAGAGAACTTAAATAAAATGTACCCTTCGATAGAATTTACAACCGAAATAGAACAAGGAGACTCGATTCCGATTTTAGATATAAAAATTATGAAAAATAACGACACTAATAAATTAGAATTCGATATCTACAGAAAACCAACACACACTGAACGATACATTACAGCCGATTCGAACAGCCCACCTCAACACAAAATGGCTGTTTTAAATTTTTTGGTAAACAGGCTACTGAAAGTCCCATTGTCCAAGAAAAATTACTTAAGAGAAATAAACCACATTAAACAAGTTGCAATCTTTCATGGCTTCGACTCTAACATAATAAATAATTTGGTCCGCAGAAATAAATTTAAAATTGCACGAAACAATTCCACCGCACTAACACCAGAAATTGGCAACGTTGAACAAACTAACATACTCCCGCCCATGCACAAATAAAATCACTAGAGAATTAAGGGACAACAAGTTAAAAACAGCGCTTGTTAGTAAAAATAAAATTAAACAGTTACTAGGCACCCCTAAGGATAAAATTAGTAATGAAAAACAATCGGGCATATATGGTGTCAGTTGTCAAAACTGTTCGAAAATTTATGTTGGTCAAAGTCGTCGCCAAATCGGAATTCGAATCAAAGAACATCTGGCTCATGTGAAATTTGGTAGAACCGAAAAATCGTGTATAGCTGCGCACGTTATTGATAACAACCACAAAATTGATAAATCGAATTTAAAACTACTGAAATCTGTACAAAACCCCACAGAATTAGATGCAGGCAAAAGTATCTACATATACAAATTGAGAAAACAGATAATGAATTTAGACAGTGGCCCAATTCCAAATTCTGATTTAATAAAATTGAACCATTTTCAAAAATAAAAATCCAATACCTGAATGCCAAGGTTAACGTAGATACACTCACTTTAGTGACAAAACAAACGCTGCATAGTCACTAAAGAATACCGCCAATAAATAGGTGAGGATTTCCACACACCTAATCCAGTAGTCAGCCAACTCAAATAATGCTCAAGTCAGATTATACCCTCAGTCAAATCGTATAAAAGGACATAACTTTTTTAATGTCATTGTGAGATACGCACCAAATTAGCAACAAGCAACATATCTCTGAATCCATATCCCAGAGATAGTTACGATTAGATAATTCATACTGATGATAACTACACTGTAGTCGAAATATGTATTTATAAAATACAAACAAATGTTCTAGGAATAGGGGCAAAATTTTAAATGTAATTAAAGAGTTCTCTTTGATTATTTTAATAATCTTTAATAATGAAATATGACAATAAATTTGATGCCTGTCAACTTAACACAACAACTTTGTCAAATCGAGTCGAAAGTCGGCGTCTTATTTGCCACTATTTTGTCTTGACTTAGTTGTGCAAAAAACAAATTTGTCGCGCTTCATCCAAAGGAGAAATAGGGTGTCGTGCTAACTTGACAGTCGAGTTAGTGAAACAACTTTTTGTTTTTCAATAAAAATTTTTCAAACTAGGCTCATAATTTGCCGCTATTTTGTCGTGTAATAGGTTAGGTTATGTTCGGTTAGAGTGGCTGTCCTGGGGTGAGACAAACTTGGACCATAGGGTCCGTTGTGATACCGAAAAAGTGGGTTGGCCCATCCCCGGCCACTACTCCATGAACTATTTGGAGCTGTTTAAGAACAGCGAGAGTGCCTTGATGTCAACGAAGTTGAGATCGGAGAACAAGGCTGACTCAGATGAGTCCATTTCCTCATGGCAAGAGCTGGACAGTGACAGAGATGATGAGACTTCGTTTCCTCCTCCTCCCCACTGTGACAGCTCCTGTAATAATCGTAATGCACTGGTAGGCCCAGTCGTTCAGCGTGCCTGCCACCTAGCCAGTGTCCTGTAATAGCCGCAACGATTTTGCTTATATAGGCTCTTTGAAGCGAGACAAGATCTTCGGAACGCCTACGATTGTACTCAGACCATATGTGCCTTGTAGTACCACAAGTAGATTCCTCTCTCCATCTTAGATTGGCCTTTCTTAAGATTCTCGTTCAGGAACAGCTTGCAGTTCGCAAACGGAACTCCCAGATACCTACTGATGCTTGTATCCGATAGCCTTGTGCCACTTTTAGCAACCTCATTGGCGCCACAATTCCCTGGAATGTCCCTGGATCCCATATCAGGTTTACATTATTTTGTTCCGCCAGCACATTCGAGGACGTTAGGCTTTTCTGTGCTACCTTTGAGGTTAGGTGGACTGAGCTTAAGGATTTTAGCACTGCTTGGCTGTCGGCGAGGATAGTAATGTCGCTGCACATGAAAGTGTTCAGTCTTCTCCATTCGCATACCTCGTTAATAGCCATCACCCCCGCTTGATACACTACAGTGATCCGGCAGTCGGAATGATAGCCTTAAATCTGGATTTCCAAAATAAACCCCAAAACCTACTTTCTTCTCCAACTTAGATTTGTCAGTATAAAATACCACGTCCTTTGGCTTAACCAAGTTCTCATCCCATTCCTATCTGGTGCGTATCTTTACTGAGAACTTGTTCTCGAAGCTAGGAGAGGGTAGAACGTAGTCGACGCACCTTGGAAGTGAGTACCTTCGTAAGATCCGTGCGTCACCGTAATGCGTCCCAGTCCAGGGTGAGACCAGAATTAGCCTGAGAGCAAAACCTGCTGCGCATGTCTCTTCGAACAGGTTAGTTAGTTAGCCGATGCAGAATTACCTCAAGTGCTGCAAGATGTACCGCAACTTCCACTCTTTGGTTATTTTGGCCTGATTGAATAAGCCTCGGCATTTTTACATTAGGCTGCCAATTTCGTGAGACCACCATGGAGGTTTTGATTTCTCCTTCGTTATCCTTGTTGGGCAAGAAGCTCTGGTTGCTTCATTGTATGCCATAGTGAGGGTTTCCAATAATTGGTCCAGCTCTTCTTTTGAAGTAGGAGGAACCAGAATCCGTTTTGGTAATAAATTTTGAAAAGTATCGACGTACGTTTCCCAGTCTGTCTTACGCCTGTTAATGTAAGTGTTTACTTTAGGTTTTTTCATGCCTATTGAGAATTCTATGTATCGATGATCCGAAAAAGAATGGTCGTTTGAGACTTTCCAGGCTCCAATCATACTAGCGGCCTGTTGATTGACTAAAGGGATATCCAGAACTTTCCACCTAATAGATGTAATAAAGGTAGGATGTTCCTCCTTATTGCAAATATATATTTTGTTACTTGCACGCATTCAAATAGTAACTCACCTCGCTCGTGTCCGTGCTCCCCGTCCCCACGTCGAATGATATGCGTTGGCATCGCATCCAATGATGATTGGTACTCTTCTCCTCTCCGCTTCTGCTATTGCTTTCCGCAAGTACGCCGGTAGAGGAAAATCACTGTGGGCTATGTAGGTTGACAACGGTCAGAGAATCTGTGTTCTCAACTCAACTGCCACGCTCACAGTGTCTAGATCACTTAAACAGTTTAGGCATTAATAGCCAAAAATAGAAAAAATCTGGCATAAAAAATTATACTTCAATGTTAATATAACTTATAATAAAGACCCTTATATATATTATATACTGGGTATAAACAATGCTAACAATCGGTTTACTCTTTATTCAGCAAAATCAAGTGCTTTTAAGAAATATTAGTACCATTATGGTTGATTTCGAGTTGAAACATAGTTATTCAACTGATAAAACTTATAAGCTAATACAAACAGATTGTATCAAAAACTATTCCAATACGATTTTTAGACCCTGTAAAGAATATATTCAAGGGTATATTAAGTTTAGTACCGACGAAACTTTAGTTACAACGAATGGTCAAAATCGGACTGTGTTTGGGCAAAATGGGCCAAACTCCTATCTTTGAAATTGTAACAGAAAAATGTTCATTTTTTAAAATACTTTTGTATTTACATTTAAATAAATACCCGGTTTTTATTTAAAAAAAGTAAAGAAGGATATATATACATTGATATCAATACAATAAACAAAGTACACTAATACTTAAAAAACAAATATACTATTGGGAGGAAATATATTGGTGAATATAATAATAATATTATACATTACACAAAGTGTTACAAAAGTGAAGAGTTTTATGAGTTTTAAGAATGTTAACAATCAGGTTATTTCATTTTTTTGAACAGGAGTGTATATTTAGTTAATTTCTTTGATGTATGCACATATTGTATACGCAGGCGTAGGCGTATGTGTATTAAATTCTACCGGACGTATCATATAGAGGTGGGCAGGGGTTGCTCTTCAGAGCATCTGAGCTCTCCATAAGCTGAGTGAGGTATGTTTTAAAGTAAGACGAAAGATGTTTAAATACAGGGTGCAAAATATAAAAATAAAAAATTTTTATTCGTTTACGATTATTACATTTTGCATGCATTGTGATAAATTTTTAATATCCGGAATATACGTAATTGTGGATATTCGTATTATATTTTCTAAATGTTTAACGGAAAGGGATTTCGGAAATCTGATTTTATATGTTTCATATGTGAAAATCCCGATTCACAATAAGAAGATGCGAAACAACTACTAAGTTTTTTATTTATTTATAATAATTCCGGATATTCAAACGAAGATGGGTTCTCTGTGCCGATTTCCCAAATACTTTTTGTGCTCGTGTTCACGGCTCCTAATAAATTATCATTTATTGGGAGGGTAATCATTTGGTTTAATAACGCGCAATCATCGGAATCCTGAAAAAATTTGAGAAAGTTTTTATTAAAGCGAGAATTTTAAATTTTTTATTAAAAGAGGGCACTAAAAAATCACGCTTTAGATTTATATTTTCGAAATCTTTAAATCCATAATTAAATTGTAAAATTACCGTTACTAATAAATTTTAAAAACAATTCAGTAAAATCACTTTTCACACATTGTTTCGCAATGGGTAATAGTTTAGGAAAATTATTCGGAATTATTAAACCATGAAAAAAGTTTACCACTATCTCTAAACTATTTTTCAATTCTATTAAAATTCTTAGCAAAAATTGACCTCTTTTATTATAACGGTCAAGCTGTAAACGATCAAAAGATTTGTATAACATTTATATTTTATTCATACACAAATATATTAAAAAGGTACATTTGATGCCCCAAATTACCAGCCCAGAATTTCAATGTATACTTTGTATAGTGACTATAAAAAAGGGTTGGTATGTACTTTGTGATGGTTTCCAATACCGACAACCTTCGAAGGACATACTTTAGTGCAGAGGCGGGCGCACACAGCTCGTCTGAGCCTTACGGGCTCTCCATAAGCTGGGTGAGAGTAAGTAAAGAAGGTATGTTTTGAAGCAAGACGGAACGATGTTTCAATACAGGTTGTCCTACCGATTATTGCCCAATAATTTATTCAATCAATTTAGAAATAGTTTTATAAAATATTTATTGTTTAAATAATATCTTTTACAGTATGGAGAGATACACCAAAAAACATAATAATAAAATAATAATAATAATAACAATAATAATCTGAACTTATCCAAGACTGCTCCATTAAGTCTTCTCCATTATTAAATTCACTACTTTTATTTTTTTTGAAAAACAAATTATGCGAAAAATAATTTCCACTACTACAAATAGTACTTTTCACTTTTTCAATTCAAAGTAGACTAACTCGAAGAACTCAAATTCCCACTTTATGTAAAATTTAACTTAATTCATCAAATTCCCATGACACTATACTGAGCATACTCCATACGAAGAAAAAATAATTAAATCAGGTAAATAATTCTTTATTAGTTCTCGGATATGAATAGTAAAATATTTAGACAAATTATTTGGTATTTCCAAAACTATAATTCTATTTAAATTATCCTTTGCAAAAATTTCCCACTTTTATTACAATGGTCCAGCGGTAAAATTAAAGGTTCAAAAGATTTATATATATTTTTATTTTATTCATACACAAATATGATATATACTAAAAAGGTACATTTTATGACCCAAATTACCAGCCCAAAATTCCAGAGTATGTATTGAATGATTGCATGTATTATTTACTTTGTATAATAGTGACCATAAAAAAGATTTGGTATTATTATATTTTTTTCAGAAAATGTTTTAATTAAAAAAAGAAAATATTAATAATTGGTAGGTACCCTGTATTAACTCTATCTCTCTTCCCTACCTCTCACTCAGAGCTTGGCCGAGTCAACTCCTGCCCACCTCTGCTTTAGTGCTTGATTCAATAAAATTTATTGAAATCCATTATTAAAATCACTACTTTTACTTTTTTTGAAATTATGCGAAAAATAATTTTCACTAGTAGAAAATAGTACTTTATAATAGCCAATAGTAATATATATTGGCCAAGAGTAGGCAAAGCTATTCCTAAATTGATTGAATAAATTATATTTATTAATAAAAGACCATTGCTTTTCAGTTTCTTAAAAGAATTATGTTTCTGTTGCATTATTATATTTTTTTCAGAAAATGTTTTAATTAAAAAAAGAAAATATTAATTGGTAGGCATCCTGTATTTACTCTATCTATCTTCCTACCTCTCACTCGGAGCAGAACAAAGTCAAACTGTGTCCAGCATTGTCCTATCGTATATTGTTTTATGCAATTTTTAAAACTTTAAAAACATGGGGCATTGTAGTACTAACTTTTTCTAACTAATTTTTTTATGGAAAACCCGATGCCCATATATTTTGATTCAAATTAAGTTTGTTTAGATATTTTATCATTTTAAACCAAAAAGGTTTCTTATCATTTTTTCGTAAAGTTGAATGTTTTCGAGTTATAAACCATTTAATGTTTGAAAAATAAGCAAAACCGGCCATTTTCAAGACTAAAAAACATTAAAACAAAAATTTTTGTGTTAGAGTTTTTTAAGATATGATCTCATTCAAGTACTTTGAAAAAGCAACACACCATTTCTCAGTTAATTGAAGAGCGACAACATTTTGTTACACAACTAATACACGACAAAATAACGGCAAATTATGAGTCCAGTTTGAAAAATTTTTATTGAGAAACAAAAAGTTGTTTCGCTAATTTGACTGTCAAGTTAGCACAACACCCGATTTCTCCGTTGGATGAAGAGCGATAAATTTTTGTACACAACTTATTCACGACAAAATAGCGGCAAATTGGGCGCATACATTCTACTCGATTTGAAAAAGTTGTTGTGCTAAGTTGACAGACATATAAATTTGTAGTTTTAACACCACCTTAAAGAGCGTCAACAAACTTAATTTTGGTCGATTGTTATGTAACATTCATTTTTTTCACCGACTTTAAAAAAAGGAAGTGTTTCACTAGTATGTTTTATGTGCGCAATTTTGTCAGAAACTACAAGACCGATTTTTACGATTCTTTCACTGGGGTAATCTATATACTTATGGGAAGGTTTTTACATTTTAGTATATTAACCGACTTTAAAAAAGAAAGGTTCTCTGTTTCGCTAGTATGTTTGTATGCGTGCGATTTTTTCAGAAATTACTCGCCCGATTTTTAAGATTTTTTTTTACTGGGGTAGTCTATATACTTATGTTAAGGTTCCATATACTAAAAAATTTCAAAAAAGGAAGGTTTTCTGTTTCCTTAGTATGTTTGTATATATTTTTTGTTAATTATTAATGGATACAATCGCTTTAAGATGCAGGGCACTAAAAAAATCAAAAACTTAAAAAAAGGAAACTAAAAAGATGAACATTCACAATTCACAACATAAATACATATAAACAATAACAGATGCATTTTATGTACACATGAATTACCTACCTATCTACTATATAACTATAGTAGGTAGGTAATTAATTTTTAATTTTTAATATTTTTATATTTTTTATATTTACAAATGATTCTTAAATAATATTTATAATAGGATTATAAAATATATGACTGTATGTATTTTTCGTACAATATTAACCTTCATTTAAATATTTGTGCAAAAAAAGTAGCGCTTACTATTCAAAAATAATTGTTTGATTTGTACTTTATATTCGGTTTAAAAAAAAATCTATTGAATAAATGTTGTTAGTATGATTATAATGAACACCTTTTATCCGAAGCACTTTTTCGAAACCCGATTGAAGAAGGTACACACCAATGATAAAATTTTGAAAAATCAGTGCTACTTTTGTGGCTCTTGTAACAATAAGTGTACAATAGATATTACCCCGGGACGTAATTTAGATGAACAAAATAAATTATCGAAAAACATAATCGTTCGTATCAAAATTCAAGGATAAATTCTAAAAATTAAATACCTAGGTAATTACAAAAATCAGGTTTTTTAATTAACTTGTTGAAGTATAACACTTAACAGATTGTGTGTATTTATTACTAAACTGGTTGTGAATTATTTTAATAACGTATACATTTTTTAGGATTGTTACCAAAAAGCTTACATTATCAAACACTAGTGTTCATATTTTAACGAACTGTGATAGTAATCGAAAACTATTCGATTTTCCATTTTTACTGCTGATATATATATATATATATATATATATATATATATATATATATATATATATATATATATATATATATATATATATCTAGAGCACGGTAGTGCGTAAGGCCGAGATTTAAGGGACACATTCGGACTTCTCACTACAGTGCTATAACTACACCTTAATTTAGAGTCATTTTTTAGGTGCTGTATCTTTTGAACGAAAAGAGCTACAGTGTTGATATTTCGAATATAGATACTTTACGGAATTATAAGAAACACTTTTTTCAATCAACGTTAACGAATTAACTGTTAAAAAGTTATTTCACTTCAAAAACGCAAATTTCGCGGGAACGCCTACAATTCTTGGTAACTAATAGATCAATATTCTACGATACTTCCAGATATGCTGTAAAGTTGATATTTGGCATGTAGGTAGCTGTAGTACCCAAACCGACGCGAAAACTGGAAATTTGTATCGGAAAAGTGGAAAATTTAACATTTTTTTGTTTTCATTAAACTTAAGACTGTATCAATACTAAACATCCATGTAGAAAACATAAGAAGAACAATATGATGATATATATCAATTTATTTACCATATAGATATAGTCATAGCAATTTGAATACAGAATGCGTTTATTATTAAAAGTTAAGCACATATGATTACAATTAGTTTTTGGATGGGTGACCCAACACTGTGTGGAGTTTTTTTTTTATACGTTTTTTATTGTAATTGTAATTTTGTAAACATTAATTTATATTCTCATTTTATTTTAACTTTTTTATTATTATATTTTGCATTGATCAATTATTATTTATTACTAACATTACCCGTTGCAGCTTTGCCAGCAAAAATTTTTTAAAGCCCTTAAAACCAAGCCCTTATGCTAGAACGATGCGGTTTTTTTTATTTGACGTGAAATTGCTTCAAACTGACGAGAAAAATCGGTAAACTTCAATTTTACCAAGTTTTCAAATAAGGAAGTTTATTCGAAAAATTTAAAATTTTTCATTACAACCTCCCGGAAAATCGAAAAACACCCCCCAAAATTACGTTTTTCAGTTCTTTACATGGTGAAATAATGGGATTTTCACTAATCAACCCGAAATAAAGTCAAGTTAACATAATACTTTAAAAAATTTCATTTCCTACATCGTTACCCCCCTCCCTCTCCCGAAAATGAGGAAAACAACCGTAAAATTGCCATTTCACTTCAGTTCTAGTTAGAGAGATAGGATTTTTTTTTTAAAGTCAAATTAACATATTACTTTGAAAAATCTCATTACCTACATCGGAATCCTCCGAAAATGGGAAAAACACCCCTTAAACTGCCGTTTTCACTTCTATTCATGTTAGAAGGATCAGGTTTTTTTCATTCGACGTGGACTGGGTTTAAAATAATTGGATTAATTTAAAACCGTAAATTTTTCCATCGTTGCCCTTCGCAAATGGGATAAACACCCCTAAAACTACCCCTTTTCTTGTATACATGCTAGGAAGATGCAGTTTTTTATATTCGACGCTAAACAGCTACAAATTAAGGTTATTCAAAAAACTTAAAAACTTTCGTCGCTTCCTCCCAAAAAAATCTGAAAAGCACCCTCGTAGCTACCCTTTTAAATTCTATTCATGGCAGAAAGATGGGATTTTCACCAATCGACCCAAAATAAAGTGAAATTAACAGAATACCACGAAAATTTCATAACCTACATCGCTATCCCCAAAAAGAGGAAAAACACCTCTAAAACTGCCATATTCACTTCTTTTCATGTTAGAAAGGACGGGTTTTTTTAATTCAACGTGGAACTGGATTAATTACCAGGATTATTTTATTAGAGTAAATTTTCCAATCGCAACCATTCACAAATGAAAAAAACACCCCTTAAAGCACCCTTTTTCTTCTATACATGCTAGAAAGATCTGGTTTTTTGCATTCGACGCTTAATAGCTACAAATTAAGAAGGTTATTAGAAAAACTTAAAACATTTCCTCACCACTCCCTAAAAAGATGGGAAAACAACCCCCTAAAGCTCTATTTATGGTAGAAAGATGGGGTTTTTTGCATTTGGTGGAGAATTTCTAAGACATTTCTATCATACTGTTCGTCAATACCTAACATATATGAGATTCTATACAATAAACATACAAGTGTTACACATTTATTGTTTTACCTCAGAACTCTGATTTCTCATTATCACCATTATTATATAACAACCATACTATATTGATGTTTAAGCCTTTCAAAAAACGAGCAAAGCCAGTTGACATTATATAACGCGAAGCGGTCTCCTTTGCATATGTGAATCTAAAAAGAGTAAAGTATCGCGAAGCGTAAAGAAACGTAAAGCATACGTTACGCGTTTTGTGCGAAGCCTTCGGCTTCGTATATTTAAGCCGTACAAAAAGGATTGATATCCGGCCAAACACATAAATGTAAGAAAGGGCCGAGTTTTCGGGAAAATCCTTAATGTAATAGTTCCTTCTTAAAAAGTGATGATATGAGAGTAAGGACCGAGCTATTTACAAAGTAAATAGCTCTAGACTTTATATAATAGTTCCTTCTTAAAAAGTGATGATATGGAAGAAAGGACCGAGCTATTTACAAAGTAAATAGCTCCAGACTTCATATAATAAAAGTTGCTTCTTAAAAAGTGATGATATGGGAGAAAGGACTGAGCTATTTACAAAGTAAATAGCTCCAGACTTCATATAATAGTTGCTCTTTAAAAAGTGATGATATCCCATTAAAGACCCGAGATATTTACAAAGTAAATAGCTCGGTAAACTATTAACTAAAAAAATTAAAGAGGGGTAAATTGATTAAATATAAGACAAAATTTGGTTGAAATTTATTTCGTAAGTTTTCCCTTAGTATGTTTTTAAAATTTTATATAACGCGGAAAGTTTTAAAATATTTGAAATCATCAGGAAAAATAATTAATTTTTTTAGTTAATAGTTTACCGAGCTATTTACTTTGTAAATATCTCGGCTCTTTAATGGGATATCATCACTTTTTAAAGAGCAACTATTATATGAAGTCTGGAGCTATTTACTTTGTAAATAGCTCAGTCCTTTCTCCCATATCATCACATTTTCAGAAGCAACTTTTATTATATGAAGTCTGGAGCTATTTACGTTGTAAATAGCTCGGTCCTTACTCTCATATCATCACTTTTTAAGAAGGAACTATTACATTAAGGATTTTCCCATAAACTCGGCCCTTTCTTGCATTTATGTTTTTGGTCGGATATATATATTTATATATATATATATATATATATATATATATATATATATATATATATATATATATATATATATATATATATATATATATATATATTAAGTATGTAAGGTACAAATCAAATAAACATTTTTGAAAAGTGTGCGCTACTTTTAAACTACAGTGGTTTTTTTAAAAACTACTTGAAGATCTATATGTTTTTGACCGATAAACATTAAATTAAAAAAAACAACAACAGAACTTCGATCTAGTCCGCGATCGCACTATATTTACCTACTTACTCCTCCAAGATAATCTGGACTATTATAACTTAAGGGACTTTGATAAACAAAAAGATTCGTTACGCAGGAGCTTAGCGAATTTCTTTAGAATACATAAATCACTCTTTAGCGGTCATAATTTTAGTGTGATCAAAATGAAATATAATATCTGTTATGACTTTAGATTGGGTAAAAATTTAATTTATTAATAGCCAAAATAACGATTATAGTTTATAGTTACTATGGAAACGACAATCAAAATTTTTTTAAATAAGATATATTTCATGTATTTGTATCAAACAAACACAAATTATTAAATATCTCTTTTAATATTAGAAAAATCGAAAAATGTATAAGGAGTAAAGTTCTAGAAATCAAGTTTGCTACAATTCATTACATGGTCAATTTTTTCAAACTCGAATGTGAACAGAGATATTTAGAATTTTAACTTTCAATCTTTAATTGTAAATATTTCTGTAAATATTAGTGTAACAGAAAAATGATAAGAAACAAAATTACAGTAAAACCTAATACCTACAACTTAACTCCTGATCAATTTTTCGATTTTTTCAAATATTTAGACAGATATAAAAATTTTGTGTTTCATCCTCCTTCTAACCCCCCCCCCCCCCTCATTTCCCTTGTCCGATTTTACCCATTAACGAATTTGATCTTTAGAATAACAAAAGCGTCTCAAATACCAAATTTCATTCCAATCGGAATAAAACTGTGACCACTAGAGAGTCCACAGGCATTAAAAAAAGTACATATATACATATACATATATACAAATTTTAGCGATTGTGATTTTTAACACCTAATAGGTAGTATCGATGGACATTTGAAGAAACTTTTACAAAATTCCAACATTGGTGCAAAAACAATAGCTGCATTTCCTTTGGAGGAAATTCGCTAAAAAAATTTTAAAAATTGCAACTTAACAGGAAATTTGACATTTATTAAAAAGACTTCTATTAATCCAGCGATGTTTTGTTCTCATTTATTGGAACTTCATCAGGCTTCCAAAACATAATATTAACTTGAAGAACAATATGATGCTATATTCTTTACCTGTACAACAACATATTTATTCTACTATACACTATATTAGAGATCTAGCCGTAAGAAAAATTTACCTATAGCCTGCTCTCAACATTATTTGGCTATCTCCTAATATTTTTTCCAAATAATTCGGACAAACATACACCCAACATATATTTCTCTTTTATATACATAGAGATTGAGACATGAAGTTTAAATTTTTAAACACTAATTATTGAAAGTGGCTCAACTCAATAATATATGTCTCTGATATTACAATCTTAAAACATTTTTGCTTGTAGTAAATGCCATAGTTAGATACTAATTTCTTAGTTATATTATTAAATAGAATCACTTTATTTGACTAGTTGTGGAACATAGTTCCTTCTTCAGAAATAAAAAATGAAATGAACATTATTTACAAATTGTAGCAACAAGGTAAAAATATTCAACAAGGAACTGTGTTCCAAAACTAGTCAATAAAGTGATTCTAGGAAAATTTCAAATATTTGTTTTATTTAATAATTATAATGGATTTTCGTCAAGTAACAACCCATTCAATACCAAATTATTATTCATATATTTATTTGTGTACACTTAAGAGTCAACAATACAATGTTTGTCCCAAATCCATTTAGGTTACGTAAGACAAATTCTAGAAGACTAGCGTATACTTTATATACAAATGTCATTGAATTTTAATTAAATACTGATATGGAAAAATTAACTCTTCAACCAGGAATCGAACCTCGGGCCTCTGGATATCCAGTCCAGCGTGCTTATCGCTGCACCAAAGACGACTCTGACGTGAGAGCCAACTTTCTCATATCATTCTTATTTTTATTTCGATATAACGAACATAATTTTGAAGGATATGTGGTGTAATAGTTACGTGATAAACTTGAAATTAATATATACCTACAATAATTTTTTTATTATAATTAAAATCATTATGGTAAATACATAATGATCTAATTTTTACAATAATTAGACCATTACATTAAACAAAACATTATTCTTAATTAGGTTTGTTTTGTCTGACATAATGGTGTCCATAAGTATCTGTAAACAAACTGTAGAATTTGGTTACTTTATTAATAATTAATATATGCTTTTTTTTTAAACTTCCAAATATTATCTGGAAATATTCTGAGAAAAAACTGTACAATCCTGGCTTTCGATATTTCCGTAGTGTGTATAGTATAAAAAACTGCACTAGGTTTGATTACTCTCACCAGCGTACAATTATCGATCCTGGCCTCCGGAGATACCGGCAAGTGGATGGAGGAGAGTCGGAGACTGCTTTATAAAATTATAATCATTATAGTACAAAATACTCTATTTGGAATTTACAAACAGTGTAAAACCAATATACACTCCCATTCATAAAAAATGAACCTGCAGTTGAAACATTTAAAGTGTTATTGTATGTAATATTATACATATATACATTAATATATACGCTTAGAATGTGATTTAATGGTTCGAATATACTGAATGGGAGTGTATTTCAGTTAACTGGCATTCTATTAAACAATTTACAACGTATCATTCATTATTGCTATTTAAATAAGTAACGTAGCTCGTTTTTACACATGCAACTTTAGATGTAATTATTCATGCAATTGATTTGGTTGAGCAAGCGCAGTATTATTTTTTGGTGTCTGTTTTTAATTTTATGAAATAGAGATAAGTTCTATTTTGACAATTTATTTCATGAAATCTCTATATGTAACGTAATATGTCAGAATAATGTGTACGATGTTTATATCCAATCTCCTTGTGATTGGTATACTTTAATCATGTGACTGAAGTGGTTGACGAAAAAAGAAATAGTAAACAAGGCGTGAGTTATAGCTGTTAACAAACATGCAATTTATATATTTCAAGTCAATTTCGTCGAGTAGACAGAGTTGTAAGTTTAGTTATATTAAATATATTTACTGCGATTGAAAACTATCACGTGTAAAAACTTTAACGTGCAAAAACGGGCGTAGGTTTTTTCTTGTGACACTATTGAGTATTGAGAATGAATTTAAATGACAATTGCACCCATTTAAGTTAAGACTCATAAAAATCAACCAAAAGTGACAAATTTGTTATTAACGGCACACGATCTCAAGATAGCATTTATTGATTCAGTAGCATTCCAACTAAATAACTTATTCGCTGAACATATTAAAAATTCATTTGACTTTTTAAGAATTTATTTTTTCTCAAGGCTTGATTTCCTTTCTATAGTGTGATATATGGAATTTTTGTACTAACAATGATTGCGTTTTGTTGATCGTAATTATTTTATATATTTAAATAAATTTTCTCAAATACAATTTTGGTACAAGTGTTCATAAAAAGGCCATTTCTTCATGTCCTCCCGTCCATCCGTCCCGTGTATACGAAAACTCAAAAACGAAAAGAGATAAAATGATACCTGAAATTTTGTGTGTGTTCTACAACTAAAAAGTTACTTGAAGTTTGTGAATAGGCTAAACAGGACCGTGTTTGGGCATAATGGGAAATAATATTCATCTTTGAAACCGTAATAGACTGTAAAAATTATTTAACACAAAACATGTTCCTTTTTTAAAAATAAACAACTTTTGTTTTAAACTTTTTTCTCTCACTAACTCAGTATATAACGTGTATTTATGCAATTAGTTGTTATTTTCCTTTTTATACCCGGTATATGTAAATATACAAGTTATATATGTTAAGTCCCTACTTTGTAACACTTTAAAATATTGATCGCATACATGCGATATGTTTGGCATAGATCAATATTTCCGCCCGTGAATATATATATATATATATATAAATATATATATATATATATATATATATATATATATATATATATATATATATAAATATATATATATATATATATATATATAAATATATATCTCAATATACACATATATATATATATATATATATATATATATATATATATATATATATATATATATGCACACTACTACTACTTTTAAAATTTGGATATGTTTTTTTTATGGATATGGGGGTAAAATTGTAAAAGAAAACCTTTCAATTTATGGTTACAAAAATCAATTAAAAGCAAAGGAAAATTTTCATAAATTGTATTTTATTTCGAGATTTTTGGAAGGAATTAAACTTTTAACAGTGCATATTACCTTCTTTTGCTCGAATAAATGTAGGCACAATTTTAATTAAGTTCGCTACGACATTTTGAGTGATTACCTCCCTTTCCTGCACTAATTCTATTTGATATGTATATATATATGTATATATTACGGTTTACAAAATAAACTATTTTGTTTTGTTAGGTCCCATGGCAAAAGATGGTTAAAAGACATTGTCTCCAAAGATGAGTCATCTCTAACTTAATTACAGAACTGGCGCTTTTCAACGCAAGATTTCATATAGCATGAGCATAGTATACGTTTGTTTACTATTTTAAATGATAAACCTCGATAAAATAAACTCTTAAATAGACAAAACAATCTTGTAGTTTAAAAAAATAATTAACTGTAAAAATAGTGTTATTTGAAATCAAGACAAATTAATTTCGTCTTCGAACATATAGTGTTCTTTACAACGGTGAACATATTTTAGGATTTTCTTGAAATCGTGATTGAGATACTATCTAAATACTATTATTCGTATTTTTATGGGAATGATTATTTACACTGATTATCGTATTGTAAATTATTTAAGGTGTAAAAAAAGGTCCAAATGGAAACATACGCCAGAGCCATCTATACTTTAGCATGTATTTAACGTATGAAACTGTTCAAACTGTACAATAATGACTGGAATACCGGAAATCTTGAGTTCGACCCCAGCCATGCTATGTAATTATTATCCTTTCAAAAATATTCTGTACACAAAAATTTCTGCTAATATATTACTATGTCTAGACAAATTACAAATTATTAGAAATGACTGTTAACAATCATTTGTTGTGCATGCTTAAGTTTAATTACTTATCAATAAATATTTATTATATAGTTACGATTTAAACAAAGTTTAAAAATATTTTTAAAGAGAAAGTTATAATCTATGAATAATTGTTGTATATTTATTTTAGTAATACACTGAAATAGAAAAATAAAAATATATTACATAAATTTTTGTCTATAAGAAACATAAAACCTTAAATTTCGATTATTTAAAATTTGATTTGTTTTCTGGTAAAACACCTAGCAAATGTTTTAATCGAATGTTGTAATTATTCACACATCTTTGATCTTTACTGGTTCAAGAACCGAGCGTAAGGTAGCTATACTTTTCCATACACGAAAACGAGTATGAAATGATAGTATATATTAAAACAAATGTTTTCAGAAACAATGGAGTGCGTAAGAATAAGTAATCTTATCCGAAGTCGAGACAAGACGAGAAACATATATGCGACACATTAGTTTCTCGTTTTGTACCGGCTTCGTTCGAGACAATATGAAAACACATTTTTCAAATACCATATTTTAGAACAAGAACCCTTTTTAAATCGCCATACGAGGTGAGATTAAACCAGTAAAATTCGAGATAAGTCGAGAAAAAAAAATGTGGATCAACCTTGTCGTGGTGTGAGGGCCTAGTACCTAGCCTGCAAGCCAGCAGGAGGGGAATATAACGGACCCAACCGTTTGCTCAGCAAGTGTCTCAACGTTGGGTTCAGTGTGCGAACGTTGCGAGCTCTTATCATCGTCATCGTTGGTTTCGACGTGCGGTATTCGTGCACTGTCCAACATTACCCGTCGACCACGTCATATGATCGACATTGTCTTCAGTGAAGACTTCTTAACTGGCAGTCCCGTGCATCCATGCAGGAAGTGGTCTAGGAGAGCTTAGCGTGGGACCTCAGTTTCTCCGAGATCTGATGTGAGCTTGCTCTGCCGACGCAGGGTGTGCGAAGCTAAGCCTTCAGCCACGTCGGTCCTTGGTAGGATAGTGTGCAATGGATGAAGAGGTCGGAATCTACATTGCTTCAGGCGAGTTTCAGTCCGTCTGCGTATTCCGGGACTGGTAAAGTGGAGGCTGTGTTCCAAAGTATTGGGGTAGGACGAATGAAGTACGAGTATTTAACGAACGAATTACGGGAGGGTATACCCGTCCCAGCTATTTCAGCACGCCCCTTTGCACACGATGGCTAGTTTTCATTAAGTTTATGAATACAATTCAAAACCCAAACTTAAAAGAAAATGTGGAAAAGCCACATTTCATAAAATGAGGTCTGGGCGGCGTCCCGCTATCACCAAAACGTCCGGGGGGGATCAAATCCCCTATAGATAAAAATAAATTTCACGAGAACTTGGCATCGCTTACAGGTACCCAAAACAGTAATGTTGTGAATTATTTTCTAATAAGGAAAATTCGTTACGTAGGAACTGCGTCAACTTAGAATACATAAATCACCCTCTAGCGGTCATAATTTTAGTGTGATCAAAATGAAATATAATATCTGATATGACATGAGTCTTGGCAAAAATTAAATTTAATAATAGCCAAAATAACGATTATAGTTTATAGTTACTATGAAAACGATAGTCAAAATTTTTACAAAAAAATATATTTCATGTATTCGTGTCAAACAAACACACAATATTAAATATCTGTCTTAATATTAGAATAATTGAAAAATGTACAAGGAGTAAAGTTGTAGAAAATCAAGTTTGCTACAATCCAATACCAGACCATTTTTCTCAAACTGCAATGTGAACAGAGATATTTAGAATTTTAACTTTCAATCTCTAATTGTAAATACTTCTGTAAATATTAATGTAACAGAAAAATGATAAGAAACAAAATTACAGTAAAACTTAGTACCTACAACTTAACTCCTGATAAATTTTTCGATTTTTCAAATCTTAAGGGAGATAGTCAAATTTTGTGTTTCCCCCTCACTCTAAACCCTCCTTTCCCCTCGTACGATTTTACCCATTAACGAACTTGACCTTTAGAATACCAAAAGCGACTCAAATACCTAATTCCATTCCAATCGGAATAAAACTGTGACCGGTACAGAGTCCACAGACATTTTAAAAAAGTACATATTTAGCGATAGTGATTTTTATTATCTAATAGGTAGGATCGATGGACATTTGAAGAAATTTTTATGAAATTCCAACATTGGTGCAAAAATGGAGGAAATTCGCTAAAAAGGAGACTCAAGCGACTTTAAATCGGTGAGCCCCTTTTTAATAGCAAAGAAATTGTACGAAGCTGTGGGACGTCTAAAATACGTCACAAAGGTAAACGGGTTTTTGGTTGAAACTTTCGGCGACAAGATTATCAATGACAAATTAGTATGTCTGAAGATGCTAGGCGATCATGAGGAGGGCGTATCGCTCCATAGAAAATTAAACAATTCCCAAGGGGTGATCTTTAGCAGAGACCTCATGATTTGCTCCAGCGAGGACATCGCCGAAAATATGCCAGGCCAGAAAGTAGTCGAGGCCAGGAGGATTAAGTGGAGGAAATATATTGAGTTGAAAAACTCACCTTCCCTGCAAATGACCTTTAACACAATTGATTTTGCAGCAGTAGATGCTGGAATTCACAATAAAATCCCATTGCGCCCGTACATTCCAGCAACGATACGATGTTATCGGTGCCAAAGATACGGACACCCGGTAGGTAGATGTGAACGGCGTCAAATTTGGGCCTGTGTGGAGCAACTGTACGATGGAAGACCGTAAAATGAGCCATTAACATTCGTAAGTTGTGGAGGAAGTCACTCGGCGAAGAAGTCGAGGAACTGCCTCAAATACAAGGAAGAGATGGCTCTCCAGAAAGTGAGAGTTTGGGATGATCTCACTTATCCTGAGGCACGCAGAAGGGTGATGGGCTCCGACCCTAGGTCTTAGCTGCCATCTCCTATGAACGCGTCATAACTACTCCCACCCCTACAACTGAAGCTCCCACGCTCGCAAAAGAACTCGCTCCGCTGGTGATGACAATTATAAGCCAGTTTATAAATAAAAAAATATGAAGATCAAGCGTCAGCAAGGCCGCCTAAAACTCTTATACCTACTCAGGAAGGACCTATTCATGATGGTGAATAAAAACTCTCACTACTCCTCCAACTTACTTTCAAATGCTCGTGTTTCCGTACATGTCAGTACCGATGTAATGCTATCGGTCCCAAAGATACGGACATACGGCAGGTAGATGTGAAGGGTCTTCAATTTGTGGGGAGCCGTTGCATGATAGAAGACTGTGCAGTGATCCTTTACCTTGTGTGAATTGTAGAGGTAGTCACTCGGCAAACTCGAGGAACTACCCCAAACATAGAGAGGAAATAGCTACCCAGAAAGAAAGATTTCTGTTCGATAAGCTCACCTATCCTGGGGCATGCACGAGGGAGATGGGCTGTGGCCCTCGCTCACAACGTGCCATCTGCTATGACGCTTCAATGTTCGCTAAAGTGTTCACGCCACTGACGATGAAAATCATCAGCGAGTTCTTCAATAATAAAACAGAAGGCAAATCGTCTGCAAGGCCTCCTAAAATAATTAAAGCTACTCAGGAAGAACCTCTACTCAGGAGATGAATCCTTCCTAAAGAAACAATGAAGAGGGGGCAGGAGGTCCTAAGACAAACGTGACTGCTTTGGAGGTGGCCAACAATAAGTCCACCTCTGAAGCAAAATCGAAGAGGCTGATCATTCAAAAACTCCACCTCCATCAACATCACGGGGTTAGCCGACTCTGCAGGCGGAGCCGAGCTTACCGAAACCGGAGAAGTCCAGGCCTTCGGGTTGCAGTGTCACAGTCCAGCGTGCAAGAAGCGCTCGAGAAGCCTCCCGGACCGTGAGAAAAGGGGTTCGCCTTCAATAGCTCCTGAGGGTGACATCGGAGTCGGATTCTGTCTCTTGCTCCAACAAGGATACGACCAGAAGTAGAAGAGGATGGCCGGAGGGGAAACACAGGAAGTAATCCCACAACTTCCTGGGGCAACCCATCCAAGCCAATAGAAATGGTAAATGTATTATAGAGGACTTGCAATGGTATTAAACAACGTAACTGTGAGCTAAATAAGCTTATGGCAGAACATACACCTATGTGTGTATGAGTACAGGAGTCACATCTTAGACCGGCGGAGACAGGATGTTTTGCCAGATATTCGAGCAAGGGGAGGTATCGCAATTTGAATAAGAGGTTTGTCTTAACAGGTCCTTCACCTCGACACCTCCCTACAAGCTATTGTTGCAAGAATATGCGGATTGCTCGAACTCACAGTATGCACAATAATAATAATAATAATAAAATAATAAAATAGTAATGGGGTTTTACCACCCTTTCTGAGACACCACGGTCTGTAACAGAGCCCACCCACATCATTATTTTCAACCTTTCATTATTTTTCAACCTTCACAGTATGCATAATCTATCTACCAGACATCGATTGGAATATCGAAGATCTGGCAAGTTTAACCTTACAACTTCCACAAATTTTTCTGTCGCTAGGCGATTTTAACGCTCACAGTCCATTGTTGGGCTATGAGTGTTAAAATCGCCTAGCGACAGAAAAATTTGTGGAAGTTGTAAGGTTAAACATCGATGAGTCAAACCCGTTTCTTTAAATACCGGTGCAAAAACACATTTAAATGCTAGACTGGTGAGATATCAGTAATTGATCTGACGCTATGGTCACCGTCTCTGGTTCATCGAGTGGAGTGGATGGTACTCCATGATCCTTGCAGGAGTGAGCATCTACCCATAATACTTTCTCTCAAGTCACCGATGTGTCCACATCCAACTTCGCTGAGATGGCGTCTTTGTCGTGCCAACTACCACACTTTCATAGGTAAGTTCCCACGTTGGAGGGGGGGGGGGTTATCTACACATGCTATAAGTAAGTCTTTCGGCATTCGTGTTAAGAGGAAAGAGGGCGCTTAACAAACTTAAAGACACCCCCAAGTAAGAAAATTTTCTAGCGTTTAAAATAAGATGATCAACAGCTATAAGAACTATCTGCGATCAGAGAAGGTCATCTTGGGAACAACATGTCTCGGCCCTCAATACCTCCATACCATCTTCGGAGGTATGCAGGAGGGTAAGTACGGGTCAAGATGCATCAAGAACAACTGGTGGTGATTTTTTCTCGGATGTGTCCCTCCAGTATAACATCGACTTCACAATGCAAGAACTTCTGAAGGCGCTAAAGGGGTCAACAGGTACATCACTGATACGTTTCGTCTGGTGGCTGGAAACTAATCATCTGATAAGTAAATATCAGACAGGTTTCCGTCAATACCATTCGACGACCGATAATTTGTTCGCCTTGAGAATGTCATTCATGACAACTTTCTCCGGGATCATCACTTTGTGGGAGTGTTCTACGACCTGGAGAAAGCATATGATATGACTTGGAGGTATGGCATTCTCAGAGAGCTGTACGACTAGGTTCTAAGATCTAATCTCTGCCCCAGTTCATTCAAAGTTTTATGTGTGACCGCAAATTATATGTCCGGGTGGGTAACATTGACTCTGGGATCTATTTCCAGGAGAATGGGTTTCCCCGGGGCTCGACACTTAGTACACCCTTTTTGCTATAGCGATCAATCACATCGCAGCTTCAGCCCCGATTCGTCAATGTGTGTATATTGATGACCTTGCAAATTGCTATGGAGCTCCCTCAATGGATGCAATTGAAAGGAGACTACAGCAAGGCACCAACGAATTGGTGCATTTTGCCGAAAGTGTTGGTATTCGGTTTTGCACGATCAAAACTAAAATGGCCCATTTCTGCAGCAAACGCAAGGCTCATCCTGATCCAATCCTTTACTTAAAGGGATCACGCCTTGGATGTGCCGACTCTATCAGGTTTCCGGGATTTGTCTTGGACAAGAAATTAATGTGGCGTCCACACCTCCAATCCCCATTAGTGAGTTGTCACAAGGCAATGCGTGTGTTTAAGGGATTGGCTGGTGCATCGTGGGTGCGGGCCAGCAGATGCTACTGCGGCTTTATTCATCGCTAGTTCTGCCCAGGATCGATTATGGCCGTGTAATATTCTCATCCGCCCGGACAAAAGCCTTGTTAAAAGGCTTGTTACAAAAGCCTTTCGAACGAGTCCCTCGAAAAGAAAAAAACAACAATTTAAATTTAACTTCCTTGTACAAGTTCCAATTACCAAAGCTGCCTGTAAAATAAAAATCAAAGAATAAGATCGAATATTCATCAACCTAATAATCACAATTTTATTTCAAGCTCTTCCTAGAAATAGTTTTTTATTAATTATACAATGTATTTAGAATTCTGAATAATAAACTTATAATTAACCGCTCAAATTTGCATTGTTTAAACTTATCATTTAAATACAAACCCCCGTACGGAACGTACCTCAAATCTAACACTTAATAAATTAAATTAAGTTTGAACTTGTGTGAGATGTACATTGCTTATCCGTTCATTTTAGTGAAACAAAATTATGTGTTAAATTTGTTTTTAAGTTGAAGTGAAGAACATTAAATAAATAATTGGAAACTGGTAGCTGTGTTAAATAAATTCCACGTGCTTGGTTAAATTCCAAGGTTGAAATCCAATATTATCCGATCAGAGAAAAAATTTATAATAAAAACGTTAAGTATTTAACAAGTATTTTATTTAAAATCATCACAGTAAAATATTTTAATATTTTTATACTTTCTATCAATTTGATATATAATCAGATAGATAGATTTTAGCGGCTGCTCTGAACGGGCTACACTTCGACCAAAAGGTCCATTGTTCTAGGTCCAAAATACATATTAATACTTCATTTGGATGCAATCTAACGATCGATTACAAATATCTGAGAAACAAAATCAAATACTTGAGATCACTCACTGAATCACTTTATCGATTCGAGCTTCAAGATGGTTATTGATTTTGTTGCTGACGAATGCAAGCGACCGTTCGACGATCAAAAAATAAGAGCTACATTCTATTCCATCTTCCTTCCATTACACTTTTGTTGTTGTCTTCTTGTTGTCCTTAGTGGTGAATTTTGGCATTAAAATATATTACTTTGAATTTAGATGGTGTGTGCTTCTCTGGCGGGAACTTTTCAAGTCGTAATAATATTAAAAGCAAACGGCCATAATAAATGGTAACTTAAATTTATATTGTTTATTTGTTTTTTTTTAAATAATTTTTGAAATGTTTAATAAACTTTTAATGTTATTTAAATTTAATTTCAGGTATTTTGGATTATTTGTATGTGGCAAAAACAACAATTTCCGTCAAACCTTCTATGAGTCTATGTGTAGATAAGAGCCGAGATTGCTTCCATTGAGGTCGAGGCGTAAGAGCCTGTTATCAATTACGTAGCAGGGGTAAAGGCCAAGCCAAATCATGTCAATTTCCTGGGTCTCTTCAGAAAGTCGAGATTTCTGAGCAGACTCTATGAGAGACGAGCCACGATCACTAGACCTTTCGAACGCACGAGCTTTTAGTGAGTCTTCATTTCAAATTCGTTAAGGTACTTCCCTATACTTTTCATGAAGTACCTCCTTGGCTGATCCCCAACGTTAGGTGCCGCTTTGACCTGGCTGGTCTCCGTTAAGAAGAGACAATGACTTTCTGTGCGTGTATCCGGATGGATCCATAACCATTTCTGGTTTGGGAAGCGCTACTGATATTAGCAATAGCTCACACACATGGTCCTCGCCCAATAGGCACCCGTGTACACTGCTGAAGTGCAGTCATTTCGAAACCTCACAATACTTTCCTCATTTGTTTTGGCTCGTTAAGCGCGCTGCAAGCACTAAGGTGCACGCTTTTAAGGGACTTCTGGTGCAAAAAATCCAGGCGATGCTCCACGTGCTCCACCATATATCCACAGTTTTTGTACGGACGCCTGGACACGTGGATATAAATGAGAATGAGGTGGCTGATTATGACCGCGGCTGATTCAGAGGACCTGATAGTGTACATATACTTCAGAATTAATGAATATGGCAGCGTGATATGGCAGTAGGATGCCAGCACCTGTAAATCTAAGCCGCAGAGAGAGTGTGGCCCTTACTCGTTTTCGAATAGGCCAAACTCAAATCTTGTATGCATATCTTCTCTACAGTACGGATCAGCCAATTGATGCATATTGTTGAGGAATATGGAGACTTTGAGCCTTTACGGCAAAGACTACGGCTTCGAAAGAATGTAGCGCGAGCATTATCGTATAATACGAGCTCCGTGAAGAGGATGATTACATTTTTTAATGAATCTCAACTTCTACGGAGACTTTAGGGGTAACATCTCTGATTTTAAAAGTAGTCTCTTTTGTGTGTTTTTACAGCCTCGTATAACTTTTCTTATTTAAATGTTCTGTTTTGAGCTATATAGATTTTAATACTTTATACTAATTTATTGGTTTAAGATGTGATATTGTGGGCTCTTTACACCCACAATACCACATTTTTCACCCAAAAAGGAGGATGGTTCTCAATTCGTCTGTATTTTTTATGTTTTATCATTTTAACCGTAATTGTGTGGGCTCTTTACACCTACACTATTACACGTTGTTAAATTATTCTTTTAAAATTTTTATTGTTATGTAGTTTTCAAGTTTTTAAACTTGCTGTTACTATCTAGGTTTAAGTTTTTTATCTGTTGCAGTGAAGGCCTTTTACACCTTCACTGCAACGCTGCTACATCTTTTGTTGTTTAATGTGATAAATTTTTTATATAGTTTATGTTTTGTTGTTTTATTCCTACCTAATCAATTCATTTGACTTGGTAGTATTTTGATAAAATTGTGATATTTGTTTTGCATTTTTCTTGTTTTTTGTTTTGTAATTGTTTTTTAAGCTTAAAAGGGCTAATGAGCTAGTACTCGAGATGCGAAAAAGAGAGATGGGTTTTAGTGGATAGTTTGGCTGGCCAGAAGTCCTACACTCCGTGCGTCAATTCATTTTCCACCTCCCTGTCACAAAAAAATATGTATAATTTAAATTTATTTTAATTTAATTTTTCCCAGAAACGGAAAATACCTTCCTAATTAATTAAGCTAATTTGGAGTTAATATTTTTTCATAGTAGATATCTAAATTAAAAACTACATTCTCGGTGCTTGAAGTATCATCTTATTTACAATATCCAAGGACATTCATAACATTTAGTTTTGGTTCTGCAGCTCCAATCAATTAATACATATTCATTGAATACATCAAAATTTAATACTTTGTAATAGTTTATTATATAACATTCAAGGTTTGATAATGAAAAAATTGGAAATCATTGAAAATATGTAAATACAATTAAAAAAATTAACAAATAATCGGTTTATTATTAATTAAGCCATGTAAAAATTAATAGTGCTTACTTCACGCTTGTTTTAAGCAAAAATATTTTCAAATTTTTTTGTTTCAAAATTTGTACTTTGTACGTCTGGAATGAAATATTATAACTATGACCTGTTGAAATTTTTGTAAATTTAAAAAATATTAAGTTTGCTACCAAGAAACTCTTTAAAAATATATTTTGAGAAAATGATAATAATTAACATTTTTTCTGAGATCAAACAACGTAAACTAACATTGTTTTTTTAAAAATATTTTTAAAATAGTGATTTATTTCTAAATAATGGTTTTGTAATATCGACTTGAATCTTTGACGAAAATTGGAACTATAAACTATAAAGAGATTTTTCCTTCTTTATTCAAACAATGAATTTAAATTATCGATTGAATGGGTGACGCATAGTTAACGTTATGATTTCAACTATTTAAATACATCACTGCTGTTTCAGGATAATACATACAATACTCCTGGCTACATACAAAATAATAAATAATAACATAAAACTTATTTTGACAAAATGGAAACCCGACTTAACAAAAGAAGCACTAAAAAATAAAAAAATAATTGCATATTCTTGTGCCAATTTTAGTTCACCAAAGCAAAAATTTTTAAATATATATGTACAATTATTGTTGTTTTTGGAGGCGGTGTCAACATAGATAAATTCACATAACTTTTGGACACCGCCTCCAAAAATAACAATAATTGTACATATATATTTAAAAAATTTTTGCTTTGGTGAACTAAAATTGGCACAAGAATATGCAATTATTTTTTTACTTTTTAGTGCATCTTTTGTTAAGTCGGGTTTCCATTTTGTCAAAATAAGTTTTATTTCTCGCTTTTTAGTGACTCTGAAGTTCTATAACTGATTTTATTTGTCTAAATATGGGTAGACCTACTAAACGACCAACTAATTTTTAGTGAATTTTTTTATAACATATTTTTTTTACCCGTTTTTTTTTTTTTTTGTAATTTTTAGTGCATTTTTTTATAACAGATTTTCAGTTTTTTTTACAAGCATTTTGTTTTTTTTTTTGTAAAAATTTTTTTTTTTGGGGTCGGTTTTTTTTTTTATAAAAAATTTTTTTGAAGTCGGTTTTTAAAAAAATTTTTTTATTTTCCCATTATCAATGAGTATACCCTTTCAAAACAAAAAAAAAATTTCGCAGAAATCGGTTAGCACATATAAAATGAAGATTTTCCTCAATTTCCCGGAGATCCCCTCATCAGAATGCGATTTGGTGACAATGGGACAAGCATAAAAAAAAAAAAAAAAAAAAAAAAAAATACAGACGAATTGAGAACCATCCTCCTTTTTTGCAGTCCGGTTAAAAATAATAAGTATAATTCATACAAAATTTGGTTGAAATTTATTTCGTAAGTTTTCTTTAGTATGTTTTTAAAATTTTATAATTTAAAATTTTATAACGCGGCAAGAAAAGGAAACTTACAAAATAAATTTCAACAAATTTTTTTTTTTTCATTTTACTTTGCACTAATATTCTAACATTTTAGTTTTAACTATTTACTTTATTAATATATCGGATCTTTCATTGAGATATCATCACTTTTTAAGGAGGAACTATTATATGAAGTATCTTCCCGAAAACTCGGCCCTTTTTTACATTTATGTTTTTGATCGGATATCACTACTTTTTGAGAGGTATATATATATATATATATATATATATATATATATATATATATATATATATATATATATATATCACTCATCAAGCAGTTTCATATGTTCCCAAAAATTGTAGGCGTACCCGCTATTTTACGGTTTTTGAACCGAAATAACTGTTTAACCGTTTATTTCTTAATGGTGATTGAAAAAACAGTCTCTTATAATTCCCTAAATAGCTTATATTCGAAAGATTAGCACTATTGCTCGTTTCGTTCAGAAGATACTTCGGGGTCAAATCTGCTCTGATATTTCGTGTAGTAATAGTACTGTAAGCGCGAAGACAAAAAACCCCTTAAACTCGGCCTGTCGCACTACAGTGCTCTAGATAATAGTACTGTAAGCGCGAAGGCAAAAAAGTGCTCTAGATAACGAATTTTTAACTGTTACGCGTAGTCATGAAAACACTACGTCATAATTTTTGTACACGCAATATAAATTTTATTTAAGATTTCTTTCTGTAAAAATTTTTTATTTTCGTTTTAGCGAATTTTCTCCAAAGGAAATGCAGCTATTGTTTTTGCACCAATGTAAGCAATTTCGTAAAAATTTCTTCAAATGTCCATCGATCCTACCTATTAGATGTTAAAAACCACCATCGCTAAAATTTGTATATATGTACTTTTTTTTAAATGTCTGTGGACTACCTAGCGGCCACAATTGTATTCCGATTGGTATGAAATTTGGTATTTGAGGCGCTTTTGGTATTCTAAAGGTCAAGTTCGTTAATGGGTAAAATCTAACGAGGGGAAAAGGGGTTTAGAGGGAGGGGGAAACACAAAATTTGACATAACCACCCTTAATATTTGAAAAATCTAAAAATTTATCAGAAGTTAAGTTGTAGGTACTAAGTTTTAGGTACTAAGGTAGTTTTGTTTCTTATCATTTTTCTGTTACACTAATATTTACAGAAATATTTACAATTAAAAATTGAAAGTTAAAATTCTAAATATCTCTGTTCACATTAGAGTTTGAGAATAATGATCAAGTAATGAATTGTACCAAAGTTGATTTTCTACAACTTTACTCCTTATACATTTTTCGATTATTAAGAGAGATATTTAATATTATGTGTTTGTTTGACACGAATACATAAAATATATTTTATTGTAAAAAATTTTGATTGTTGTTTCCATAATAAATATAAACTATAATCGTTGTACATCGTTCTATTTTGGCTATTAATAAACTTTGCAAATATTAAAGTCATATCTAGAGCAAGGTAGTGCGTAAGGCCGAGTTTAAGGGACACATTCGGACTTTTCATTACAGTGCTATTACTACACGTTAATTTAGGCTAATTTTTTAGGTGCTGTATCTTTTGAACGAAAAGAGCTACAGTGTTGATATTTCGAATGTAGATACTTTACGGAATTATAAGAAACACTTTTTTCAATCAACGTTAACGAATTAACCGTTAAAAAGTTATTTCACTTCAAAAACGCAAAATTCGCAGGAACGCCCACAATTCTTGGTAACTAATAGATCAATATTCTACGATACTTCCAGATATGTTGTAAAATTGATGTTTGGCATAACAGGTAGCTGTAGTACCCAAACCGACGGGAAAATTGTGAAAACTGGAAATTTGTATCGGAAAAGCGAAAAATTTAACATTTTTTTGTTTTAATTAAATTTAAGACTGTATCATTAGTAAACATCCGTGTAGAAAACATAAAAATGAACTATATGATATATACTTAATAATTTCTTTAACATATAGAAATAGTCATAGCAATTTGAATACAGCAGTTTGCGTTTATTATTAAAAGTTAAGCACATATGATTACAATTAGTTGTTGGATGGGTGACCCAAGACTGTGTGAAGTTGTTTTTTTTTTATACGCTTTTTATTGTTATTTTGTAAACATTAATTTATATTCTCATTTTATTTTAACTTTTTTCTTATATTTTGCATTGATCAATTATTATTTATTACTAGCATTACCCGTTGCAGCTTCGCCAGCAAAAATTTTTTAAAGCCCTTATAATCAAGCCCTTATGCTAGAATGATGCGGTTTTTTCTATTCGAGGTGAAATTGCTTCAAACTGACGAGAAAAATCGGTAAACTTCAATTTTTTCAGTGCAACCCCCCGGAAAATCGGAAAAACATCCTCCAAAATAACGTTTTTCTGTTCTATAAATGCTAGAAAGATGGAATTTTCACTAATCGACCCGAAATAACGTCAAATTAACAGAATATTTTGAAAAATTTCTTTACCTACATCGCAACCACACCGAAAATGGGAAAACATCCCTAAAACTGACCTTTTCACTTCTATTCATGATAGAAAGATCGGTTTTTTTCCATTCAACGTAGAACAGGTTCATTACTAGCATTACCTGTTGCAGCTTTGCCCGCAAAAATTTTTTAAAGCCCTTATAACCAAGCCCTTATGCTAGAATGATGCGGTTTTTTGCATTGGACGTGAAATTGCTTCAAACTAACGAGAAAAATTGGTAAATTTCAATTTTTTCAGTGCAACCACCCGGAAAATCGGAAAAACATCCTACAAAATTACGTTTTTCTGTTCTATAAATGCTAGAAAGATGGAATTTTCACTAATCGACCCGAAATAACGTCAAATTAACAGAATATTTTGTAAAATTTCATTACCTACATCGCAACCACACCGAAAATGGGAAAAACATCCATAAAGCTGACCTTTTCACTTCTATTCATGATAGAAAGATCGGTTTTTTTCTATTCGACGTGGAACTGGTTC
The DNA here is from genome assembly GCA_963920215.1 of Nineta flava. Classification (NCBI taxonomy): domain Eukaryota; kingdom Metazoa; phylum Arthropoda; class Insecta; order Neuroptera; family Chrysopidae; genus Nineta; species Nineta flava. Next base: position 42,315,553 of record OY986043.1, on the reverse strand, counting down.
AAAATAACAGAATTAATTGAAGTAAGAAAATTTTTTTATCACAACCTTTCGAACTTGGGAAAAACATCCCTAAAATCAACCTTTTTGTTTTATATATGCTGCTACAAGATGCAGTTTTTTGCAATCGACGCTTAATAGCTACAAATTAGGAAGTAATTTCGAAAAACTTAATATTTTTTATTGCAACCTCCCGAAAAATCAAAAAAAGGCCCCCAAAATTACGTTTTTTAGTTCTATACATGCTGAAATGATGGAATTTTCACCAATCGACCCGAAATAAAGTCAAGTTAAAAGAACACCCCTCATTACGTACATCGCATTCCACCCCCCCTTAATTAATTGAAGTAAAATTGCCATTTCACTTCTTTATAAAGTCAAATTAACAGATTACTTTGAAAAATTTCATTACCTATATCGCAAACCTCCGAAAATGGGAAAAACACCCCTTAAACTGCCTTAAGGCATTTTGATCACACTAAAAATATGACCGCTAGAGAGTGATTTATGTATTCTAAGGAAATTCGCTAAGTTGACGCAGTCCTGCGTAACGAATTTTTTTTTGTGCCTCGAAGACAACGGGTCAAGTCATTTCTTCGAATCCGAGCTGCCAATCGCCATATTATCTTTGTTATTTATATCAAAACTATTATCTTTGTTATATATATATCAAACTATTGCATGCAGCACGTTGTTGTGGATTATGATTGTTCAAAGACTGTTACGTTGATAATCAATTATCTGAAGAAGATAAAATCGATTAGTTTAGAAGTCATAATCGAAACAAATCAAGTAACATCTTATATATACTAAATTTTATATAGTTATTTTAATAAAAATATTTCACTCTTATTTCACATTAATTTGTTGCCGTTTAATAAAAGGCCTATGATCGATGAATATTATTATCAATAATCCAATGTATATAATTTACGCTTTCTTTTCAGTTTTCTTTGGCTATAACACTGCTTGTATATTTGGTAATACACCACCTTGGGCAATTGTTACACCAGATAATAATTTATTTAATTCTTCATCATTACGAATTGCTAATTGGTAATGACGAGGTATAATACGAGTTTTCTTGTTATCATTAGGGGTAAATTGTTTAAATGTAAGAAAAAATTTGGTTGAAATAATCTTTCGTAAGTTTTCTTTAGTATGGTTTTAAAATTTTATAATTTAAAATTTTATAACGCGGCAAGAAAAGAAAACTTACGAAATAAATATCAACCAAATTTTTTTTTTCATTATACTTTGCACTAATATTCTATTTTATTTCCTTTCAGGAAATTCGCTGAACAACTTGCCGCGTTATATAAAATTTTAGAAACATACTACAAAAATTTTACTTTAAGAAAACTTATTACGTAATATATTTCAACCAAATTTTTCCTGACATTTAAACAATTTACCCCTAATTAATGTTTATAGTATATTTAAAAATTTGGTAATTAAATTATAAATTTATAAATTGCCATATATATATATGTATATTAGTAAACTACCTTGTAGAAAACATAAATAAAAAGTGTCTTTTTTGTCTGTTTATTAACAAATTAATTGATTGATTGTTGAATAATATCGGGGTAAGAACTATTGCACTTCAACCCTTATGGTCTATTTCCTTTCAGAAAATTCACTAAAACGAAATTTTGCATGAAAGTAGAAAGAAGAAAAAGAAAGAAGAATATCGGTTAACTTCAATTTTTTTAGTGCAACCCTCCGGAAAATCGGAAAAACCTCCTCCAAAATTACGTTTTTCTGTACTTGCTAGAAAGATGGGATTTTCATTAATCGACCCGCAATAACGTCAAATTAACAGAATATTTTGAAAAATTTCATCGCAACCTCCCCGAAAATGGGAAAAACATCTCTAAAACTGACTTTTTCACTTCTATTCATAATAGAAAGATCGGGTTTTTCCATTCGACGTGGAACAGGTTCAAGATAACAGAATTATTTGAAAAAAGTAAATTTTTCCATCACAACCCTTCGCAATAAGGAAAAACACCTGTAAAACAACCCCTTTCCTTCTATACATGCTAGAAAGATGAGGTTTTTTGCATTTGACACTAATTAGCTACAAATTAGGAAGTTTATTCGAAAAATTTAAAATTTTTCATTACAACCTCCCGGAAAATCGAAAAACACCCCCCAAAATTACGTTTTTCAGTTCTTTACATGCTGAAATGATGGGATTTTCACCAATCGACCCGAAATAAAGTCAAGTGTACAGAATACTTTAAAAAATTTCATTTCCTACGTCGCACCTCCCCACCCCTTTCCGAAAATAAGGAAAACAACCGTAAAATTTCCATTTCACTTCAATTCTAATTAGAGAGATGAGATTTTTTTTACAGTAAAATTAACAAATTACTTTAAAAATTTCATTACCTATATCGGAAACCTCCGAAAATGGGATAAACACCCCTAAAACTACCCCTTTTTTTGTATACATGCTAGGAAGATGCAGTTTTTTATATTCGACGCTAAACAGCTACAAATTAAGAAGGTTATTCAAAAAACTTAAAAACTTTCATCGCTTTCTCCCAAAAAAAATCTGAAAAGCACCCCCGAAGCTACCCTTTTAACTTCTATTCATGGCAGAAAGATGAGATTTTCACCAATCGACCCAAAATAAAGTCAAATTAACAATAATTAATACCACGAAAATTTAATAACATAAAAAGAGGAAAAACACCCCTAAAACTGCCCTTTTCACTTTTTTTCATGTTAGAAAGAACGGGTTTTTTTTATTCAACGTGGAACTGGATTAAATTAAAAGGATTATTTTATTAGAGTAAATTTTCCAATCGCAACCATTCACAAATGGAAAAAATACCTCAAAAGCACCCTTTTTCTTCTATACATGCTAGAAAGATGTGTTTTTTTGCATTCGACGCTTAACAGCTACAAATTAAGAAGGTTATTAGAAAAACTTAAAACTTTTCCTCACCACTCCCTAAAATGATGGGAAAACAACCCCCTAAAGTTCAATTCATGGTAGAAAGATGGGGTTTTTTTGCATTTGGTAGAGAATTTCTAAGACATTTCTATTATACTATTGGTCAATACCTCACATACATGAGATTCTATACAATAAACATACAAGTGTCACACATTTAATTGTTTTACCTCAGAACTCCGTCATTTATAAACCGATTCTGTATTTTTTGTTTTAAACGGTTTGATTTCTCATTGTCACTATTATTATATAACAACCATACTTTATTGATGTTTAAGCCTTTCAAAAAGCGAGCAGAGCCAGTTGACGTTACATAACGCGAAGCGGTCTCCTTTGTATATGTGAATCTAAAAAGAGTAAAGTATCGCGAAGCGTAAAGAAACGCAAAGCATACGTGAAGAGTAACAAAACGCGTAGTAACGCGTTTTGTGCGAAGCCTTCGGCATCGTATATTTAAGCCTTACAAAAAGGATTGATATCCGACCAAAAACATAAATGTAAGAAAAGGTCGAGTTTTCGGGAAAATCCTTAATGTAATAGTTCCGTCTTAAAAAGTGATGATATGAGAGTAAGGACCGAGCTATTTACAAAGTAAATAGCTCTAGTTTTCATATAATAGTTGCTTCTTAAAAAGTGATGATATGGAAGAAAGGACCGAGCTATTTACAAAGTAAATAGCTCTAGACTTCATATAATAGTTGCTCTTTAAAAAGTGATGATATCCCATTAAAGAGCCGAGCTATTTACAAAGTAAATAGCTCGGTAAACTATTAACTAAAAAAATTAATGAGGGGTAAATTGATTAAATGTAAAAAAAAATTTTGTTGAAATTTATTTCGTAACTTTTCCCTTAGTATGTTTTTGATCGGATTAGATATTATATTTCATTTTGATCACACAAAAGTTATGACCGCTAGAGAGTGATTTATGTATTCTAAAGAAATTCGCAAAGTTGACGCATCCTTTGTGTAACACCCTTTTTTATTTTGTTGTGGACTAATGTAAACAACGACTTACTTTGTACAAGTTATATTGACTTAAACAAATAAATTATTATTATTATTAAATGTATGTTCCTTTTAAAATAAAACATATTTTTCCTTTCTTGGGTAATTTGCATGCTCTATATATATATATATATATATATATATATATATATATATATATATATATATATACATTTTTTGTTGTAAATTATAACGTGGAGACAATTCAATGGTACCCGCAGTTTTATATTAAACTTTTGCTCAATTGCAGGCTTTAAACACTTGACGCTGTAAAAGTAAATTAATATAGGCTTACATAGACCTTGCATTTCCGGATTTTTGATACAACATTTTCCGTCAATTCTTTTTGTTTATCTTTAAATTTGCTGGAGTGATTATGCTTTCGTTGTACTGTTTACACCTGGTCATTTGATATAGTTCGAGAAAGCCCTTATTAGGTTCTGTATTTGTTAATATTTATTGGAATGTTTATTACGCTCTAGGTATGTGATATATATAAAAAAATGAATAACAGATCCAAGAATCGTATTTTTATCAAAATTTAATGAAAATGTGACTACTACGAATCATTTGACGTTTAGGTTAAACAGTTCGCTAATCTGTTTGGATTTCAAGTATCGTATAGTCTTGTTTTTTTTTTTATGTTTATAATTCGAAAATTTCATAGTTTCATAACAGAAATCTAGTTTTAACTAACTTCAAGAACTATTTATTTTCATAATTTATAGTTATGTGCTGCATTCAATATTCCTATACCTATGTTTAATCCCGCGCACTCTCTGGTGTAAAAACTGCATTGCATAGTAGTTTTACGCTATACAGACGAAAAAAAATTTTTAATTACTTGACAATTTTTAATAGTTTTTTTTTAAACAATTAAGTCATGTTGCAAACTTGTTTTTGATTTAATATTAAACTTTGCTGAAAAAAAAATCAGCTCATATTTTAGTTTTTTAATAGTATATAATTTTTTATATGATTATTCTTGGTTACCCATATTCATTTTTTTAACAAATTTTACAGTAACATGTCCACACATAATTGCTGAGAAATGTTTTCAAGGTTGTGTCGAATTTCGTCTTTGAGGACCAGGGATAATTACTCCGATAAACCACAAATAGCCTTGTGGTTATTGATGTATCCTCTAGCCTTAAGATGATACACAAAGAAAAATCCAATGGCGAGTCTTGTCTCAAATTAAGGACCTCAAAGAAAAAATTAGACTCATTATTTCTAACATTTCTCAGCAATTAGATATCTCAACATATTGTGGAATTGATAAAATTTGTCAAAAGAATGAATCTTTTGCACGACACAAAACCTTTATATTACGACTTTCTAACAATATTATCAAGTATTTAATAGAAAAATGTGTAATATGTCATTTCATTTTAAGATATCCGCAACTATAATGATGAAATATTAACAAATGCAAAAAAACCAATAAGAAAAGATATATCAAAATCCTTATTGTATTTTTGGACTATCAGGAAAATATTGTTACTTTTTGTAAAAAGATACTACTGGAATGTGTAGATTTGAGAAATATATATAATCCGGCCAAAAACATAAATGTAAGAAAGGGCCGAGTTTTCGGGAAAATCCTTAATGTAATAGTTCCTTCTTAAAAAGTGATGATATGGAAGAAAGTACCGAACTATTTACAAAGTAAATAGCACTAGACTTCATATAATAGTTGCTTCTTAAAAAGTGATGATATGGAAGAAAGGACCGAGCTATTTACAAAGTAAATAGCTCTAGACTTCAAATAATAGTTGCTCTTTGAAAAGTGATGATATCCGATTAAAGAGCCGAGCTATTTACTTTGTAAATAGCTCGGTAAACTATTAACTAAAAAAATTAATGAGGGGTAAATTGATTAAATGTAAGAAAAAATTTGGTTGAAATTTATTTCGTAAGTTTTCCCTTAGTATGTTTTTAAAATTTTATATAACGCGGCAAGTTATTTTTCCTGATGATTTCAAATATTTTAAAACTTGCCGCGTTATATAAAATTTTAAAAACACACTAAGGGAAAACTTACGAAATAAATTTCAACCAAATTTTTTCTTACATTTAATCAATTTACCCCTCATTAATTTTTTTAGTTAATAGTTCACCGAGCTGTTTACTTTGTAAATAGCTCGGCTCTTTTATGGGATATCAGCACTTTTCAAAGAGCAACTATTATTTGAAGTCTAGAGCTATTTACTTTGTAAATAGCTCGGTCCTTTCTTCCATATCATCATATTTTAAGAAGCAACTATTATATGAAGTCTAGTGCTATTTACTTTGTAAATAGTTCGGTCCTTTCTTCCATATCATCACTTTTTAAGAAGGAACTATTACATTAAGGATTTTCCCGAAAACTCGGCCCTTTCTTACATTTATGTTTTTGGTCGGATATCAATCCTTTTTGTAAGGCTTAAATATACGAAGCCGAAGGCTTCGCACAAAATGCTACGCGTTTTGTTACTCTTCACGTATGCTTTGCGTTTCTTTACGCTTCGCGATACTTTACTCTTTTTAGATTCACATATACAAAGGAGAGCGCTTCGCGATATGTAACGTCAACTGGCTCTGCTCGCTTTTTGAAAGGCTTAAACATCAATATAGTATGGTTGTTATATAATAATAGTGACAATGAGAAATCAAACCCTTTAAAACAAAAAATTCTAAATCGGTTCATAAATAACGGAGTTCTGAGGTAAAACAATTAAATGTGTAACACTTGTATGTTTATTGTATAGAATCTCATATATGTTAGGTATTGACCAACAGTATAATAGAAATGTCTTAGAAATTCTCCACCAAATCTTTCTACCATGAATATAACTTTAGGGGGTTGTTTTCCCATCTTTTTTGGGAGTGGTGAGGAAAAGTTTTAAGTTTTTCTAATTACCTTCTTAATTTGTAGCTATTAAGCGTCGAATGCAAAAAACCACATCTTTCTGACATGTATAGAAGAAAAAGGGTGCTTTTAGGGGTGTTTTTTCCATTTGTGAATGGTTGCGATTGGAAAATTTACTCTAATAAAATAATCCTGTTATTTTAATCCAGTTCCACGTTGAATAAAAATAACCGTCCGTTCTAACATGAAAAAGGCAGTTTTAGGGGTGTTTTTCCTCTTTTTGGGGATTGCGATGTAGGTTATGAAATTTTCGTGGTATTCTGTTAATTTGACTTTATTTTGGTTCGATTGGTGAAAATCCCATCTTTCTGCCATGAATAGAAGTTAAAAGGGTTGCTTCGGGGTAGCGATGAAAGTTTTTAAGTTTTTTGAATAACCTTCTTAATTTGTAGCTGTTTAGCGTCGAATATAACAAACTGCATCTTCCTAGCATGTATACAAAAAAGGGGTAGTTTTAGGGGTGTGTTTCCCATTTGCGAAGGGTAACGATGGAAAAATTTACGGTTTTTAAATAATCCTATAATTTGAAACCCGGTCCACGTCGAATGAAAAAAACCTGATCTTTCTAACATGAATAGAAGTGAAAAAGGCAGTTTAAGGGGTGTTTTTTCGGAGGTTTCCGATGTAGGTTATGAAATTTTTCAAAGTAATCTGTTAACTTGACTTTAAAAAGAAAATCCCATCTCTCTAACTAGAACTGACATGAAATGGCAATTTTACGGTTGTTTTCCTTATTTTCGGGAGGGGGGGGGGGGTGTTGCGATGCAGGAAATGACATTTTTTAAAGTATTCTGTTCACTTGACTTTATTTCGGGTCGATTGGTGAAAATTCCATCATTTCAGCATATATAGAACTGAAAAACGTAATTTTGGGGGGGTGTTTTTTCGATTTTTCGGGAGGTTGCAATAAAAAAAATTAAGTTTTCCGAAATAACTTCCTAATTTGTAGCTTTTAAGCGTCGATTGCAAAAAACTGCATCTTGTTGCATGTATAGAACAAAAAGGTTGGTTTTGGGGGTGTTTTTACCAAGTTCGAAGGGTTGTGATGGAAAAATTTTCTTCCTTCAAATAATTCTGTTATTTTGAAACTGTTCCACGTCGAATGGAAAAAAACCGATCTTTCAATCATGAATAGAAGTGAAAAGGTCAGTTTTAGGGATGTTTTCCCCATTTTCGGTGTGGTTGCGATATAGGTAATGAAATTTTTCAAAATATTCTGTTAATTTAACGTTATTTCGGGTCGATTAGTGAAAATTCTATCTTTCTAGCATTTATAAAAAAGAAAACCGTAATTTTGGAGTATGTTTTTCCAATTTTCCGGGGGGTTGCACTGAAACAATTGAAGTTAATAAATAATAATTGATCAATGCAAAATATAATAAAAAAGTTAAAATGAGAATATAAATTAATGTTTATTACAAAATTACAAATCTGTACACAATGGTCACCCATCCAATTACTGATTTTAACTAACTTTGCTTAACTTTTAGATGCTATATGCCAACTGCTGTATACAAAAAGCCAATTCACTACTATAGGTTAAAGAAATTTTTAGTCATAATATAGTTCATTGTGTTTTCTACATGGGTGTTTAGTTTTAAATGGTCTAATACAATCAATATTAAAATACCTAAGTGTCATCCAATCAGATAGGACTCTATAAAAATATCAACGAATAAGATAAATATATGCGTTCTAATGCTAATTTAATTAAAACGAAAATTGTAAAAATTTCCTTTTTTCCGATACAAATTTCCAGTTTTCGCAATTTTCCCGTCGGTTTGGGTACTACAGTTACCTACATGCCAAATATCAACTTTACAGCATATCTGGAAGTATCGTAGAATATTGATCTATTAGTTACCAAGAATTGTAGGCGTTCCCGCGAATTTTGCGTTTTTGAAGTGAAATAACTTTTTAACGGTTAATTCGCTAACGTTGATTGAAAAAACTGTTTCTTATAATTCCCTAAAGTATCTATATTCGAAATATCAACACTGTAGCTCTTTTTGTTCAAAAGATACAGCACCTAAAAAACGACGCTAAATTAAGGTGTAGTAATAGCACTGTAGTGAAAAGTCCGAATGTCTCCCTTAAATCTCGGCCTTACGCACTACCGTGCTCTAGATAACATTTGAAAAACGTGAGTAAAAAATGATCATGTTTGTCAACTTAGCACAACAACTTTTTCAAATCGAGTCGAAAGTTGGCGCCTAAATTTCCGCTATTTTGTCGTCAATTAGTTGTACATAAAAAAATTTCTGTCGCTCTTCATCCAACGGAGATATGTGTTGTTGTGTTAAATTGATGGTCGACTTAGTGAAGTAACATTTTCCAGTCGAATCGAATGTAGGCGCCTAATTTGCCGCTGTTGCTCTTCATCCAAGTTGACTACAGTCAACTTAGCGAAACAACTTTCTGTTTTTCAATAAAAATTGTTCAAACTACTAGGCTCATAATTTACCGCTATTTTGTCATGAATTAGTTGTGCAAAAAGAAAATTTGTCGCTTGTCGTTTAGTGGAAAAATCGTATATTGTTTTTTTCAAGGTATAAATTACATCAAAAGTCAAGCTATAATTTCAAAATTTTATAATTGATTTGTACCTTATTTCGCATATCGAAACAATGTTTCGAATAAAAGTTTTGTATAGTACTAACTTTTATCCGAAGCATTTTTTCGAAAACCGAATAAATAAGACACAAATTAATAATAAATTTTTGAAATCATAGCTCGAATTTTGACGCTATTTGTACTTTCTCATTTTTCAAAAGGTTAATCCAAAAGTGAGTAATCTCAATTGAAAAAGTTGTTTGAAGCAATTTTGTAGGAAATAAAGATTCACCCAATTTTTTTGCTGATTAAATTTTTCTTGCGTCAATAGTTTAGGCAATATTAGCCAAAAAGAAAAAAATGGGGTCTAAAATGATACTTCAATAATATAACTTATAATGCCCTTATGTTATATATACCGGGTATAAAATCATCTTTGTAGATGTAAGCTTACAATCGGTTTACTCTTAATCTCAGCTAAAACAAGTGCTTTTTAGAAATTTTACTTCCATTATGATTGATTTCAAGTTAACCTAGTGATCAAATACTAAATCTTATGCCACAATACTCCAAACAAAATAACACCAAATTTGGCGCTTTTACTGACCAAAAAACCACCACAATTTATAATAAATTAATTTTCTTTTAAATCTATATTTCGAGGAAAGTACTAAAAATTTCTGGCATAAATAATTTGAAAAAGTAATTTTAAAAGGAATAATAAATTTCAATCAAAAACGCCAACTTTTTACTGGCCAATATTAGTTTCAATAGCAAACAAAAATAAATATTAAGATTAAAAAAAACACAATTTTATACATGTATAAGCAAGTTTATTCAAAATACTAACCAGGGATGTTGCGAATGTTCGATTTGAACATCCCTAATGGCCAAACTAGACGGAGAACATGGTTGCAGCAACATTGAACAGCAACTAGCTTGTTGCACTGTGTGTGGGGTGGTTGCAGCAACAAAAAACAAACTTTTTGTTGCTGCAAAAACTCCACACACGGAGCAACAAGCTAGTTGCTGTTCAATGTTGCTGCAACCATGTTCTGCGTATAGTTTGGCCATAACACTAACTAATATGTGCCTGTGTGTATATGAATTCTTGTTTTGAATTCTTAAAACTGTATATATCAGGTATTGCATCCCTCATAAGACTTAGCGCTTGTTTAGTTTGTCGCCAAATGCCTATTAACAATTTTATTAGTCAAGGATAAATCGGCGCATGAACGTCGTAAACTATTCCAACGCAATTTTTTTGTCAAAATATGCTAAATATTATACAAACTTGATAAACGATTATTACCGTTATCGAGTTGTAAACAATTTAAAGTTTGGAAAAAACGATAAAATGTACTTCACTATACTTATCGAAAAATCCACCAACAAGAAAATAATTAAAAATATATTATTGAATTTGATTGTATTTTTGACTAATATTTCCTGAACTATTGACGCTACGAAAAAAACTATTAAGAACAAAAAATTCCTACATTATTGGTCATAACAACTTTTCGAATAAACTGAACGGTTGGGGAGATATCAAGGAATAAAAGATACTTATCTCCGTCAAAAAAATGCGGCAGGGGAGTGTTGATTCAAAGTGGTTTTCGGACTTTAGGATTAACCCCTTACATCATCCCCAGTTCCGATAGGGAATATGCATGAAAATTTTTTTTCACATTTATTTTCAGAATATGAAAATACTGTTAATACTGTAATAATATTTAAAAACGAAATTAAAATCCGACTAATATCAAGGCAGCTATAAGCTTTTAAAGATTATTATCTGTCTCTTTCTTACAAAAATACTAAAAACGGAGTTTTACGTGTATTTTAAATGGTGAAAGTGTAATATGACGTCACATAACATATCAAGAGGGCTATCACCCTCTTTGTCTAATCGGGAATTTCAATCATTCATATCTCGCGTATTTTTAAAGTTATTTAAAAAGTAATTTTACCTTGATTTTTTCAAGTAAACATGCTTCAATTCAAGTGAAAAAATTTCATGCATATTCCCTATTGACATAAACAATTTTTCAATTTTTTTAAAGATTAGATTTCATTTTAAGTACCTCGAAAAAAGCAATACACAATTTCTCCGATAAATGAAGAGCGACAAATTTCTTTTTACACAACTAATTCACGACAAAATAGCGGCAAATGATGAGCTTAATTTAAAAATTTTATATTGAAATATAAAAGGTGTTCGCTAAGTTGACTCTCAACTTAACACAACAACACATTTCTCCGTTGGATGAAGAGCGACAATATTGTTTTTACACAACTAATTTAAGACAAAATTGCGGAAAATTAGGCGCCTACTTTCGACTCGATTTAAAAAAGTTGTTGTGTGTTCATTTGAAAAGTTTTTAACTAAATATTTTTTTAAATATGCATCTCAGAAAAAAATGTCTTAAACAAAGTTTCACAGTTTATAGGAGGAAACATATTGCAATTATTCTATTTGTGTTCCATGCATCCGTGTCGCGTGATATATTTTATTTTTTAAACGGTGCAAGATAGGAAAAATCTTTAAATGCAAAAACTCTTCATCTCATAAAAACAAACAACTTTTGCTTGAAACTTGTTTCAAACATCCCCTAGTTTTACTGTAAATCTGGGTGTAAATGAATAAATTTTCAAACACAAGTTGTTTGTTTTTATGAGATAAACATTTTATTAGTTTAAAGATTTTCCTAATCTTCCGCCGTTATAAAAGATAAACCACAAGGCACGGATGCATGGAACAAAAATATAATTAATTTCAATATGGTTCCCCGTTTAAACAAAGCAACTTTTGTTTGAAACATTTTTTTCTAAAATGCATATTTACAAAAATATTTAAACAAAACTTGTGGAAACTTTTCAAATGAACACACAAACCATTTGATATGTTGTTACAAAATTGAAAAGAATAACAATCTACTAGCAATTTATGGATGAAGTCAGCAAAAATTATATTATGTATGTCAATACAAATTTTATTGGTTATATATACAACATAATATTTAATTGTTTTTCAAGACTAAAAACAATTGATATAAATCCAGCATTATTCTACATTCATTTTACAGAAAAATTTGTTGTAATTTTTGTAATTTAAAAAGCTAAAAACACACTTTTATTAGTACGTAACGAACGCAATGCAAAAAAAATTAAATATTATTAAATAGTTTTAGTGCGTCACCGATTAATAAACGCGTATTTATTTAATTTCCTATAACAACGCTTTCGCCAAATATATAATCATGCTTTTTCGGGCCATAGTGTTTAATTCAATCAAGACTCTTAAATAATCTTTATAAGACTCTATCTAGATGATGGTACACACCATAATATTGTAATGTATTGTCATCAGAATTGCATATATTGGCAAAAATTCTCAACGATAGAACAATTAGAATTGAAAGATATTTTTTTATGTGAAATACAGAGACGTTAATCCTGCTTTGTTACAGGCAGTTTTGCGATACGCTACTGTTTTTGTCTTACTTTCAGTGGTAAAATGGAAGAAGTAGGGGGTTGCACTGAGATAGCCAAACTAGGCTTAAAACAAACTACTCCGCTAAAATAATATCTCCTCTGGTTTTCGAATACGCAGAATCACTGGAGAGCCTTGCAAGGACAAAATAGATTACTTTGATGTGGGTACCACGACACTGCGGGGTTGAGGGTAAGGAAACGATCGACGAACTCACCCGTGAAGGAGCCGCTCTCCCATGTCAGGGACTGAAACCATATCTAGGAATAAGAAGGAGACAGACTACCTCTGCACTAAAGAAATGGATAAGTCTTTGGACAGGAAACGGAAAGATACAGTAGACTACAGACAAGCCAAGCAAATGAAAGCTGTGTGAATGGCATAAGCCGGAATGAGAAAACCATTTGGTTAGAGTGCTTACCGGTCACTGCAAGCTCAAGAGACATCTATCTCTCATGAGGATAGAGGACAGTGAGGTCTGCCCGGATTCTAACGAGGCGGATGATTCCACCTTTTAGCAGAATGTTCGTATAGAGCGAGAATGAGATATGTAGCCTTCGGTTAAACCAAAATGGGAGGATCTGAGGTAAAACAAGTTCTCAAACAAGGCAGGTAGGTCGAGAAAGAACACAGGGCTAGAGGAAACAAACAAGGGATAGAGAACATAGTAAGTTGAGGGGATGGGTGCTTTTATTGAGGCGGTAAAAAAGGCCTAGAAATGTCTATTGTCAGGCTCGCCTCCACTACTACCAATGCAACTACTACTTAGTTGATTAGCTAAAGGTGGTCTGTTCTGTAGCTAAGAGCCATGAACATCAGTTTTCAAATAATGTAAAACTAATATTGAAAAATTGAAATGACATAAAAAAGCTACTTTTTATATCTACATTCTGACAATTACATTAGACCTCTATTTTAAAAAGTTATACACCTAGACACTAAGGCATTTACACTGCACTGCAAAAAAAGTGGCGCACTATAAAAAATTTATTTAAATTATTTTCTTTCGAATCTTTTTGCATATCAACTACATTTTTATAAATTTATATATATTTTTTTTGATATGGGGTAAAATTGTATAAAAAAAACTTATAATTAACCATATATCAACAAAAACATTTAAAAATTCAAATTTATAAAAATGTAGTTGATGTAGTAAAAAAATTCCAAAGAAAATAATTTCAAGGAATATTTCAACGTGCGCCATTTTTTTGGAATTTTAAAAAATATCTGAACCTATAGTAAATTACAAAGTATTGACTCCAAAAATAGTTTTTATTGTGATTAACCAATATGGACAATACGCTCTTATTTCAAAAGATTGGAAGTTATACAAAATTTAGAAAAGTAAGAGAAAAGTTGTGAAATATCGTAGTACATTCTGCTTATATCAGATTGTAAGCAATTATCATTTATTTAATTAAACTTCAAATGTTGCCCCAATTCCTAGAACACTTATTTGTATTTTAATAAATACGTTTTTCTACTACAAACTAGTCATCATCCGTATGAATTAGCTAATAGTGAGACACGCACAAAATTAGCAGCGAGTAACATTTCTTTAACTCCATACCCGGAGATAGTTACGATTAGCTAATTCATATTGGTGATGGTTACTTTGTAGTCGAAGTATGTATTTATACAATAGAAATTAGAAATAATTGTTCTAGGAATTGGGGCAAATTTGAAATTTAATTTCAAAAAACCAAGAGTTCTCTTTGATTCTCATTGATCTTAATAACCTTTATATTCATTTATTTACTTTACTTGAAGATTTTTCAAAGTTAGAACAAAATTTGCAAAAAACCATTAAGATGTATAGTTCTAGAGAAGCTAAATGCAATCAATCGACCATTCTACAATGATTTTCTATTACTTGTACTTGTACAAAGTGTTATTTAATACTAAAAATGTATATAAACCAGTTTTAAAAGAGTAATTCTGATAATAATGATTGTTAACACAAAATTATAAAAAATATATAACGACTCTTTCGTATAAACATTAAAAGTATAATGTAAATTCATATGACAGCTTTCAAAAATCAAAAAAGTTAAATTTTTATTTTTCAATGAATCTTAATTAATTATAATTTAAAATTTGTAGCATGTGTTAGCGAATACTCACATGCATAATGGACATTCTCCAATTTGAGTCCACGAAAAAAGTAAATTATATTTACCAATATCTGGATCCCTGCTGCAAAATGAAAACCTAAATTACATTTCTCCTGGCTTCTACCTGTTACTACATTTTTCACAATTGTCTTTTGTTTTTGAAGTTAATTACGTTGCATTATCTTTTATAATATAAGAAAAAATGAAATACTACATTTGTTTTATATATGTTAGCGAATTTCCTCCAAAGACACAACCTCCCAATTCCTAGTCTGCATATGAATTCCTTGTCCTCCACTCACATCATATAAAATGTATAGATTAAAAAATTAATAAAGGTTGAAAAATAATGATGTTGGTGGCCTCTGTATAGACCGTGGTGTCTCAGAAACAGAGGTAAAACTCCATTATTATTATCATATATATATATATATATATATATATATATATATATATATATATATATATATATATATATATATATATATATATTATATATATATATATATATATATATATTATATATATATATTATATATATATATATATATATATATATTATATATATATATATATATTTATATATATATATATATGTACTTTTTAAAATGTCTGTGGACTACTCTCTAGCGGTCACAGTTTTATTCCGATTCGAATGAAATTTGGTATTTGAGGCGCTTTTGGTATTGTAATGGTCAAGTTCGTTCGACGAAGGTTTGCCGAATCTGCGCACATACGATCATAATTGTATATGAATCCATTTTCTTTTTTTGGTATAAGTAATAGGGAATATGCATGAAATTTTTTCACTTGAATTGAAGCATGTTTACTTGAAAAACTCAAGGTAAAATTACTTTTTAAATAACTTTAAAAATACGCGAGATATGAATGATTGAAATTCCCGATTAGACAAAGAGGGTGATAGCCCTCTTGATATGTTATGTGACGTCATATTACACTTTCACCATTTAAAATACACGTAAAACTCCGTTTTTAGTATTTTTGTAAGAAAGAGACAGATAATAATCTTTAAAAGCTTATAGCTGCCTTGATATTTGTCGGATTTTAACTTCGTTTTTAAATATTATTACAATATTAACAGTATTTTCATATTCTGAAAATATTGTAATAAAGTATTTGTTAAGTTTAAACCAAAATCTTTTATTATATTTGAGTAACACTTATACCACTCAATTCCTTCCTAAGTAAATCTTTTCATAGATCAACGACTCTGGGATAAACAATCATCACCTATCAGTCCAAGGTAGAAATTGGGTGTCCAGGATTCGTACGACAAGCACAAGGCTGCTTCCACACCACTTATGTGCCACTCTGCTCATCATTAATATCACCTAAGTAAAAGTGAAACCTAACATTGGTAGTATACCATCCCCAACCATAAAATATCTTTGACATTTGGTGACAAGCTCCTGAAAAATTATCTTAGGATTTATTAAAGTCACAACATTTATTGAATTATTTAATTACAGAATTTCCTCCAAAGGAAATGCAGCTATTGTTTTTGCACCAATGTTGGAATTTCGTACAAATTTCTTCAAATGTCCATCGATCCGACCTATTAGATGTAAAAAATCACTATCGCTAAAATTTGCATATATATATATATATATACATATATATATATATATATATATATATATATATATATATATATATATATAAATATATGCACTTTTTTAAAATGTCTGTGGACTCTAGCGGTCACAGTTTTATTCCGATTGGAATGAAATTTGGTATTTGAGACGCTTTTGGTATTCTAAGGGTCAAAGTCGTTAATCGTTAAAATCGAACGAGGGGAAAGGGGGTTTAAAAGGAGGGGGAAACACAAAATTTGACATAATCTCCCTTAATATTTGAAAAATCTAAAAATTTATCAGGAGTTAAGCAGTAGGTACTAAGTTTTACTGTAATTTTGTTTCTTATCATTTTTCTGTTACACTAATATATACAGAAATATTTACAATTAAAGATGATCAGCGATTCTCAAACAATTCATTATTTGAGAAAAACAATGAATTGTAGCAAACTTTATTTTCTACAACCTTACTCCTCATACATTTTTCGATTATTCGAATATTAAGAAAGATATTTAATATTTTGTGTTTGTTCAACCGGCTTCAAAAAACACAAAAAGTCACTATATTAAAAAGTTAAAAATAACAATTTACAGATTTAATCCAAAAGACAATTCTTGCCCAAACCTATTACGTATAATTTAGTGTAACGCTTAAAAATATTGATCGTAGGCATGAATGTTTGGTATATGTGTTCATAAAATTTGGCCATTTCCGCATGTCCGTCTATCTGTCGGTGGACACAATAAACCAAGAACGAAAAGAGAATACGAGCTGAAATGTGTTCTAGAGCAAAAAAGTAAGGTCAAGTTCGTTAATGGGCAAAATCGTCCTATATTTGGGCGAAACTGCTTATCTTTGAAACCATTGGAACTTGTTTCCCTTCACTCGGGGCGGGGGGGGGAGGTATATATACATCTTTGAAACCGTAAGAGATAGAAAAAAAATGTGTTAACAAAAAATCTTCTTTTTAAAATAAACAAGTTCTGTTTGAAAACGATTTGCATAAACTCAATAGTTTTCTCTTAATTTGTGATGTTCCTGGGAAAGAATTGTGTTAATCATTGATATACAACTCAGTATATACTGTGTCTTCAAACATTTAAGTCAGTTAGTTGTTACATTACTTAACAGTCGAACATAGAATCTCCTCCTTTTTTTGGAGTTGGTTAAAATTTTTGTTGATTTTATCATCTCCATTCTACTTCTATAAGATAACTATAAAATTACTTTATTAAAATTTTGTTTTAATTTTGAAATGTCAATTTGGATTGTCGTTTCCATAGTAACTGTAAACTACAATCGTTATATATCGTTCTATTTTGGTTATTAATAAATTTAATTTTTGCAAATACTAAAGTCGTATCAGATATTATATTTCATTTTGATCACACTAAAATTATGACCGCTAGAGAGTGATTTATGTATTCTAAGGAAATTCGCTAAGTTGACGCAGCTCCTGAGTAACGAATTTTTGTTTGTTATGTTTTTGAAATAATTTTAATTAACCTGTTATATTATCGTTAAAATTCTGGCTTTAATCATGTAAATCATGATTCATGTTAATTTTTGTTATAAATTTTACAATCTTGTTAAAATATTAAAATTTTTCTGAATTTGTATGGTATGTTTGGCTAAATATATGCTAAAATACTATATGCTTGTAAAATACTGTATGAATATTATTCAAAATAATAAATATTACTACAAATTATAATTTTTTTAAAATCAGATGTGAGCAGATACACAATGTCTATATATGAAGCCTTGAAGTTGTGGCGTTGAAATACCTCCACTGTACTGAAGATATTTTTCAGCTTTTATGGATTCCCACCATCAATTGGCGGGGGTTTATTTATACCAAAATGTATGTCTAGAAAGACAAATTGGACGAGCATTGGAAATTGGAAGTACATTTAAAAGATTTTAGGAAGCGTTTTCGAAAAAAAATTACCACTAGTCATTTTTGTACCAAATACATACATATATAAATACATAGATAAATCTTGGAGTATGAAAAGTATTGCACTTTGACCTTATGGCTCATTGTGCACTCCCTTCTACTTCGTTCTACCGAGGTTCGATTTTACCATATCTTAGCAATAGCCAGGAGTTTGCTTATCAGGTTCATATATTCGGGGTGAGATGCACCGAATATGTTAAAGATGACGAGGTTGGATGTTTCTTCCTCGTCGCCGCACAGTCTTCACATGATGGATCCATTGTGGATTCTTATTGTGTGTAGGATACTGGTGTAAAGTTCCACTTTTGATGGGACAATATAAAATTTGAATGTTAGACCGTATTTCGTTATCGAGATATTACAGTCTCTACGCGGAGATAAAAATGTAATAAACATTGCATTAGAAGTGAACTTATAATTAAACCAAAGGTGTCAAAATAGTTAAAGGCCACTGTAAAATTTCAACAATATTTCGTTAATAGTTTATTAAATATAAACACTTTTCTCACGGACTGTAGTTTATTTCTTAAACAATATTAATTAGTAGAAAACGTTATTGTCTTATTGACAATTTGTTAAATGAGAGGTTGTTTAAATCAATTAAATCAATTGTAATAAATCAATTGTTTTAATAATAAATTTAAAAAAAAAGCGCAAATTAAATTCGTTAAATTATAAAGTTTTCTCAAAAGTGCATTAATAAAATTATTTTATTGACTAATTATTTTAATAATGCAGTAATTAAATTTTTGGAATTATCAATTTTTAGAAAATTGCATGACATGCACCCCCATAAAACAAAGATCCCACCCCTTAAATTATACTTTCCTGTTTCTGTGGATACGACCGACAGATAAAATTCAGAGAGCTTTGGGACACAAGTTATAGTGAGCATATATTTTTTTTTAGGATGTCCCAAGTATGTTAAAAAATCACCAGAGACATGCACCTCTATAAAACGAAGATCCAACCCTTAATTAATAATAATTAATTAATTAAAAAATGTCTCAGGACTTTTCGTTCCAAAATCTTACCCTCTACCTACCCTCTTATGGAACTCGACTACTTATGGCGACTCTGTATTTGAATATACTGATTGTATTTTAAAATATACCCAATCTGTTAACACAATGTATAGTGTATCTATCGCTGTATATATGTAGTATTCTATGATATGATTTACTTTGTTCTGCATTGAAATCGGAGGCGGGTTTGATACGTTCTAACCACATTTGTCATTAGATAAGTCTTTGGTGAGGACGTCTGACTGTAGAGTAGTAGAGTATCATGGTATACTGTGCATAGACAGTGATAGATGCACTATACATTGTTTGCAGATTGTATGTAATTTAAAATACAAGCTGTATACTGAAAGTCTTATTTTTAGCGAATTTCCTCCAAAGGAAATGCAGCTATTGTTTTTGCACAAATGTTGGAATTTCGTAAAAATTTTTTTAAATGTCCATCGGTTTACTCTGATTGTAATGAAATTTGGTATTTGAGGCGCTTTTGGTATTCTAAAGGTAAAACTCGTTAATGGGTAAAAGCGGACAAGGGGAAAGAGGGGATTTAGAGGGAGGGGGAGAAATTGTTACTAGAGAGTGATTTATGTATTCCAAGGAAATTCGCTAAGTTGACGCAGCTTCTGCGTAACGCCTTTTTATGCATCTGTGCATGTACAGAAGTAAAATAAATTGTACAGGATATCTAAGCAATTATCTCAATTAGATGATATTTTCATTGATGTTGTTATTTAAAATGAATTAGAACTTCGAGCACTGTCATTTACGAAAGAGAAAATATTTTTAAAAATGTGGAGCCAGTCGGTCGCCTTTCGGAATTCCAGCTGTTGATAAAATTGCGCAGTGATTGTTTCAACTCTTAAAATATTCCAATACGGTGTGTTATTTACACATATTATAAAATATCGATTCGATGAGTTTTTCCGTTTTAAAAAACAACCTTAGCTTTCTCAACGTATTTTAGCTTTCTAAATCTTTAGCTTTCTTAGCTTTCTAAACCTTAACTTTCTAAATGTATTGTAATCAACAATAGCTGATTTCAAATAATTCAAATTTGTTCCAATAGAGTGTAACAGAGATTAGTTTACTTTTGTGTGAATTAAAATCATTTTGATTTAATCTCAAATTTGAGAGACCAACAAATTTGAGATTGAAATCAAAATGATTTTAATTCACACAAAAGTAATCTCTGTTACACTCAATTGGAACAAATTTATAATTTTGTATTTATAATACAAAAACTGATCTATGTAAAGGGGCGAATTTGAAATTTTATACTAATTTCTTAGTTTAATTTTTGCGTTTTTTATATTTATTTCAATTTACGATTTTGTTTCCCCCAAAAAAATACGAAAATTACGATAAATTTGTATGTTAGAAAGCTTTAAGCTACGTACACATGAGAAAACTAGCATATAGTTCTGGAATAGTGTGACTATACCTGTTTGACCGTTTCGTATAGCCCAAAACTATACGTATAGTTGAACTAAACGCTAGTTTTTTATCTATAGTATAGTAGAAAACTATCCCCGTGTGAACACACTCTTTATAGACTATATGACAACTTGCAGCTATCCAAAAAGAATGGTTGGCGGATAGTTGATAGATATGCCACCAAGTAAGTGGACCAGAGGAGGTTAATATTGGTTTAAACACAAAAGTGTAGTAGAGGTCAGGCAGACAGCTCGAATGTCAACTCAACAACAAAACAACTAGTCGTTGGAGATACAGCTTGTCTCATATTTGTGTCGAGTTTTTTAATTAGTGACTCAACTTTTTCCAATAAATAGTCGAAGTCCTCAGCAGTCATCCGAACAAAATTCCGATAACAATTTTCATCCTCTGTACGAAAAGTTCGTACAACAAATTTTGTTCATTATTAAATTCATTCCGACGCATAATCCACTGTTTTATCCAAACAGACCTTTTCTTTCTTCTTTCCTCTATTCTTTTGTGGTTTATTATATCTATAAGACAAGCCGCAATCTTTTTTTTCACAAACATTTCAACCAATTTGGTTACGTACACACGGAATTGAACCATATCAACGCTCAAAATTCAACTAGCAGCCCTACCGATAGCAGACAAGACTAGACGAATATACTATACGTCTAGTTTTGTTTCCTCCTCGTGTGGTCCACTTGTATAGTAATATTTCTGTATAGCGTATAGTTCGACTATAGGATAGTAAAATTATGCGTATAGCTTACTGTAACTAGAGCTCTTGTGGACATAAATTCTAGTTTACTATACCTATAGTAAAAACTATACGCTAGTTTTCTATCCCGTGTGTACATATTTTTATTCAAAGTAATAATAATTGTGATATTGCATCTGAAATATTGTGATATTGCATCTGATAAACGTATTTTCAAGAGGTAAAAGAAAATTTTATTGATTGATTTTATTGATTGTCTTTCAACAAACCCAGACCCAAAAATTACAACATCGAAGATGCTGAAGAAACTAAAATTTCTGCAATTGGAATGACGGTTGCAAATCCTTCAATTTCAAGTCGTCAGCTTGAAGGTGTGTCTAGCATTCCAAGACGTCGAGCTTTGCGTATTTTGAAGAAACATAATTTCAAACCATACAAAATACGGAAAGAACATCACCTTCAGCCAACTGATTTCCAACGACAAATGGAGTTTGGCCAATGGTATTCCCAAAAATGTCAAGAAGATCTATTGTTTGCTGAAAATATAATCTGGACTGAAGAAGCTAACATTAGTAGTGCCGGAATTTTTAATAGGCATAACGAGTATTATTGGTCAGATTCAAACACTCACCGTACCGCCGACGTTCGATCTCATGGACGGTTTGGTTTTAGTGTTTGGTGTGCTCTACGAGGAAATCGAGTTTTAGCGTATCACATTTATCAAGGAAATCTGAATGGCCAACGCTACTTAGAAATCATAAATCAAAAAATAGTTGAAGAGTTTATGGATAATCTGTCGCTAATTGAAGCAAGGAATCAGTTCTTCCAACAAGATGGTGCACCACCTCATAATGTCCGGACTGTTTCTGATGTATTAAACATAAATTTCGAAAATAACTGGATCGGATGCAATGGACCAGTGAGGTGGCCACCACGATCATCTGACCTTACGCCACTGGATTTTTTCTTTTGGGGATATCTAAAAAACCAATTATACAAGATGACCAATAACAGCGTAAATGAGCTGAGACAAAATTTTATAAATTGTGTAAATTCCATTTCAAATCTTCATGTTTACAATGCAGTTCAGAGTGTTATTAAGAGATGTAATTTATGTATTGAACAAAATGGACATCAATTTGAACATTTACGTTAATTAAGATTTAAAGAACGATTTACAACCGGATCATTCCAATTAAAGAAATACTATTATCTTCAGCATCTTTAATGTTGAACCAAGACCCAAAGACCAAGACCCAAAAATTACAACATTGAAGATGTTGAAGATACTAGTATTTCTGTAATTGGAATGATCTGGTCGTAAATCGTTCTTTAAATCTAAATTAACGTAAATGTTCAAATTGATGTTAATTTTGTTCAATACATAAATTACATCTCAAAATAACACTCTGAACTGCATTGTAAACATAAGTAAGATTTGAAATGGAATTTACACAATTTATAAAATTTTGTCTCAGCTCATTTACGCTGTTATTGGCAGCTCATTTACGTTGTTATATCTTTTAACCTCTTCAAAATACGTTTATCAGGTTGTCTTCTTTCTGGATAGCGATTGAAATATATTTCAGATGCAATATCACAATTGTTAATACTTTGAATAAAGCTTTCTAACATCAAATTTATCGTAATTTTCGTAAGACATCTTTTACATTTACGATTAAATGAGTTAATTATTTTTATGGCGGCAACAAAATCGTAAATTATCATCGCCTCCTTGAAATAAATATAAAAAACGCAAAAATTAAACTAGGAAATTACTATTTTGGCTATTTCAGACTTACGGATGAAAAGCGACCCGTTAAATGATACATGGTTAAAAAGAGGAAAAAAATCCGTTTTAAATAAGCCAACGGTCATATCTCGAAAACCAACCTATTTTCTCAAACTTTCACGACGCCACTGGATTATACCAAAAAATGTAAAAATTATTTTCATCTAGCTTTACAAACAACCAAGATATTCACAATTGTTAAATCGAAACATCGAACTTTTTCTTATAACGAAAAAAAAAGATAGAGAATGTACCATCCATTTTTTTCTATCTCTTATAGATACCGAGTTACCCCATAAAACCATCGAAATTGGCCCACTCTGTACAAAATGAGTCCAAGAAGCTCCCTACTATTTCCACCTAACAGAAAAAACGGTGTTTATTCCAGAAACAGAAGAACGAAAAATCAATGTTGTACACATAAAATAATTAAAATAAATTTATTTGATTTTGATAAAGTTTACAGAATAAATTACGCTATAAAAGCATTAATTTTACGTCCCAGATTTATTTTATTCCTTTGCGTCAGTTTCAATCAAACGTATTGATCCACAACAGTAGGGCTATTGAAATATGTAATATATTTATAAAAAAATAAATAAGAGACATTTTAGTATAGAAGTTAGCATAAAAAATACTAAATAAGTATCTACTTATCGAACATATTTAAGTTTAGTAAATACCATCATAATATTACTGAAAGGTTTCCCATCATACACTGTTCATCGGTTGAGAATATCTACACATAATAATAGTTAATCTTGTGTTGCTACATTCTCGGAGAATGAAGAGGCAGACAGGGGATATTGAACTTTTTATAAATAAATAAACATATATCCACACATATAAATTTTATACGAAAAAATAAAGAAACATTTTTAAAAAGAGAAAATTATACAATTTATATATTTTTTGTTGAGAATTTTAGATAATATTTCAAATTTAATTAATGATTTAACCAAAGTATACCATAATATTTATTATATTATTACTGAATTATATTAAAACCACTTATATTATTTATTTGTCAATAATCAGACCATAGATATGTAATATTTACAATTAGTAAAAAGTTAATTTATTACAAAGATGGCGTCGTAATATTTAGTAATGATATTACGACGCCATCTTTGTAATAAATTAACTTTTTACTAATTGTAAATATTACATATCTATGGTCTGATTCATACAAAACGTCAAGTGTATGTAATTTGTTTCAAATATCGTAGGGTTATCAACCTAAATGGAATAATTCTACACGTTTTAATGACACATTTTCATATAGAGTCAATAATATTGCGTTCGGTCAAATATGGCAAGGAGAACAAACTACAATGCGGGAATGTTTATATTGGCTTATACGAATAAACCAAGATACCCTGGTATATTCCATCTGAAAACAATCGTTTATTTTGCCTGAATATTTAATAATTCATACCTGAGTTTGTTGGTAGTTATCAGGTAACTCAGGGAAACATGTATTGCACTCAACGATGCCTCAATATTGAAGAAATCTTTAGAATCTAAACCTTAAGAAAAGATTTAGAATCGAGTACATTACAGGCTAAAAATAACGTTGCTTTTATAGCAGCCTATTCAGGATGATGTACACTCCTCCTGTTAAAAAAAATGAACCGACCTGAACCGAATCAGTCTCTCACAATTTTGATTATTCTTGTAGTAATAGATACAACTTTTTGTTTAATTTTAAAATATTATTTAATTTTGATTTGTTAGAGAAAGATATCTCGTATGTGTATTTAATTTACATATATTTTTTATAAGCTTATTCTGTTTAATACACACGCACATATAAAATTTTTGTTCTCCAAACATATATAGATTAAGTTTTTATTTCCATTTTACACTATTGCAAAATTTATTACTTATTTTTGTTATATTTATATATACAAAAAAATATAATCACTGATATTAATATTAAATACAATAACAAAACAACGTATTATTCAAAACATCGAAATTTTGAATAATATAAATCATACCATATTCATATTTTGAGATTTGTACAGAATGCTCATTTTAAACAAGGCACCTGAATATTTCTTCAAGGAAATTTTGATTTCGTTTTTGGTAAAAATGATCTGAATGAACTTTCAACTTAACATCAGGACCTTCAAGTTTATTTGAAGATTAACTTTTCAAAAGAGAGCCCTTTTTTGACAAAATCGGATAGCTGACGAAAACAGAACATTAAAACTGAGTAATTAAGTCTATATTGGCTAAGATTGCTTTTTTGAGAAACAGTCATTAGAAAAAATTTATCAAAAATAAAATGGTGTATTGGTGGTCAATCAATAGTTTTTTTGTAAATAACATGGACGATCATGGTCTGGGAGAAAAATAAGATCACCATAATATATCCCTCTAAGAGTAAAACTTTTATGCGCGTAATTTCTAAAATCTATTCATCAAAATGTTTAAAAAAGTATGTTTCGTGTCCTTAAAAGTAGTTCTTTAAAACAATACTCTACGTGAATCTCTGTTAAAAAATGGAAACAAAAAATTTTAGAATCTTTCAATTTTGATGAAATATGTCACCATTAATAGTCTTACTATACCAAATTGCTATTTTAATAATAATAATAATATTTTTTTATTCTACACATGAATGAATTATCGTAAATATATACTTATATAACAAGTTTAAATATTTTTCTTAGAGAATGGTATGTTACCGAGAGATTGTATCAACAACTATTCTGAATTTTTTATTTGTTCCAAACACGAATTGTAAAAATGCAATTTTTGCATAGTGAAATTTGATCCCATTTTTTAAAGCCAAATTGTTTAAATAGTATCAAAAATGGTTGTATTCGTACGCAAAAATTTCTTTTCATATTCTTTACAATAGAAATAATTGGGATTATGGGTATATCTTTATAATGTTGAATATGAAAACCCTTCGTTTTAAAAACGCATTTTGGAGGATGTTTAATGGGTAGAAAATGGTCAAATTTGTGACTTTTTTATACTTAAAAACATATACATTCTAAAATAATATTTTATTTTAAAAAGTCACAAAATGTTTTATTTTTTAATGTAGTCAAACAATATGAAAAAAGTTTTTGTCGTTCGAAAACAATAATGCAAAATATGTTTAAAAAATTTTCTGTAAAAAATTGCAACCAGAGTTCTGCATAGCAAAATGCATATGTACAATCAGTGCAGCATGTAGAAAGGATTTATAAAAAACAAATTTCGACAGAACAGTTTTTGATACTCATCTGCCAATTATAGCTGTGCTAAATATTTTTGTTACATATAAAAAATTAAAGAAGGTAATATATACAATGATATCAATACAATAAACAAAGAACACTGATATTAGTAAAGATTATTAAAATAATCAAAGAGAACTCTAGGTTTTTTTTGAAATTATATTTCAAATTTTGCCCCTATTCCTAGAACAATTGTTTGTATTTTATAAATACGTATTTCGACTACAATGTAGTCATCATCAGTATGAATTAGCTAATCGTAACTATCTCTGGGATATGGATTCAGAGATATGTTGCTTGTTGCTAATTTTATATGTTGCTAATTTGGAATTGGGCCATTGTATAAATTCATTATCTGATTTCTCAATTTGTATATGTAGATGCTTTCGTATGCATCTAATTCTGTGGGGTTTTGTACCGATTTAAGTAGTTTTAGATTCAATTTATCAATTTTATGGTTGTTCTCAATATCGTGCGCCGCTATACACGATTTTTCGGTTCTCCCAAATTACACATGAGCCAGATGTTCTTTGATTCGAATACCGATTTGACGACGACTTTGACCAACGTAAATTTTAGAACAGTTTTGACAATTAACACCATATATGCCCGATCGAAATAGCCATTTTGTGTTGAGGTGGGCTGTTCGAATCGGCTGTAATGTATCGTTCAGTGTGTGTAGGTTTTCTGTAGATATCGAATTCTAATTTATTAGTGTCGTTATTTTTCATAATTTTTATATCTAAAAACGGAATCGAACCTCCTTGTTCTATTTCGGTTGTAAATTCTATCGATGGGTACATTTTATTTAAGTTCTCTAAAAATGTTTGGGGATTTTCTTTGTTCGTATCAAAAATAGTAAAGGTATCATCGACGTATCTGTACCATACAGTTGGAAAATAATTGAAATCTTTTTTGGCTTTTTCTTCAAGATCTGTCATGAAGATATTACTTAGGAACGGAGACAATGGATTACCCATACTTGTTCCAAATGTTTGCTTGTAGTATTTATCTTCGAAAGTAAACACATTTTGTCTCATGCAAAGCCGTGTTAGTTTCAGATATTCACTTATTTCATCTGCGGGTATTCCTTTATTTGTTAGCCATTTTTCTAGTATTTTTATTGCGTCTGGTATTGGGACGCTTGGGTATAATGCTTTTACATCGAAAGACATTAAAACTGAATCTGGTTGTAAATTAATATCTTCGATTTTTTCGATTAATTCGATACTATTCTTGACTGAAAATGAATTTAATTGATTTAGTGATTGAAATTGGGTAACTAGCCATTTTGAAATTTTGTAGGTTGGAGAATTTATGCCTAATAGTATCAGGCATAAATTCTTTTCAGCCGATTCGAACAGCCCACCTCAACACAAAATGGCTATTTTCAATTTTTTGGTAAACAGGCTACTGAAAGTCCCATTGTCCAAGAAAAATTACTTTAGAGAAATAAACCACATTAAACAAGTTGCAATCTTTAATGGCTTCAACTCTAACATAATAAATAATTTGGTCCGCAGAACTAAATTTGCAAACTAACATACTTCCGTCCATGCACAAATAAAATCACTAGAGAATTAAGGGACCACAACTTAAAAACAGCGCTTGTTAGTAAAAATAAAATCAAACAGTTACTGGGCAACCCTAAGGATAAAATTAGTAATGAAAAACAATCGGGCATATATGGTGTTAATTGTCAAAACTGTTCGAAAATTTACGTTGGTCAAAGTCGTCGCCAAATCGGTATTCGAATCAAAGAACATCTGGCTCATGTGAAATTTGGGAGAACCGAAAAATCGTGTATAGCGGCGCACGTTATTGAGAACAACCATAAAATTGATAAATCGAATCTAAAACTACTTAAATCGGTACAAAACCCCACAGAATTAGATGCATACGAAAGCATCTACATATACAAATTGAGAAAACAGATAATGAATTTAGACAATGGCCCAATTCCAAATTCTGATTTAATAAAATTAAACCATTTTCAACAATAAAAATAAAAATCCAATACCTGAATGTCAAGGTTAACGTAGGTACACTTACTTTAGTGACGAAACAAACGCCGCATAGTCAACAAAGAATACCGCCAATAAATAGGTGGGGCTTTCCACACACCTAATCCAGTAGTCAGGCAACTTAAATAATCCTCAAGTCAGATTATACCCTCAGCCAAATCGTATAAAAGGACAGAATTTTTTAATATCATTGTGACACAGGCACCAAATTAGCAACAAGCAACATAGTTACGATTGAATCCATATATCTCCATATCTATATCCACATCTCTGAATCCATATCCCAGAGATAGTTACGATTAGCTAATTCATACTGATGATGACTACATTGTAGTCGAAATACGTATTTATAAAATACAAACAAATGTTCTAGGAATAGGGGCAAAATTTGAAATATAATTTCACTGATATTAGGATCAAATATGTTTGGTAAATATAAAAATAAAATTAAACATTATGCAGAGAGTTGCAAAAGCGAGGAGTTTTATGAAATGTAACAAAATTAACATTTCAGATTGAATCATTTTTTTGAACTGGAGTGTATGCAATCTGAATTCCGACACGCCATATCCAAACTTTCGTGTCCATACAACAATTAGAAGTGGAACTTAGTATATTAGCTAAAGGTGTCGTTATGTAGCTAACAGCAAAGATCCCAGTCAAAAGTATGACATGTAAAATAAATTTTGAAAAAATTAAAATGGCTTAAAACTCTCCCGTGTCGATACAACAATTAGAAGTAGAACTTACTTGTTTATTAGCTAAAGGTGATGTTATGTAGCTAAAAGCAAAGACTCAGTTTCCCAATCATACAATCTTCATGTAAAACTAATATTAACAAAATTAAAATGGCTTAAAAATCGACTTTCATATTCACGATGGCAATTACTATTTCTTTATGACGCTAGAAGCATTTAATTTAAGAATTTGGTGTATTGATAACTAGATATCTGAACATATAGCAACAAATTAACAGTTCTCGATTCAAAAAACTGTTTTTATTTTGATTAATCTATATGGACAATACACTGTTATTTCAAAACCATTAAAAGTTAGAAGATTGTAAGTTACAAAATTTAAATTTTTCGAAATATCGTCGTTTTTACCTTCTGTTCATGTCAGATAAAGAAGATTGAAAGCAATTTTCAATTCTTTACTATAGGATAGTTAGACATTATATTATCGAATGATAATTAGTGAGAACTCTAGGTTTTTGAAATAAAATTTCAAATTCGCCGCCTTTACCTAGATCAGTTTTTTGTATTATAAATACGTATTTCGACTACAATGTAGTCGTCATCAGTATAAATTAGCTAGTCGTACTTTACTCTTTGACAATTAGAAATTGATATAAAGTCGAGATCAATAGACAAAAATAAAAATTAACTAAATTAAAATATATTGGATTTAAAATATAATAAATTTTAAATTATATTGAAATTACTCTTGTTAAAATTTCCTTCATTCACATTTATTCCTGTTAATTTTACTGTTATTAAAATTACTCTTATATTCTCGCAGGATATGTTACTTGTTACTAATTTGGTGACAATTTCACAATCTATCTTGGTATCGCTGCTTATATATGTTCGCCTGACCTTAGATGCTATTCTAAGACCGCACCTGATTGGTGCTGAGTTATGCCTTGCGCAGTGAACAGATTTTTGTATTTTGACATCTTTAGAGAGAGATGGATATACTGGCACTTGATTTTACCGTAAGATTTTGATTAAATCTGAATTTGGTACCGGTCCATTATCTAGATTCATAATATTTCTTTTGAATTTCTGAATGTATATGCTTTCGTATGCATCCAGCTCTGAGGGATTTTATACAGCCTTAACAAGTTTTAAATTGGATTTGTCGCCTTTATGGCCATTCTCTATAATGTGTGCAGCTACACAGGATTTTTCTATTCTGCCGTATTTCATATGAGCCATATGTTCTTTGAATCGGGTTCCAATTTGTCTACGGCTTTGGCCTATGTATGTTAGTGAACACGAAGGACAGAAGATTTCTGTTCGTCTACTATTTTGTCTTTTGAGCTGCCGAGGATCTGTTTAATTTTATATTTGCTCACGAGAGCTATTTTTATATTATGATCCTCCATTTCTTTTTTAATTTTGTTCGTACAAGGTGGGAAGTACGTTAGCTTGCACCATTTCTTTTGTTCATTGTCGGCCTGTTCTGGTGTTAGTGTCGTAGTGTTTCTTTTTAGAATTTTAAATTTAATTTTACGGATCATGTTATTTATTAATTTTGGAGTGTAGCCGTCAAATATTGCAATTTGTTTAATATGTTGGGCTTCTTTAAAATAATTTTTTCTCGACATTGCCACTTTCAGTAGTATATTTATTAGAAAGTTAAATATGGCTAGTTTGTGTTAAGATGGACTATTTGAATCTGAAGTGATGTATCTTTCTGTGTGGGTGGGATGAATAATTTTCAAATAGCATAGTTAGCATAAATAGTTAAAATAAAATTAAGTTTTCAAATTAACAGTTTTTGAAGATTTAAAAAAAAACTTTTAAGATTTCTATTAAAATTTTGCATTTTGCGATTTTGCGATTTTGCGATTCGCATTGCTTAACTAGAATGGTCTTTCTTACATAATAAAAGTACACTGATTATAAACACGTAGTATTTATTGCCACATAATGTGTTTACCTCGTTACAAAAAGTAAATAATCACCTTGCAATGTAAATTTATACAGGGTTGAGGTCTACAGCTTTGTTGTCTAAAAGTGACTTATATAGTACCAACTACGAAAGGAGAAAAATTACGAGTTCAGCAGATGTGAGAAGATAACTTTTGTTTTTAAAGTAATCATTATCAACCATGAATTGAATGATCAGTCACGCTTTTTCGGATAATCAAAGGTTACGGTTATTGCTTGGTTCTATAATGTTTTACTTAAATATTTTAATTCATATTTTTTATGCTCCCATTATTATATACATCTTTCCTGTTTTCTTGTATTTTAAAATTTCTGACTATTGTATTGATGTGCAGATCAATATGTGACTGAACTAAATGTGAAAACCAAAAACTGTTGGAACCTAATTCTGTTACACCAGTAAAGGATGAAAAAATGAAAACATTTCGATAAGTTGCCAAACTATTTATTGCATTGTTCAGAAACTTTATTCGATTTTAGCATCTCCTCAATAAAAGTAATACCAACTTTAATATATTCTATTTTTCAAGATCCATACAAATTACTAGAGTATGCGTAGCGTTGTGATATCCTGCTAGCACTTTTTCTTGGCGATGTGGTACG
This sequence comes from Nineta flava, assembly GCA_963920215.1. Classification (NCBI taxonomy): domain Eukaryota; kingdom Metazoa; phylum Arthropoda; class Insecta; order Neuroptera; family Chrysopidae; genus Nineta; species Nineta flava. The sequence goes on along the minus strand of OY986043.1, from coordinate 42,283,433 downwards.
TTTTATGTATAATCGAGCGTCAATCAATCGTGTCTTTCAAAAATCTATTATAGACACAAATTTGTATCGTTGGTATAACTATATGCACATATTCGGGTGTTTCTTATCGATAGGAGAAGTTGTCCTCACTTCCTTCATTTACCTCAAGAGGGGTGAAAATGTCAAAACGGTAGATTTTTGGTTTTTCGCGTTTTACTCTAACACTAAAGCATATAGGGTGAAACTAATTTTTTATGTATTCGACAAAAATGATTATATTATGGTTTTTTAAACATATTTAACGAATAATTTTAGATACGTAAAAACGGTTTACATAATAAACTATATAAAATTTAATTTTCTAAAATAAAAAAAAGTTATGAGTACAAATGTCATTGGATCAACAGTTTTATTCTTATAGTCGTATTTATGTAATATTAGGCTAATCGAAAATATCGGCTTTCTTGACGGAGTGTGAAATAATATTTGTAAGTAAATATTTTTTAATCTATCATATGTCGATAATAAAGTATATTACAATGTATAATAAAGTATAATTTGAAATAATTTACAGAAAATTTTAGTAAAGTTTTTATATTGCAATCCGAATGCCATATTTTCATTGAATAATAGAAGGAGTAAACTTCTTTCACATCTATATACAGACAAAAATGTAGTATGGAATATACATATAAAGTTAAAATCAATGAATTTCCCCAATTTGAGGTTACCTTATACAAATAAATTAATATACAAATTAATACATAATATACAAATTGGTTTTGAGATTTTTTAATACCAAAAGTACCACTTTTTATTATTGATCTGCGTCTTCCATCTGCTTTCTTCTTAATGTTTATATCACTTAAGAATGCAAAATAATCTAAATTGTCCGACCAGAAGTGTTGCATTGTCAGTTTTCGGTTCCGGATTTTTTCATAAACGTCTCTGAGTTTCAAAGCTTCTTGAAAATTAAACTACGAGTTTTAATTTGTATTAATAACTTCATCTAAATTTAAAAAACAAGCAAACAGTATGCAACTAGAAAATATAACTCTAAAGTTCCCTGCATACTGAGACAGAAGTGACGTCCATTACTTGGCAGCCAGTAGCCAGCACCTTTAAAGTTACATCCAATAATGGCTGCCACTAGGTCACATTACACTGTCACTCAGCCTCACTCACTCGAACCTGCTTGATTTTGGTGGCCGCCACTAGCCAACTGACCGTTGAAGCGGTAGTACCCCTGCACACGAGGACAATAGAGAGATAATTACTTACGGCCATTACTGGCCCCGTTTACAGGCAGTCATAATTCCATACGTATAAGTCATAATCCCATACTGAATGTTGTTGCTAAAACCTCTACTATTAAGCATTTGAAGTCATTTTTCAAAACTTTATAACTAGTAGAGTCAAATTAGCATTTTTCAGGCAGGTTGCTTGAAATCGCAGTTTCCTTTTAAAAATCGATTCATATTGATGTCCTGAATATGACCCTAAATTATTTTTACGGTCAAACTCGTGACGGAACAGGATCAAAATTGAATTTGTTTATAACAAAAAAGCGTTTTTTCTTAATATCTTTTCTAAAACTAAAAATTTCAAAAATGACATAGAATATTATCCAATTCTATATAAAAAAAGAAAACAAATGAGCCCATAAACATTAAAATCGGTTTATTAGAATTCGAGGAAAAAATTCACAAATTTCAAAAATCTCAAAAATTTTAAATTAAAATAAATAATCTAAAAATTACTTCATTGTTTTTTTGACAATCGCAAAGTATGCCTTTTATATGTTCAAAATAATGTACCCAATTTTAGACCTTAAAAAAAATTTGGTCCCCGACAATTAATAAAATACCATGTCACCTATTTTTATAAATAAAAAGGGTGCATTTGATCCTAGACGGATAAATATTTTTTAAATGAAAGGTCTTCAAAATATCTATAAAATGAAAAAGAAAATTATTTTTTAAACTGTATTTTTAGCCATTATTTTTCAATTTGCGCTATATAAAAAAAAAAAAATACAAACAGTTTACAGAAATTATTAAAATAAACTTTATTTTCTATTAACTTATTGATTTTTTATTTCCTTTAATTAAAAAAAAATATTCCGATACGTTAACTTTTTAGAGAGTTATCATATATTATATCTTTTGCTAATTTACTTATAAACAAAATAATATTTTTTAGGTTTTATAAGGCATAATCGAAAGCTTAAACACTTACATATCTAAAAATTAACTCAAAAAAATTTTCATTTTATAGATATTTTGAAGACCTTTCATTTAAAAAAATTTATTCGTCTCGGATCAAATGCACCCATATGTTAGTGTAACATATAAATTTAAAAAACGATCATTTTCGGTATCTTCTAGGTAGGAAGATGCCGAAAATTGTCAGCATTGAAATAGCTTAATGTTTTTCATCCTTCTTTTAGGAGATCAATTTTAAAGGTGTAGTTGTTAATTAAATTCATGTGGGAATAAAATTTGGTGTGAAGAGACACAACCTCTATATTCAGATTGTCTTCTGTATAGAGGGGATGTGTATGGTGTTTATATCAGATTTTTTATTGATATAATATCACGAATTTCATGATTTGTGTAATTCACGAATGCAGAGTACTTTTACAGAAAGAATATTTAATTTAATATTATTTACGTCGGCAAATATTATTAAAATAATCGTGATTATTCGATATGACATGCAATTTTTTATTTACTTACAATGAGTTGATTTTATTTTATACTAAATTAATTGATTGTTTCAAACTATCACGCAAATCATAAAATTTTCAAAATGCATTTAATTATTTTTGAGAAGAGGACAATTTTTCATATGAATAAATTAAGTTGTTATTTTGTTTTGATCGAGTTTTATAATTTACAATCAATTTTTTTTATAATAGCTTTTTAATATCAATATTCCCTCCATATAAAAAATATTGCACATGAAAGGCTTTTTCACAAACCACTATTTCATCTTTCTGAAGACGTTACTTTTGTACTAATTCTAGGACATCTGGATGATGACTGTAAGAAGAGATTTTATCGCAACACCAAGCTTTATCTCTCGATAGTGACAGATCGACGTGTCCTCGGAAATTTCATTTACGAAATAACATTCCAACGTTCAATTACAACGATCAAATATTAAGGTAATTTTCATTAAAGCATTTTGAGAAAATAAGTTTATAGTCAGGCTATGTTAGTGCTTATTTAGTGACTAGGCCTGTATACTGTATACAGTGTTAACTCACGATAGTTAATAAGATTCACTAATTATTAAACGAACAGCTAAACATAAGTAATAGAACGTTATACAGTTGTAAGTAATATTGTAATCCGACCAAAAACATAAATGTAAGAAAGGGCCGAGTTTTCGGGAAAATCCTTAATGTAATAGTTCCTTCTTAAAAAGTGATGATATGAGAGTAAGAACCGAGCTATTTACAAAGTAAATAGCTCTAGAATTCATATAATAGTTGCTTCTTAAAAAGTGATGATATGGAAGAAAGGACCGAGCTATTTACTTTGTAAATAGCTCTAGACTTCAGATAATAGTTGCTCTTTGAAAAGTGATGATATCCCATTAAAGAGCCGAGCTATTTACAAAGTAAATAGCTCGGTAAACTATTAACTAAAAATAAATAATGAGGGGTAAATTGATTAAATGTAAGAAAAAATTTGGTTGAAATTTATTTCATAAGTTTTCCCTTAGTATGTTTTTAAAATTTTATATAACGCGGCAAGTTATTTTTTCTGATGATTTCAAATATTTTAAAACTTGCCGCGTTATAAAATTTTAAAAACATACTAAGGGAAAACTTATGAAATAAATTTCAACCAAATTTTTTCTTACATTTAATCAATTTACCCCTCATTATTTATTTTTAGTTAATAGTTTACCGAGCTATTTACTTTGTAAATAGCTCGGCTCTTTAATGGGATATCATCACTTTTCAAAGAGCAACTATTACTGATATAAAATCCAGAGGCCCGAGGTTCGATTCCTGGTTGACGAGTTAATTTTTTCATATCAGTATTTAATTTAATTAATAAATTCAATGACAATGAAATGTGTCGGGTATACGCTATAGTCTTCTACAGTTTGTCATACGTAACCGAAAGGAATTTGGACAAACACTTCTATGTTGACACGAAAGTATACACAAATAAACAAATATTAAATAAAAATATCACTTCAACAAGAAGTTTATACTGTCTAATAAATATATAAAAATATATATATATAAAAATTAGAATAATATGAAAAAGTTAGCTGTCACATCACAATCATCTTTGGTGTAGAGGAAGCACACTGGACCGGTTATCCAGAGGCCCGAGGTTCGATTCCTGGTTGACGAGTTAATTTTTTCATATCAGTATTTAATTTAATTAATAAATTCAATGACAATGAAATGTGTCGGGTATACGCTATAGTCTTCTACAGTTTGTCATACGTAACCGAAAGGAATTTAGACAAACACTTGTATGTTGACACGAAAGTATACACAAATAAACAAATATTAAATAAAAATATCACTTCAACAAGAAGTTTATACTGTCTAATAAATATATAAAATATATATATATATATAAAAATTAGAATAATATGAAAAAGTTGGCTGTCACATCACAATCGTCTTTGGTGTAGAGGAAGCACACTGGACCGGTTATCCAGAGGCCCGAGGTTCGATTCCTGGTTGACGAGTTAATTTTTTCATATCAGTATTTAATTTAATTAATAAATTCAATGACAATGAAATGTGTCGGGTATACGCTATAGTCTTCTACAGTTTGTCATACGTAACCGAAAGGAATTTGGACAAACACTTGTATGTTGACACGAAAGTATACACAAATAAACAAATATTAAATAAAAATATCACTTCAACAAGAAGTTTATACTGTCTAATAAATATATAAAAAATATATATATATAAAAATTAGAATAATATGAAAAAGTTGGCTGTCACATCACAATCGTCTTTGGTGTAGAGGAAGCACACTGGACCGGTTATCCAGAGGCCCGAGGTTCGATTCCTGGTTGACGAGTTAATTTTTTCATATCAGTATTTAATTTAATTAATAAATTCAATGACAATGAAATGTGTCGGGTATACGCTATAGTCTTCTACAGTTTGTCATACGTAACCGAAAGGAATTTGGACAAACACTTGTATGTTGACACGAAAGTATACACAAATAAACAAATATTAAATAAAAATATCACTTCAACAAGAAGTTTATACTGTCTAATAAATATATAAAAAATATATATATATAAAAATTAGAATAATATGAAAAAGTTGGCTGTCACATCACAATCGTCTTTGGTGTAGAGGAAGCACACTGGACCGGTTATCCAGAGGCCCGAGGTTCGATTCCTGGTTGACGAGTTAATTTTTTCATATCAGTATTTAATTTAATTAATAAATTCAATGACAATGAAATGTGTCGGGTATACGCTATAGTCTTCTACAGTTTGTCATACGTAACCGAAAGGAATTTGGACAAACACTTGTATGTTGACACGAAAGTATACACAAATAAACAAATATTAAATAAAAATATCACTTCAACAAGAAGTTTATACTGTCTAATAAATATATAAAAAATATATATATATAAAAATTAGAATAATATGAAAAAGTTGGCTGTCACATCACAATCGTCTTTGGTGTAGAGGAAGCACACTGGACCGGTTATCCAGAGGCCCGAGGTTCGATTCCTGGTTGACGAGTTAATTTTTTCATATCAGTATTTAATTTAATTAATAAATTCAATGACAATGAAATGTGTCGGGTATACGCTATAGTCTTCTACAGTTTGTCATACGTAACCGAAAGGAATTTGGACAAACACTTGTATGTTGACACGAAAGTATACACAAATAAACAAATATTAAATTTTAACTGTAATTAAAACAACATATGAAGCATATATCGATTTGATTTGTTGACATGGTTACCGCCTCCTTTTTGATTAGATAGACATTTAGTATTTAAATAAAAATAGCATATTTGATATATCAGATATTCGATGTTAGATGTTGACACTGTTAACATCGCTGTATCGAAACAATTTATCTCAAATTTTATCTGAGATCTCCTACCTGCGATCATCTTACAATAAATTTATTTATTGTCGGAAACAAAAAATTTTTTGTTTTTTCTTCTGGGTTTTTACACTCTATTGAATCTATTTATAATACATTATTATACTGGATTCATGCTGAGTTGACAATTCAGGAAAAACCAAAGAAAGAGTAATTTCGTTCTTTTACGAATTTACCTTTGACAATATTTTATTAGATTCTATTGTCGGGGAATTTTGTAACAGAACTGAATTGTAATCTTTTTTATATTCAAAATAAAAATAACCTGAAATATATGTCTTGATTGTAACTCCTACAACCATTAAATACTTTTCAGTTTATTTAGGCGCTTTTATTTAATTTTTTAAATTTAATGTGTATTTCTTCTGTTATCTAGGTTGGAATATAAACTGAAGATGAACCCCACCGCCGGCATGGCGGTGGCACCGAAGCCAGCGATATCCTCCACATCAACATCGACACCAGCAGCAGCATCATCAGCATCAACAGCAACAGCATCACCAATGGAAGAGGACGGGTTTAAACCCGTCAGCAACAAAAGAAAGAAGCGATCGTTGGCCCCAACCGTCCATAAAAAAGCGGCAACTGAAGTCAGCAACAGATATGGACTGTTGGTCGATGTCACCGAAGCTGTGTCAGCAACTCGACTGCAGCAAAGAAACCAAGTCCCATTGTGGTTCACATGGGTCTCACCAATTTCAGGCAGGTCGAGGAAGCCATAAAAGCGGCAGCCAAGGGCTCGATCAGGTTCACTTTTGGGCCAAGCACAATAAGTGTCCACTGTGAAACCGACTCGGACTACACCAAATGTAAGGCCAAGTTAGAGGCGATTCAGTTGCCGTTCCACTTTTACGGCAATAAAAGTGACCATGAACCAAAGTTCATTGTTCATGGCACCATGCGCCACCACACCGACGATATGGTGGCTGAAGAGCTCAAAAAGTGCGGCCTTAAGCCTAATAAGGTCGTGCTTTTCAGCAAAACTGGAGACGAGAGCGTAAGAGTATCTCGTCTCATCCAATTTGAAAAGGGGACGCAAGCACAAAGCGTCCTCAACGTAAAGTGGATTTGTGGTGTCAGAGTTGGCATCGAAAAGTATATCAACAAGCGGGGAGCCATTCAATGCTACCGTTGTCAGGTATACGGGCATGGTTCACGGAACTGTCGAGGAACTGTGCGTTGCGTGTGTCGAAAAGTGTGTCGAAGTGTGGTGAAAACCACGGCTCACGAGAATGCGCAGTCCCGCGGTCGGATCCTGCGAAATGCTGCAATTGTAGCGCTTCGCACCCGGCAAGTTCTATGGACTGTCCCGCACGCAAGACATACGTGGCGGCGACGGCATCCCGCTCAGCAGCAGTAGGAGCGAGGCGAAAGGCCGCTCCGGGCGTGGCGCAAGGCCGCCCAAAACCACCATCGCTTCAGGCCAGGGAATTCCCGGCCCTCCCTCACGCAAAAGAGGTCAACAAGCCAACCAGAGTTCCAGCCAATAGGAAGCCAACATCATCACCATCGGTTTCAACAAAGTACGTTCCAGCACCTGTACCATCAACCAATCCGTGGTTCCCTAAGAAGAATTCAGAAAAGTAGGTAATCGACATTTTGTGTAACACCCCTCTTTCACCATTTAACCCATTCTTGACCGAGGCCCTAGAATCCCCGGCATCTCCAACTCCAACGGAGAACAACGCTTTTGACTTCATGACCCTCCTGAAACTCAGGATTGAAGTGGAGACTGCATGGAAATCGTGCAATTCGAACTCCGAAAAACTCCTCGTGTTTTTCAAGATGACTGCTCATCTATTCGAAAATGGCATCCCATCCTTCTGCTAGGTCCCAAATCCGATTTCTACAGTGGAACTCTCAAAGTCTCCATCGCAAACTTCCAGTCTTCACTCATTTCTCCAACAGCATCAAATTCATGTTGCCGCCATCAGCGAAACTTGGTTAAAGCAGGACAAGAGAACTAGAATCCCAGGGTACTTTACCTATCGCCGCGACCGAGCCACCAGAAATGGTGGGGGCGTTGCTCTTTTCGTTCGACACGATGTCCAGCATTCTCTCTTGCCTCCTGAAGATGGTAGTCTTGAAGCCATCTCAATTCTTATTTCGGCTAATAGTGGTAGTTATAAAGTTACATCTTTATACAACCCCCCTGATAGACTCTTACAGGGAAAAGATATTGACCGCGTTTTAAGGACCCATGATCGCGCTGTGATCATGGGTGATTATAATGCGCGCCATATATCATGGAACTGTATGTCTAACAATTCTAGCGGAAATGCACTTTTTGCACACTCCCTCAAACGTAACTTCATTGTTGCGCACCCTGAGGAACCCACGTATTACCCTGATGCTGCCCACCGCCTACCCCAAATCATCGATTTAGCGATACTCAAGAATTGTGACCTTCTGTCGGATCTTGATGTTCACTTGGATTTGCAGAGTGACCACCGCCCTATCACCTTCACCCTAGGTGAAATGAGGGGTGCTGTAACTTTGCAGACCCGGCTGGACTTCGAGAAAGCGGATTGGAAACTTTTCAAACAGTATCTCAACGTCGAAACTTTGATCACTCCACAGATCAAAACGACCGAACAGATAGATTTAGAGGTTAGTAAACTGACGGGAAGTCTCGTAGCTGCTACCGAAAAATATATCCCTAAGAAAACTCGATCTTTCGGCTTTCAACTTAAATTAGATGATGACACACTACAACTTATACGGACTCGGAACAAACTACGTAAATTTTGGCAAAGAGTTAGGCTGCCTGAGCTTCATGACGCTATGAAGCAAATGTCAGCTGATATTCGACGAAAAGTCACGCGCACCAGGGATGAAATGTGGGATGAGAGGATTTCGGCTCTGACCACTCGTGACAATAGAGTCTGGACAATTGCTAGAAATTTGCGTAAACGTTCCAACAGACTGCCCCCTCTTTTGTCAGAAAGTGGGTATCTCTACTCAGATTCAGACAAAGCACAACTTCTTGCTGACACCTTCTCTAAGGCGCACAGTTTAACAGGTGGCGACGAATATCACGACGAAGAAACGGCCCGCTTGGTGTCCAAATCTTTGGAAAATATTCGCTCTTCCATCATTAACCCAACCGAAGTCGAATGCGTATCACCTCAGGAGGTTTCAAACATTTTAAGAAAACTTAAGTGTAGGAAGGCTCCCGGCGATGATGGAATAACTAACGTTGTGCTCCGCTATCTTCCCCGGAAGACGGTTGTACAGTTCAGTTACATCTATACTGCGTGCTTGAGACTTGGTTATTTTCCTGACCTTTGGAAAGCTGCCAAAGTGCTAGCTCTTCCGAAGCCGGGAAAGCAACTTAAGTCACCCTCAAGCTACCGAACCATCAGTTTGCTGCCATCTTTCAGCAAGGTCATGGAGAAAGTAGTTTTGAACCGGCTGCAGTCGCATGAGGATATCCACGGACAATTGATTCCCCAACAGTTTGGCTTCAGATCAAAACACTCAACAGTGACTCAGCTTCACCGACTCACTGATCATATTTCTACTGGATTTAACTGGAATAAATCCACAGGCATGGTCCTTTTGGACATCGAAAAAGCTTTTGATACGGTTTGGCACGATGGAATTATCCACAAACTTTCCAAATTCAACATACCTACCTACATCCTGAAATTCCTGATTTCCTACCTATCTAACCGAAATTCCCGAATTCATCTCCAACAAAGTACATCGAACCAATACCGAGTAAAGGCTGGTGTACCTCAAGGCTCCTTGCTAGGACCCCGCCTCTTTTTATATTACATAAATGATATCCCGAAAGATCGAGCTACCGAAACGGCCCTCTTTGCTGACGATACAGCAATCTACTGCACTTCCTGGCAGCCGAAACTTATTTCGAGCTCCCTCCAGTCACACTTATCCACGCTTGAAAGCTATTTCAAGAAGTGGAAAATCAAAATTAATCCTACGAAGACTCAGTCCGTCTTGTTCACAAAGAAGGCTAAATTTTCTTCTTACCCACTTGAACTGAAAATGTTTAACACGGCAATCCAACAGACTCAAAGTGTTGAGTATCTGGGAGTAACTCTTCAAAGACAGTTTAATTGGACGAAGAACGTTAAAAAACGTCTTGCCCTTGGAAACGCATCCTTTGCGGGGTTATACCCTCTTCTCAACATTAGGAGTAGATTGGACGAACGATTGAAACATCGACTTTACAAGTCATGTATTCGGCCCGTACTCACATACGCTGCCCCAATTTGGTCGAACGTTGCACCATCGCAACTCGCGAAAATGCAAAAATTTCAAAATCGTTGTCTTCGGACGATTTCGAAAGCCCCCCTACGATAACCGGCTGAATCCCTCCACCGAGAAACTGGGCACCCTACTATCCGAACATTTATCCAAACAACCGCTAAATCCTTCTTCCAATCAATCATCCCGCACAAACCCGTTCCCGGAGATCAACGAACTGGGCCGTTTTGACCCAAATACGTTGCTCTTTAGAAACAGATACCGCATGCCACACGATGTCGATTGCAACTAATTCTGTTGTAATCTAATTTGTACATATTTATTTATTTATTTACTTATTTATTTATTTAAGGTTTAGTTCTTAGGGGTGGCTTATCCACCCAAATTAGGTTAAGTTATGATTTCAAAGGTTTTTATATAAGTTTTTTCCATTAAATTTAAACGATGTATATTAAATTCTACAATAATTCGATGTATTTTATTCATAAGATGATTGTATAGGTGAAGTCTAGGCTAGGTACTATAACTTTAAGATGTTTTGCAATAATTAACGGAAAACGGAAGATTTAATAAATTCATTTTGAACTTGAACTTGATATATCAGTATGTTTTAATACTCCAAATAGAAAACATTGATTCTTTCATTGAATTGTTACAATGTTACTTTTTTTAAGAAAACAAGTTGTTTAAAAATAAACAAGTTTATTTTCAATTAGCAATTCGTAATGATGAAGAATTAAATAAATTGTTATCTGGTGTAACAATTGCTCAAGGTGGTATATTACCAAATATTCAAGCAGTGTTATTGCCAAAGAAAACTGAAAAGAAAGCATAAATTTTATACATTGGATTATTGATAATAATATTCATCGATCATAGGCCTTTTATTAAAACGCCACAAATTAATGTGAAATAAGAGTGATATATTTTTTATTAAAATAACTATATAAAATTTAGTATATATAAGATGTTACTTGATTTGTTTCGATTATGACTTCTAAACTAATCGTTTATTACAGACAATTGATTATCAACGTAAGAGTCTTTGAAGAAATGACTTGACCCGTTGGCTCCACTTCACAAAAAAAAATTCGTTACGCAGGAGCTGCGTCAACTTAGCGAATTTCCTTGGAATACATAAATCACTCTCTAGCGGTCATATTTTTAGTCTGATCAAAATGCCTTAAGGCAGTTTAAGGGGTGTTTTTCCCATTTTCGGAGGTTTGCGTTATAGATAAAGAAATTTTTCAAAGTGTTCTGTTAACTTGACTTTATTTCGGGTCGATTGTTGAAAATTCCATCATTTCATCATATATAGAACTGAAAAACGTAATTTTGGGGGGTGTTTTTTCGATTTTTCGGGAGTTTGCAATAAAAAATATTAAGTTTTTCGAAATAACTTCCTAATTTGTAGCTATTAAGCGTCGATTGCAAAAAACTGCATCTTATTGTATGTATAGAACAAAAAGGTTGGTTTTGGTGGTGTTTTTACCAAGTTCGAAGGGTTGTGATGGAAAAAACCGATCTTTCTATCATGAATAGAAGTAAAAAGGTCAGTTTTAGGGATGTTTTTCCCATTTTCGGTGTGGTTGCGATGTAAGTAATGAAATTTTTCAAAATATTCTGTTAATTTTGACGTTATTTCGGGTCGATTAGTGAAAATTCAATCTTTATAGCATTTATAGAACAGAAAAACGTAATTTTGGAGGATGTTTTTCCAATTTTCCGAGGGGTTGCACTGAAAAAATTGAAGTTTACTGATTTTTCTCGTCAGTTTGAAGCAATTTCACGTCGAATACAAAAAAACCGCATCATTCTAGCATAAGGCTAGCAATGCTAGTAATAAATAATAATTGATCAATGTAAAATATAATAAAAATGTTAAAAAATAAATAAAATGAGAATATAAATTAATGTTTTACAAAATTACAATAAAAAAAGTATATAAAAAATAAAATAAATTCACACAGTGTTGGGCACCCATCCAAAAACTAATTGTAAAAATATGTACTTAACTTTTAAAATAAACGCATACTGCTGTATTCAAATTGCAATGTCTATTTCTATATGGTATAAAAATTAATAGGTATATACGATATATATCGATTTCTACATGGTAGTTTACGATGACATAGTCTTAAGTTAATTAAAACAAAAAAATGAAAAATTTTCCACTTTTCCGATACAAATTTCCAGTTTTCGCAATTTTCCCGTCGGTTTGGGTACTACAGCTATCTACATGCCAAATATCAACTTTACAGCATATCTGGAAGTATCGTAGAATATTGATATATTAGTTACCAAGAATTGTAGGCGTTCCCGCGAATTTTGCGTTTTTGAAGTGAAATAACTTTTTAACGGTTAATTCGTTAACGTTGAATGAAAAAACTGTTTCTTATAATTCCGTAAAGTATCTATATTTGAAATATCAACACTGTAGCTCTTTTCGTTCAAAAGATACAGCACCTAAAAAATGACGCTAAATTAAGGTGTAGTAATAGCACTGTAGTGAAAAGTCCGAATGTCTCCCTTAAATCTCGGCCTTACGCACTACCGTGCTCTAGATACAGAAAATATTTTCAAGTAATAAAATGTTGGAGTAAGAATAATATATTCAAAATAACATCCTATTTTTTATAAAATTTGAAATTCGCCCCTTTACCTAGATCAGTTTTTTTTATATTATAAATACGTATTTCGATTACAAAGTAGTCATCATCAGTATAAATTAGCTAGTCGGAATTTACTCTTTGACAATTAGAAATAGATAGAAAATCGAGATCAATAGACAAAAATAAATAAAAAATTAACCAAAATAAATTAAAATATAATAAATTTGATTGAAATTACTCTTGTTAAAATTTTTTTCATTCAGGTTTACTCTTGTTAACCTCACTCTAAAATTACTTATATTGATTGACTTTATATCTTATATTGTCTCAGGATATGTTACTCGTTGCTAATTTGGCGACAGTTTCATGTTGCTTGGTTTTATCTAGCTTATATATGTTGGGCCGACCTTTGATACTATTTTAAGATCGCACCTGATATGTGCTCAGTTATGCGTTGCGCAGTGAACAGGTTTTCATATTTTGACATCTTTAGAAGGAGAGAGACCGACATATTGGTACTTTCAGTAATCAATTCATTAAAAAGTCCAATATGTGTTGAGGTGGACTACTTGAATCAGAAGTAATGTATCTTTCTGTGTGGCTGGGTTTTCTGTGGATGTCAAAATCTAATTTATCTATTTATAAGAAGTAAAGTTGTAGGTATTAAGTTTTACTGTAATTTTGTTTTTTATCATTTTTTCTGTTACACTAACATTGACAGAAATATTGACGGTTTAAGATTGAAAATTAAATTCCTTAATATCTTTGTACACATTTGAGTTTGAGCAAAAATGATAAGGTGATGAATTGTAGCAAATTTGATTTTCTACAACTTTATTCCTTCAATATGTGTTTTCTTCTCTCGTCTAGGGTCAAATGCACCCTAGACTTTTTATTCATAAAAATAGGTGACATGGTATTTTATTAATTGTCTTATTAAATGTCATTTTTAAAATTTTTAGTTTTAAAAAAGATATTAAGAAAAAACGCTTTTTTTGTTATAAACAAATTCAATTTTGACCCTTAAAATACAATTAAATGTTTCTAACCTTATCAAAATGATACTTTTTTTAATAAATCAAACAATATTGAATAAACAATAATAAGAAGTAAACAATATATATAAATAATTATTCTATCTTAATATTTAAAAAATGTGGTTTTAAACACTCACACCACCTGCATACATACCAATATGAAGAAATAACTTAAATTGTTTTTATATTTAAGGTTATTTGATATAGCTCGAAAAAGGTGAAATTATTATATAAATAGTAATAACTTTCTTTGAAATTGCATAATTATCTATGATTACATATTCATAATACATAATTTTCTTGTAAAAGATTTCTCAGTTGATCGAGTCTGTTCATTTGCGGGAAATGTTTCGAATAAAAATTTTTTATTCTTTTTAAAGTTGTTTTTTTAAGTTATGCTTCTTTTGGCGCGCTATAAGAGTACGATCAGAGTGGATATTCAACATGTAACGAATCGCTGTTGTAAGACTCGATTGATGTACCACTCGCTCCATCAATGTTACACAGTTTTCTATCCTGATCTAATGCACAGTGCTTGAGGGATATTTGGAAAAAAATGTGTTTTATACAGTAAATTTATATATACATGAAGACTAAATTTATATATACATACATTAGATGCTAAGCGAAACAGACATCAAGTAAGTCTGTCATAGAAGTCCGACCATCTCTTCAGTTGACATTAATTTTTTGTGTGCTATGGTTTTTGCTAATTGAAATGCAAGGCAATATTTTACATTATAGTACGAAAGATGAATGATCGTTATTATTTTGGTAAATAGCTATACGGCCAGCTGTTACATTAAAACATTTAAATTTGATTATACAGTTGAAATTGGGTACATGAATGTCTTCACCATTATTATTCCATGTTTCTGATCAAAAACTTAAAGTTCTTTTATAATACTGGATACTTGCACTTGTAACAAAGTCCTCAATACTTAACTCGTAACACTACTGCGATTACTGTTGGATAATACTTCCAATACTTTTAACACAATTACTAAGTACA
Source organism: Nineta flava (assembly GCA_963920215.1). Taxonomy (NCBI): domain Eukaryota; kingdom Metazoa; phylum Arthropoda; class Insecta; order Neuroptera; family Chrysopidae; genus Nineta; species Nineta flava. Next base: position 42,268,428 of record OY986043.1, on the reverse strand, counting down.
AGTAACCACTGTTATTCATCAAGACGGACAGAGAGCCAATATAAATTAATTTCAAGATGAACTTCTATCATCTACGTATTATCAATAGTTCACTCTTCCCGTTAATTAATTTCTGTAACCAGGGTAGGCGGGCAACATAATTGAACTGGAAGTTTTTCGATATTAAGAAGAAAAAAATAAACAACTCTGAAAATTATCACACGCATGTCGTCATCTGCGGCAGTAACTATAATATGATTTCCTATTAGGGATTGGATTTAATTTTTATGCTTTTGTCCTACATCCACAATCATTCTACAATTTCGAAAAAATGTTTAAAATGTTTAAAATAATCACACAAAAATTCTTCATGATTTTATATTTTTTCATTAAAAAGTACTTTGTTGAAGATATTTGCAGTCCCCGCGATCCTGACATACCCTTCGGCATACAAGTTTCGTGGTCGCGCTCTGGTGAACACCATAGTAAATACTGCTAGTAGATTACAACCTTAAGTTAAGCTTCGCTTCATGCTAGAGATATCAATCGCTACTTTTTAATCAAAGTACAGAGCCCAATTAAGGCCCAATTAAGGCAAAAAATAAATCTTGTATCGCTTCCTATGCATTACAATTTTCAGAATATTGTTTACGTCCTAAGATTCAAAAACTAGTTAAAACTGTAAATGACACTTTTCAGCCTTTATCATGCACAAAACTACTTTTGTTTGAAACTTTTTTCATACATCCAATAGTTTTGGCTTAAATACGGCTATAGCAGCTGTAGCTGCTAGTATGCTAAAAAAACTGCCACATGATATGAAGGTGACACTGAATAATCAAGTAGTTGGACAGAAACTCTTGAATAATATTTAATTGTTTTCAATGAATTCAGAATGATGACGTGTATTGTATTTCTATTATTTATTATTTAACAAATATTAATTTTAATATCCGCTGAAAGATATCTGTCTACGATTTACAATAAACACAAAGTATGTAAAATTTAATTAATAACTATAAATAATATGAGTTAACTGAAACTGATTATTTGATTAAATCTATGTCATTATTATGTTAATTTTAATCATTTTATTTGAATTCAAATATATAATCATCTATATTTTCTAACTAAAAACCAAGGAGGTGAAATTAGTAATGCTTTATCCAGTCATTTTTAGTTTAAGATAAAATACCGCAATGTAAATTTTTGAAACGATGATATAAAATGCATAGAAAACCGTAGTATCCTCGCTGGATTTTTCTTCAGCAAACAAAATTTATGTTTATTTGTGAAATATTTTACTTATAAGAGCTCAAACGAAAGATTTCAACAAAGTTGTTAGTTTTTTTACAAGGAAATACAATTTTTCATCTGGTATCTAACTTTTTTTTACCCATAAACTAATTTAAAACTTCTGAAAACTCCAATTTCGGTAAAATGCATTAAAAATGTATCCACTCCAAATATAGACAATGATTTTGCGCAAAAACTCTTAAATTTGCAGTATATTATAATAACTACAATACTTGGGTGTAATATTGGCCAATAATGGAAGATGGAATGATCACATTGAGCGAGTATGTGATAAGGCAAAAAAAGTTTTAATGTATATACGTCGATACGTTTACGAATATGAAAATTTTCCTATACATGTTATAACAAAACTATGCAACGCTTTGGTATTACCAGTTTTAACGTATGGCAGTGAAATATGGACTTTCAATAGCAATAATACCAACGATAACTTTAGAACTATAAATGCCGTCATGCATAACTTCCTGAAAGAAATATTATGTGTATCAAGATCTATTCCTAATTCAGCAATCAATTTAGAGTTAGGAACCAGAAGCGTTGAATATCATTGCCTGCAGAAAGCCATCAATTACCATAATCGGGTTATAAATAGTAATATAGGGTTGCAAATACGTTGCTTGAATGAAGGATTGACAGTAAGATTCAACGAAGTTCTGAGTGAAAGGCAATTGTTAAATATTGTTTATAATTCTAATAAAAGGTTTGTGAAAGAACAACTTGAAGAACTTGCAATAAAACTATATTTAAATGATATTGCAGAGAAAGAGAGCTTGAGTTTTTATGCAACTTTATACCATTATAAACAAGGTGCTAGATATCTGAATATTTGTAATAGAAATGAGAGACATTTGATTGCGAATTTTCGTACTTATGGTTTCAAATGGGAGAGTAGGAAACTTAATGGTGTGAGAATATGTGTATTATGTGATCGAGCTGAAAGCATAAGTCATTTGATAGAGGACTGCCCGGGAACTTCAGGTACTGAAAGAGATGCTGTGAACAGTTTACAGTTGTACAGTGCCCAGGATATCCTTAGTATAACGCATGCTTCCTCAGTGCAACCAGTCGTAAAATACCTTCAATACATATATGATAAGAGGAAGGTACATTTACACTAAATTAGTCCATGTTTCCTCAATAGAATATTACGTTTTATTTTTTATATTTTTTTCTCTTTGTCTTTTTGTACTCTTATTTTAGTTACACACATTTTTACCAAATTTAGTTAAATTTTGAATTTTTACTTAAATTATGCTTTGAAGTGTTTTGTATCTGCTTTTTTTTTTGAATTATGTTTTTTTGTTTATGTACTAAATTGTTTTTTTTTTCTTATAAGCCAAAAATGTATGATTTTTCTAATTGATTTATGTCAATAAATATTTAATAATAAAAACTATAAATAATATGAGTTAACTGAAACTGATTATTTGATTAAATCTATGTCATTATTATGTTAATTTTAATCATTTTATTTGAATTCAAATATATAATCATCTATATTTTCTAACTAAAAACCAAGGAGGTGAAATTAGTAATGCTTTATCCAGTCATTTTTAGTTTAAGATAAAATACCGCAATGTAAATTTTTGAAACGATGATATGAAATGCAAAAATCCAGCGAGGATACTACGGTTTTCGTAGTATCCTCGCTGGATTTTTCTTCGTCAAACAAAATTTATGTTTATTTGTGAAATATTTTACTTATAAGAGCTCAAACGAAAGATTTCAACAAAGTTGTTAGTTTTTTTACAAGGAAATACAATTTTTCATCTGGTATCTAACTTTTTTTTACCCATAAACTAATTTAAAACTTCTGAAAACTCCAATTTCGGTAAAATGCATTAAAAATGTATCCACTCCAAATATAGACAATGATTTTGCGCAAAAACTCTTAAATTTGCAGTATATTATAATAACTACTATTGCGTTTAAATGCAAAATATACAATATATTATAAACAAACATGCAACTTGTTGTTACATTTTACGCCATTAGGGTTTAATTATTGAAGAGAGTTTTTTCAGTATGTATTTCTGGGCATATATTCGTACTAGAGCTGGGAAAAGTACCGGGAATAATACTCTTAGTAATAGCTATAAATACATTTCAAAAATGTTTAACATTCTGTGATCTTTTTTTCGAATTCGTTGAATGATGATTGTGGATGTCCTACATCCACATCATCAATTTAAAGATCATTTTCATCCATGATGGATGGAACTAATCTTTTGACTGCCGCAGATGAAGGCAAGTTCAGAAATACTGTTTTTATAGAGGGGTATTAATTTAGCACCTGGAATTGTTTATTTTTGTTTTCTAAATATCGAAAAACTTAAATAAATTTTGTTTTGCGTCTACCCTGCTCACAAAAATTAATAAGAGTGAACTAAGTATAGATAGCACTTAGACAATAGAAGTTCATCTTGAAATTAATTAATACCAGTTCTCTGTCTGCCTTGTTGAACAACACTGGGTACTTGTACTTAGTACTTTTATTAAAGGTATTTAAAGTAATAGTATTAACAAACAGTAGTTTGTAACGTTGCTGTAAGTATTTAGGAGTTACGTTACAAATACAAGTATCCAGTATTACAAAAGTACTTTTTATACTGAAAGTACTGCCCAGCTCTAATTCATACGGGTTGGATTAAGAGAATATAATTATACACAGTATATCTGCTGTATAAGGTTATTATATAGGTAATCATAAAATGTTTTGATTATTCCAGTTTCTGATGTACGCGTGTCTTTCCATCCGTCAAAACTCAAAAACGAAAAGATAACAAAGTTCGTGAAAATCGGCTTAATGACAAAATCATCAAAATTATATGCTTTTAACAATAAAGGATAAAAGAAAAGCTCAAACATATATGTCAAACAGGCATGTTTGTATATTCGTACAGATGTAAACATTGGTACAAGTACGTATACGTAAGTAGTAGTACAAAAAATAGCATACATTGATGAAGAACATGGTATATGGCATATGCAGGATACATAATCTATTAACATATAAATGTAACCTCACGTGTTACAATTCTTGTTATTATTGAATTTTATTTTAACTTATATAGGTTCCCATTTTACATGAGCCACAATATGAATATAGTGAGTTTTCTAAAAAATATTAATGAAATAAAAGTCATATTTAAAAAGAAATTTTTTTTAAATCGTTTTAAAACAAGATATTAAAAAATCTTTGTATTATTTATATTTAATTGATTAATATGATACAAATAATAAAAGATTTCATTTTTTTTTTTTTTTTTTGAAAAGTATAGCATAAGTATTACAACTATTTTCAAAAAAATTATTCATATAAAAATAATTATAAGTAATAAAAATATCCCAGAAGGTTTTATCTACATTCAAACCGGAACTTTATGCTTTGTATAATTTTATTTGTTGGATCATTTCGTCATGATAATGAAAATTATTTAAAACTATTTAAATATTGTTGACATTAATATTATAAAAAATCAGGTACATTTTCATAACGTTTAGGAAGGGTAAAATCCATTTTCCTGCATCATCAAATTATACGTGATCTTATATATTTTAAAATTAAATATTGATATGTAAAATTTCGGTAAACAATGATGATATTCAGTGAAATTTTGCATAGTGTATAAATTTGCGTGCTTTAAATATGCACACAAATTTCCACATCGACTAGAAGAGAGATATATGCGAAAAAATTTACCATCTTTCTAAACAACTAACGAAACAAATTATATATAATAATATAATGATAATAATGCAGTTTAACCTCCATTTTTGGGACACGACGGTCCATAACAGAGACCACCCACATCATTATTTTTCAACCTATACATTTTTACGATGTGAGTAGAGGATCAGGAATTCGTATGCAGGCTAGGATTTGATAGATGTGCGGCTGCAGCCGACTTAATCCCCTAAGTTCCAAGAATAGCCGGTTACTTCGTTCTTGTCCATACGACGACAGTTTAGTCAATCAACCGCCATTTATTTTTAATTGACAAACTGCCGCTGTTGAGATTCGTACCCATACCCTCCCAGTTCCAAGTATACATATATATATATATATATATATATATATATATATATATATATATATATATATATATATATATATATATATATATATATATATACTTTAATTTTGACCAGCCAAGTAGCCGCGCTTGTTAAGGCGTCGTGTCTACTTGGAACTGGTAGGTTACGGGAATTCCTATATAGATGTAAGGTGAATGAATAATAGAATAAAACCTATTTTGACAAAATGAAAACCCGACTTCAAAAATCAAATATTCTATAACAAAAAATGCTCTAAAAAGTAAAAAAATAATTGCATATTCTTGTGCCAATTTTAGTTCACCTAAGCAAAAATTTTTTTAATATATATGTACAATTATTGTTATTTTTGGAGTCGGTGTCAGCATAGAGAAATTCACAACTTTTGGACACCGCCTCCAAAAATAACAATAATTGTAGATATATATATAAAAATTTTTGCTTAGGTGAACTAAATTTGGCGCAAGAATATGCAATTATTTTTTACCTTTTTAGTGCATTTTTTGCTATAGAATATTTGATTTTTGAACTCGGGTTTCCATTTTGTCAAAATAGGTTTTATTTCTCGCTTTTTAGTGACTTTGAAGTTCTATAACTGATTTTATTTGTCTAAATATGGGTAGACCTACTAATTTACACATTTTTTTTATCGGTTTTTTTGTAATTTTTAGTGCATTTTTTTATAACAGATTTTCAATTTTTTTTACAAGCATTCTGTTTTTTTTTGTAAAAATTTTATTTTTTGGGGTTGGTTTTTTTTTTTTTAAATTTTTTTGAAGTCGGTTTTTAAAAAATTTTCTTATTTTCCCATTATGAATGAGTATATCTTATAAAATATAAAATGAGGGTTTTCCTCCATTTCCAGGGGATCCCTTCATCAGAATGCGATTTGGTGATAATGGGACCAATCGGAAATCAAACTCTTTAAAACAAAAAAAAAATCAAAATCGGTTAATCGGAGTTCTGAGGTAACAAATCATAACAAAAAAAAAAAAAAATACAGATGAATTGAGAACCATCATCTTTTTTCGGATGAAGTCGGGTCAATAATAGGTAGGATTTTGTTTAATTATATTTAACAGTTAATTGCTATTTATTTTTGGAGAGTCTAAGAGTAGATAGGCTCGAGTGCAGTCGCACAGGAAGACTCGCAATGTAACTTTTGTTGAGGAAAGTCGTACATATTGTTGTTTAAATATATTTTATTATTTTTTTGTTTATCATAAATATTTAAATTATTATTAATTAAAGCGGTTGTAAAAATATAAAATATTGTGTTTGATGTTAATTTTAATATTTATCCATTTCCATCATAATCAAGATATCTTCACGCAAAGCCCAGATCCTGACAAATAACTTAAATTGGCAAGCGGACATAACAACCAACGCTAACATATCAGAAGTGGGATTAATGATAATAAACTTTATTGATATACCCATTGGCTAATCAAAGTAATACATTGTGTATAACATAATTTCACATAAACACAAAAAATGAAAATGATAGCAAAAGAAAACACAACACACAGAAAATACATCATGAATCATATTATAATACAAATTTTAAACTAAATCGTAAATCAGACATAAATCAATAAAATGAATAAAATGAAATCTGGTCGCAACGAGGCAGACTGTTATTATGAAGATATTGTGAGCGGCTGTCCAAGATGAAGCGTAAGTATTTATAAACTGCTATAAGATCTAACTCGGCCTTGGGCACTACCGTGCTCTAGATATTATCCTTGGCATCTATAAACCATATTTAAACCACTAAAAAGTAAAAAATAATTGCATATTCTTGTGTCAATTTTACCTAAGCAAAAATGTTTAAATATATATGCACAATTATTGTTATTTTTGGAGGCGGTGTCAGCATAGAGAAAGTCACATAAAATTTGGACACCGCCTCCAAAAATAACAATAATTGTACATATATATTTAAAAATTTTTGGTAAGGTGAACTAAGCAAAAATGTTTAAATATATATGTACAATTATTGTTATTTTTGGAGACCGCCTCCAAAAATAACAATAATTGTACATATATATTTAAAAATTTTTGCTAAGGTGAACTAAAATTGACACAAGAATATGCAATTATTTTTTTACATTTTAGTGCATTTTTTGTTATAGAATATTTGATTTTTGAAGTCGGGTTTCCATTTTGCCAAAATATGGTTTATTTCTCGCTTTTAAGTGGCTTTGAAGTCCTATTACTTATTTTATTTGTCTAAATATGGGAAGACCTACTAATTTTTAGTGCATTTTTTTATAACACATTTTTTTTTCCCCGTTTTTTTTTTTTTTTTTTTAAATTTTTAGTACATTTTTTATAACTGATTTTCAGTTTTTTTTACATGCATTTTGTTTTTTTTTTGTAAAAATTTTTTTTTTTGGGTCGGTTTTTTTTTGTAAAAATTTTTTTTTACAAAAAGTCGGTTTTTAAAAAAAAATTTTTATTTTCCCATTATGAATGAGTATACCCTTTCAAAAAAAAAAAAATTTCGCAGAAATCGGTTATCACACATAAAATGAGGATTTTCCTCGATTTCCCGGGGACTCCCTCATCAGAATGCGATTTGGTGGCAATGGGACCAATGGGAAGCCAAACCCTTTAAAACTTTAAAACAAACAAACAAAAATTCAAAATCGGTTCATAAATGGAGTTCTGAGGTAACACACATAATATATATAAAAAAAAAACAAAAAAAAAACAGACGAATTGAGAACCATCCTCCTTTTTGAAGTCGGGTTAAAAATCAATTTTGTATTATTTAACCCGCGGTTGTAAACATCGTCCCTTTGATTTCCTACTATCCCATAGCACTCCTCTATAATATGTTCAACCGTTTCAATTCCGTTACACATAACACAAATCCTCTCCCCGCTTCGATTTCTATTATTTTCCCAAGCAAATCTATTCATTCTGAAAATAGCAATAATTCTTCTTACATCTTTGTTAAATTTATGTACTTTGCTCCACCCTAGTGATCCAATTTGGATTACAAATCGAATGAAACTTTATTCCTCACATCCAATAGCATTTCCTTCAAGAAGTACTTTAATGATACACTTTAATTTTGACATGTTTTCTGATCTCCAAATAATTCTCATGAGCCACATCCGTCGCACTAAATCCTAATTCCAATAATTTATCCTTAATTATTGCGGTAGTATCGTTTAAGCTGTAACAATTTCTCTGCAATATTTTGTTGCTTAATTGAATTCGACAATAATAGTTTATAAGATGTTGCAATATAGTAGCTTCGATCGAGATTTCCCCAAACTCCAACTTAACCGCACTATTCGGTGATGATTTTGCAACTCCTAAAACTGGTGGACTTTTCACATTTTTCTAGCCCCCAAATTTCTTTCCCATATAATAAGATAGGTACTACCTTGGCCCAAACATATTTAATAGAATTTTAGGGGGGAAATTTTCATAGCTATAAATTTTTCTTCGAATCACTAATGCTTTGTTGGCTTTGTCAACCCTTTTACTTTGGTGCAGACTCCATTTTCCGTTGTTACAAATGAAGAGCCCCAAATATGGAAAGCCATCAACTACTTCAATTTTGTTACCATTATACAACAAATTTTCGTTTCTACCCTTCCTACAACCCTTTGGAATCGTTAGCATTTTCGTTTTTAATCACATTAACTTCCATTAGCTACAATAATCACCAAGCCCTTTTAAAGCTCTTCGCATCCACCAACTGAGTTTGACAAAAGAACTGCATCATCAGCATATAAGAGTATTTTAATTTCATCCCCTTTAATACAAGGAGAAATAGTTTCAATACATTCCATATGATTAACAATATCCTCAATGAAAAAAATTCGCAAAAATCGGTTTTCACGTACAAAATGAGGATTTTCCTCGATTTCCAGGGGATCCCCTCTCCAGAATGCGATTTGGTGACAATGGGATCAATCTGAAATCAAACCCTTTAAAACAAAAAACAAAAAAAATTCAAAATCGGTTCATAAATGACGGAGTTCTGAGGTGACAAACATTAAAAAAAAAAAAAAATACAGACGAATTGAGAACCATCCTCCTTTTTGAAGTCGGGTTAATAAAACAAACAATATAGCAGACAACTGACAGCCTTCATCCCTTCATGGTGTAAAATACATCCGACACATGATCTTTATCAATACGTACACAGCATCCAGGTTCTTTATATATTGACGTTAAAATTTCCACCATATTTTCCACAGACATCTTCATTTTTAAAAGTTTTTTCCATAATAAACTTCTATCGACAGAATCAAATGCCTTCTCAAAGTCAATGAAACAGCAATACAATTTATTACGTTTCAATGTAAGTGTTTTTTTTATGGGCGTTTTCATGACTAGCAAATTGTCCAGTACCTCATATCCCACTCTAAATCCTGTTTGATTTTTAGAAATTTTCTGTTCAGTCTCAATCTATTTTTGAATTCTCATTGACAGTTGCTTAGTGTATACTTTACTGATACTCGGTATTAAAGTCAGCCCTCGATAATTATTAGGATCCAGTGCACTTCCACGGCCCTTAAATAAATTATACAACTTATACCGACATTCCATTTCTTTGGAAATATTTATACTTTCTTCATTTTGTTTAATAAATTCACAAAAATAATCAGAGCTTCATTATTATTCAAAAATCCTAACTTTAAAAATTCGTTTACAATACCATCTCATCCACCTGCTTTCTTTGATGTTAAATTACTTTATACCAACCGAAACTCTGAAATATCTATCGCTGCGTCTAAAACATTACTGTAAGTGTTATAATTTATTTCGTCACTAATGTCTCCCAAATTAATTTCGCACAATTACGCCGTTCGCCGTATAAATTTCGATAGTGTTGAATTCGTCCATGGGGTCCAATATTATTACAGTTATTATTATTGGCTCTATGTTCATTATTTTTCAATAACAACCAGAGTCGTTTATAGTCCTTTTCCTCTAAAGCTACATGTATTTCCAGAATATACTTTAACCCTTGCTCAATTGTTCTGCATAAATTTTAACATTCTGCATCAAACCAACTATTTTTGTTATATGCATTTGGCGCCTGACCAGTAAGCTTACTTTCCATTTCACTGCCCAAGAAACTAAGCCATTTCTGCATAAGCGAGACTGTATTAATTATATAATTTGATTCTAGCATCCATCTTATGCCGATAAAAAATAATTCAGTTTCATTACCATTCAATTTACGTAAAAAAATACTCCTCTTATGTTCATTCCATCTAAACTTTCTGATTTTGGATCCTACTGAGCGTTTTTCTTCTTCCGTTCTTATCGAGTTCAGTTGTACCTCCAAAGGAAAATGTTGTGATTGAGTTTCATCTCCCACTTTTAAATCAATGCCGTTGTGCCACAATTACAATAGCATTACAATAGTTAGAAGTGGGATTAATCTTGATATTTATCTAAAAAGTGCAAGGTGGAAAATTGGCAAAATTTCATTCAGGAAAGTTTGAGATTTATTAACCTATACAAACATTTTGGCGCGATAACATTTATTGCAAAATGGCGTCATTTGTGTAAAATGCAATATGTGCATGGTCGTTAAATTTGGGTTGCGAATGGATATGGTCATGATATATAATAGACGTCTAGCCGAATGAGCACAACCGATTTTAATTAACACAAATGCGCAAAAATTAATTAATTGCGCAATTTTTAATTTTTGTGCTCTTACCATTTCGCTGAAATCGATGGCTGTGTCAGCTTCCAAAACAGCTAACACAGCCATATATGAGAAATTTTTTAATTTAATTATTACTGACAAAGCGATTTAGAGCTAATTAAGCAAAAAAGCACCCCCTTCCCGACGAGGTGCAAGAGTAAAATACTCAAAATTCTCTGCACAATCGAACTTGAATAGCCGATTTCTAACGCATTAATAATGGGCTTTAAAATTACTTAAGTGGCGTTTTAATTGCTCAACCCTTTATGTTAAAAAACGACCCCCAGCTTGATGACGTACAAGAGTCAAGTGCTCGAAATTATCAGCCCAATCGAACTTTAATAGTCGATTTCGAATGCATTAATAATGGGCTTTAAAATTACTAATGTGGCGTTTTTATTGCTCAACCCTTCATGTAAAAAATCGCCCTCAACTCGACTACGAGCAAGAGTAAAGTACTCGAAACTATCAGCACAATCGAACTTGAATAGTCAATTTCAAACGCATTAATAATGGGCTTTAAAATTTAAGTGGCGTTATTATTGTTCAACCATTTATGTTAAAAAACGAGCGCCAGCGTGAGACGTGCAAGAGTAAAGTACTCGAAATTATCAGCACAATCGAACTTGAATAGCCGATTTCTAACGCATTAATAATGGGCTTCAAAATTACTTAAGTGGCGTGTTTATTGCTCAACCCTTTATCTTAAAAAACGACCTCCAGCTTGATGATGTGCAAGAGTAAAGTGCTCGAAATTATCTTATATTATTAATAATGGGCTATAAAATTACTTAAGTGGCGTTTTTTTTGCTCTACCCTTTACGGCGAAAAACCATCCCTAACTCGACTACATGCATGTGTAAATTACTCGAAGTACTCAGCCCAATCGAACTTGAATAGTCAAAACACCACATAAGTAATTTTGAAGCCTAATATTAATGCGTTCGAAATCGACTATTAAAGTTCGATTGTGCTGATAATTTCGAGTACTTTTCTCGTGCACCTTATCGGACTGGGGGTGGTTTTTTTACACGAAGGGTTGAGCAATAAAAACGCCACCTAAATAATTTGAAAGCTCATTATTAATGCGTTTGAAATCGACTATTCAAGTTCGATTGTGCAGAGAATTATGAGTATTTTACTCTTGCACACGGTCGGGGTGGAGGTGCTTTTTTGACAAATAGTGATCCGAAATTTTTTCCGATGACATATTCTGAAAGCACATAATTAGCACTAAATCGCTGTGCCAGTGAAAATAAAATAAAATTTCATATATGGCTGTGCTACTTTTTTGGAAGCTGATACAGCCATCGATTTCAGCGAAATGGTAAGAGCACAAAAATTAAAAATTGCGCAATTAATAAGCACAAAAAAAAAATACAGACGATTTGAGAACCATCCTCCTTTTTGAAGTCGGGTTAAAAAGAGCACTAAATCGTTGTATTAATTAAAATTAATTGTGCTCATTCGGCTGTGCTAACTTGATAGACGTATATAACAGCTACTAAGTGGTGTTTCATATACATCATACTGCTAGCCAAGGTCAAACGGAAGAATACGAACGAGCAACGAGTACATCATTCAGCTTCAGTGGATGTATTACGTTATGTTGTTGTAAATTTTGAATATCAGCTGGGAACTATCAGATAAACAAATGCCAAAGTGCTAGTGATAGCGGAAGTGCCGGTAAAAATTAATAAAGTTGAATAATTCAGTAGTACGCTATCGACAGCAAAAGTGCCGGAGCAAATCTTGAAGTTCCACGGACAACACCGTGGAATTCAGCTAGTATTATATAAATTGATATATATTTCAAAAGTCCAGTGGGAGGAAAATTTTGTTGAGTTTGATATTAAGGAATTATGCGTTGATTACTTTTGTTTATGGGCAGAAGATAGATAATTCAGGAATTCAAACGTAAATTAAAATATTTTGATATATATTTCAAAAGCCCAGTGGGACGAAAAATTTGTTGAGTTTAATGTCAAGGAATTATGCATTGATTAGTTTTGTTTATGGGCAAAAGGTAGATAATTCAGGAATACAAACGTAATTTAAATAATTTTGAGATATATTTCATAAGTCCAATGGGACGGAAAATTTGTTGAGTTTGCGGTTTAAGGAATTATGCGTTGATTACTTTTCTTTATGGGCAGAAATAGATAATTCAGAAATTCAAACGTAAATTAAATCATTTTGATATATATTTCAAAAGTCTAGTTTTTTTTTTTTTTTATAGTTTGTTTACTATTTGCAATCTGTAGAAACAATAAGCAAAAAATATGGCTAATAAACGAAAAAAATGGCATATTATTTGTTATCCCTTGATAACAAATTTAAAACTTTACTTAATAATATGCACTAGAATGTTTTAAAACTATGAACTTCGTAAAATACTGTTTTTGCTGATGCATGTTTTTAACTAAAATAATTGACTTATAATCTAGAGCACGGTAGTGCGCAAGGCCGAGTTTATGTAATTATATGTAACTTATAATATGTAATTTAAATACAAACTGGATATAACAAAACAGGGTGTCACACTAAAATCTAAATGGTAACTGGAGTAACTGAATTTTTTTTAGCCTATGAGTTTGTTCACTATTGTCTAGTAGATTTCCTGCCAATGTATTTGTATGTGATTCTAATCTTTCTAAATACTTTGCACTAGATTTCACTATCTCACTTTTTACTGTGTTCACTTTAAGGTCTTCACGAATTTCACTATTCGGAATAAAATAGGGAGCATCTGTTATAGCACGAAGTCTTTTGGATTGAAATCTTTCAAGAATCTCAATGTTGGAATTTGAAGATGTACCTCAAAGTTGGATTCCATAAGTCCATATTGGCTTGAAAGCTGCATTGTACACTAATAATTTATTTCTGAGTTTTGATTTTCTGCCTAGAAGCCAATAATACTTACTAAGCTTGAGTCCTAACTGTTTCCGTTTTTTCCAAATGTGAGTGCGCCAAGTTAAAGTTTTATGTAGATGCATTCCAAGATACTTTACACAATCAGCTCGTGGTATTACTTTACTGTTTATGTGTACATTCGGAGAGACACCCCTGCATTTACTAAATACGATGTGAGCTGACTTTGTTTCGTTGATAGATACACGCCATTTCCTAGTCCATTCATGAATTTGATTAAGGTGTTGTTGTATGACGAATATTACAAAATGGTTAACATTCAGAATCTAGAATTTAAAGCTTTTATTGACTTAGGGAGTGACTGCAATACAATTCGGAAAATGGATGCAGGAAATTTTGGAAGGGAAATGTGTCCTGAAGTTCGAGGTATTGGAGGATTCGGTCAAGGATGTTGTAATACGTTAGGAAAAGTTAATGTCGAAGTTGAGGTCGATGAAGTAAAAGCGATGATCGATGTTTGGGTGGTTCCAAATAGTGCCCAGGACGTACCGGTTATTATTGGAAGAACATTGTTAGATCGAGACGACGTAATCGTATTAAAGAAAAATAGGATTCTTCGAATTTTGAAAAATAAAACTGTAATTTTGTATAATTTAGAATGGTTACAGGGAAAATTTACATGTGGTAAAAAGGGAAATACCAGTGGATATTTGGAACTACGGGAAATGGAAAATTTATCAAGTCAAATATCAGAAGATGTAATTGATGTGGGAACAAATGTGACAAATCGACAACGGGAAAATTTGGTTAAATTAATTGAAGAAAATAGAACATGTTTCGCAAGGAATTTAAGCGAATGTGGGACTGTCAAGGATTATGAGTTGAAAATTGAATTATTGAATTCAGAACCAGTCTGTTATAGACCATATCGATTATCATACGAACAAAGGAAAATTGTAAAGATGAAAATACAAGAAATGCAAGTAGCGGATTTAAATGTGTTTGAAAGTCATATGACAAAGAGATTGGTTGCTGACAATGCAGAAGTTAGACCCAAAATTAAAGGAAATTTATGAGGTTCTACAAAATGATCGAGAGACTGTTGAATCTCAACAGATTCATACTGATTATGAATTAAAACATCATAAAATTCATCATAAAACAGGTGAAAATTGCTCGAAATGGGTAGTTCCGGCAGGAGCGAAATGGCACATTGTCCGACAACACCATGATGAAATGGGACATATGGAAAATGAGAAGACATTAGAAAACTTAAGGAGAATGTTTTGGTTTTCAAGGATGAGGCAATTTGGGTAATAGTATATCGATGCGTAATTATTGATAAGAAAAAATTAACTCGTCAACCAGGAATGGAACCTATTTGAGGTTATCTTTATGTTAAGTATTATTTTCTATACACAAGCATTATTTCTAATTCTTTAAGATTAAAAGATATTCATTGGGGAAATGAATTAAAATTCTAAGACATTCAAAATATGAGTTCTTTTTAAGCATTCATAACCACAATATTTGCAACCTTGCATGTTAAACTCTTTCAAGACTATACTTATGTTATTGATATAAAAAAACGACTCATCATTCCTTAGTAAATACTTTACTGTTATTTGTTTTGTATCATCATACCAACGGTTCAAAAACAGTTAAAAATTTTATATTTAAAATATTATAATCTTTGATGAGATTTAACAAGACTTTCACTTGAAAGTTACGATAGTTATGAAACAATGCAATGGCGGTTAATGAACGATAAATTTATTTTTAAAATTTGTAAGTCAAATATAATTGAAGAATGAACTTGAAAAAGTATTTACTATCTACAGCGACTCGTTTATGTAGATGCTAGGAATGCAAGCCGATCTTAGAAATTTTGAAAAATTGAGCGAATATTCGAAAAAAAGGTTTTTGTGCCGCAAACCGCGATTTGATATCGCAATTAGTTTTGTAGAAAATAGCATTTTAAAAAAACGAAGCACGGCCATTTGGTCGGAATGAAAAAAAATTGTTCTGCACGGTCAAAAACATAATTGTAAAAATGGATCAAGTTTTCGAGGCTTCATATAGGTACTCCTTAAAAAGTAGTGATTTGGAAGAAAGGACAAGATATTTACATAGTGCATAAAAATTAATATAAATTGAGTATGTATTTAATATTTTATTTTGCCAAGATAGACAAGTTAATCCGCGTCGAATGCAAAAAACCGCATCCTTCTAGCATGTCTAGAAGTGGGTTAGATTTTTTTAAAGAAAATTACGTATAGATATTAAATCCAGACGAAATATTCTCTTTTTTATTAAATTTACTTTGTTAAATTATAATGTTTCTTCATTGGAATATTGATAAGGTATGGTTTTCAAATGAAGCTGTTTAAAATATATACTTTTTAAAATGCTACGCGATTAATGTTTTAACCCATCAGAATGCACTATATAAGGTATATGTTTCACAATGTTAAATTTATCAAAACATAAAACCTATTTTGACAAAATGGAAACCCGACTTCTAAAATCAAATATTCTATCAAAAGATGCACTAAAAAGTAAAAAAATAATTGCATATTCTTGTGCCAATTTTAGTTCACAAAATTTTTTAAATATATATGTACAATTATTGTTATTTTTGGAGGCGGTGCTAAAGAAATTCACATAACTTTTGGACACCGCCTCCAAAAATAACAATAATTGTACATATATATTTAAAAATTTTTGCTTTGGTGAACCAAAATTGGCACAAGAATATGCAATTATTTTTTTACTTTTTAGTGCATCTTTTGATAGAATATTTGATTTTAGAAGTCGGGTTTCCATTTTGTCAAAATAGGTTTTATTTCTCGCTTTTTAGTGACTTTGAAGTTCTATAACTGATTTTATTTGTCTAAATATGGGTAGACTTACTAAACGACCAACTAATTTGTAGTGAATTTTTTTATAACACTTTTTTTTTTACCCGTTTTTTTTTTTTTTTTTTATAATTTTTAGTGCATTTTTTTATAACAGATTTTTGTACAAGCATTTTGTTTATTTTTTGTAAAAATTTTTTTTTTGGGGTCGGTTTTTTTTTTTTGGAAAAAATTTTTTTGAAGTCGGTTTTTAAAAAAATTTTCATATTTTCCCATTATGAATGAGTATACCCTTTAAAAAAAAAAATTCGCAGAAATCGGTTATCACATATAAAATGAGGATTTTCCTCGATTTCCCGGAGATCCCCTCATCAGAATGCGATTTGGTGACAATGGGACCAATGGGAAACCAAACCCTTTAAAACAAAAAAAAAATTCAAAATCGGTTCATAAATGACGGAGTTCTGAGGTGACACACATTAAAAAAAAAAAAATACAGACGTATTGAGAACCATCCTCCTTTTTTGAAGTCGGGTTAAAAAATTATAAGGTAGTATTATATTTATCAGCAATCATATTATCATATTACTGATTTGGAAGCCAATTATCTCAAAACTAGCCACCTGTGGGCTAACTCTTTTTTGCATAATATCACACAATTATTATATTATTATGATTTCATAGATGTTTTCCAACAAAAGTTGATCAGAATCTTCTTTTGGAAAATTTATTATCTCTTAAATCACAATAGATTAC
This sequence comes from Nineta flava, assembly GCA_963920215.1. Lineage (NCBI taxonomy): Eukaryota > Metazoa > Arthropoda > Insecta > Neuroptera > Chrysopidae > Nineta > Nineta flava. Next base: position 42,250,902 of record OY986043.1, on the reverse strand, counting down.
CTTAATATTAAAATATTTTGAATTATTTTTGCGCTTTAATTTTGGTGTACCATTCCAATATATATATAAGGGTTCAAAAATGAAATGATTGCAATGATTATCTATTAAAAACAGAATATGACTTTACTTTATAATGAATAGTTTTCCATGGTCACAAATTCCAATTCTATTACTTTTCTGAGTAAATAGAGTTGTGTGGTTTACAGCTTAAATCATAATTAATGTTAAGAATTTTTTAGTTTATTATTGGTACTTACACTCAAATGCAATATATTTGAAGCAGAAATTTGAATTTGAAGCACATTCGAAGCATAAATATTACTGGCAGGTACATAATATTACACACAGTTGAAACACTAAAGATGTTTCATCTGATTCAAATTTTTTGCAGGGAAGTGGACACAAATTTTACAGATTGATATACAGCTCAATCTAAGGACATAAGATGGGTTGACCTAAAACTATACTGGCCCACCCAGTCTTCTAGTACGTAACTACGATTCTTTATCTTCGCCAAACACTACAAATTTAACTTGGAGCTATGGAAATCAGAACTAAATATACTACCAACTGCTCTTAAAAAATATGCAATTGAAAATCAAATCAATATCGAAAGTATAAAGCCGTTCGTTGATATGCTAGAAAAAAAAATACAGACGAATTGAGAACTATCCTCCTTTTTGAAGTCGGGTTAAAAAATGTAGCCTTTTCTGAAAGTTACATTAATTTTAATAAGTATCCACTCTCTCAGTATCCAGTGCCTCTTGTGACAGATCATTTTTATGCTTTGGCGGTTAAAAAATTATTTAAGAAATTGAACGGAAATCCGTATCAACAATTTTTGCCGTATATTTACTGCAGTAGACTAGATTATTTTTATACTGTTCTTATCGGAGTGAGTAGCCTGTAGATTTTTTGTTGATGCTTGCGTTTTGTATTTATAAAATACTTACTTATATAAAAGTTGGTTCACCTTAAAATTATCGAGCTGACCTACCCGAATAAGTAAGGCTCGCGACGCCACTGGCTCAATCCTTTTGGTTTTCAAATAATGCCTTGATTAAAGTTTTTTGTCATACAAATATTAACTACTTTTGTGCTAAACTTTTTTTCGAAAATCATATATGGGTCCGACACAAATCACCTACCATATTTTGAAAAAAGAACGCCACTTTTGTGGCCATGTATGCTATTACAATCAAAAATTCTTGTTCGAAAAATATTTTCGAAACAAAATGGTCTCGCACTATTTGAATGTAAAAATGAACAATGTATTTTTTACTACTTTTGATCGGAATGATAGATAGATCGCAATTTTAGTAGATATAATTTTCACACAATTAGCGACCAGAAAGATTTTTATTAAAATGTATTTTATGAGACCGTTAATTTATCGACACATTCGTAGTATCTAAATTACAAGATGTTCCGATGATTAATTTAAAAATCATGTAAAAATGTATTAATCAATGTATCACATGTTTGCAGCAACTAGATATTATGGACACTAATCATACAAGGTGCTTTGTTAACATACTATTTTAAGTATAATTTATAGGTCATATTGTATATATACTTTAATTACACTTTATTAATTAGATGAAAAGTATTTATAAATAAAAATCAATTAAGTAAAAATTTTACGACTTTTCAATTATTTCAATATATCCCTAACAATCGTACAATTATGCAAAAAAAAATCAATACAAGAATTTTTAAACAGCTTTCCATTTAAATATTCTCGATCACCTTCTTATAAATCTTTTCTTTACGAATTTTATAGGAATATTTATTTTAAAATTAAATCTATTTCAGACAAAGATTTTTTAAACAATAATTATATTGAAAAAAAATAAGCATTACGAACAAAAATTATTTATTATTTTGCTACATAACTGTAAAACTATCTTTTAATTAAATGAATCGATCAGAAAAAGAACAAAATCACTGTTTCAGTATAGGCTCTGGTAATATTTATCTTTCTCTAAAAAATTACTGTATTTTAAAAATTAAAACTTTTCCTTAGTAACAATACGTTTTCTTATAACAATTAAATACATCATAAATCATTTTACTAATTAACATAAATTAATAACAAAAATAATCTACTTACACCACTTCCGTAAAAATGCACTTGATAATTTTGCACATAATTTTTCTTGACCCTTCATTTTAATTATTTAATTTAAAGGTTCTATATTTTTTTTAAAATAACACTTAAATGTAAATAAAACTTTGTCAAAAATATTTAATCAATTCAAACCACAAATTTCTCACACTTTATTAAAAAATTAACAACATAATTATTAAAAAAACAATTCACAGCACATATATTACTTTTTTTTATAAAATCCGCGTAAAGTCTTTCATTTGTCAATAATTCTCTTTTTTATTTTGTTATGATTATTCTCGCATTGCAAGCAAGCAGCACAGCGCCACCGTTCGATCGTGGTTAGTCTATACACTCTATACTCTATACGACAACTGTGTTTGTTTTAAACAATTTTTCTTGTGCAAGAACGTTCGTACCCGTTGTTTGTTAGCTATGAACTGAACCAGTCGTCCTTATGATTGATAGTTCTTAGCAGTCAGTGGTTACTGGTTTGTTATAAATTGTAGTTGATGAAGTATGAATGTAATACGTTGTATATGATTTTTAAAGTTATTAAAATACAGGTAACAATTATTTAGTATTATTTGTTGTAGCAGTAGTTGTTTCTGTTGATTTGGAAAGGCACACTTGATCAACTGTGCGCCTACAAAGGTACTCTCCGTACTATTCACTATTCTTCAACTAACTGCAATGATATTATAAACAAATTATGTATAACATATTCAAGAGAACTCAACTTCTTTGAAGACAGACTTCACTTTAAGAAGTAATATGAGGTTTTATCTACGTCAAATAAAATAATATTCATTTTGATTATAAATTTACATATAATAACTGTGTCTTGCTTTTTTCCTCTCTTGTTAAATACTCAGGCCTCGTTATTATTATGTCTTTACTTTTGTTTATCTCTATGTGCATATGTTAATGTAAATGTATTTATGTCTATAAGACGAAAAAAACGAACACAATCTTAATTAAATTTTTTTTAAATCATAAAATTAAAAATTTTTTTGCCATCTATTATGTATTATCCATCAATTGGATATGAGGCCTACAGTTTTGAAAAAAAGTGTGTGTATATTCGCACGTAAGAAGTTAAACTTCTTTATCTAGAGCACGGTAGTGCGACAGACCGAGTTAAAAAATTTATTAAAATAATATTAAATTAGGTCAACACTATTATTAAGATACAAAAGTTTAATAAAATCATATGGTAGTGAAAAACTATAATAGAATGATTATATATTGTATCTAAAACCAATGATTCTACATTTTCTCATGGCAGAACAGAACTAGTCTCTTCTTTCGTTAAAATTAGAGCACTGGCATTAAATCCATTATTTACATTTAAATCAGAGTTAGTGAAATTTATCAAGATCACGCCAGGTTTACCAATATATACATTTAATATACAAAGTTTACGAGCCCATAAAAATGAAATCATTGATAATGTGGCTCGTAATTCTCTGTGGTCTTTAATTTTTGATTTTAGATTTTTGAGTAATATTTTCAAATAATAAATAAATTTCTAGATGACTCCAAGTTGTTTTCAAATATTTTTAAATAAATGTGTACACTCCCGTTCAATAAAATTGAACAGATCTGAAATGTAAATTTTCTTACATTTCATAAAACTCCTCACTTTTGTAACTCTCTCTATAATTATTCATTTATAAACAAAGATAACTAGTAAATATTTTAAGTGTGAAAAAAGAACTGGAAGTATAGTTAACAATTCGGTTCAGATCTGTTCAATTTTATTGAACGGAACTATACATACAAAATATGCAACTGAAGTGCGTCAATTAGTAGAGAAAAAAGCTTTATTCAGAAAAATCACCTTGGTAATTAATAATTTATTTGGATTACAAAATACGGTAGTGATTTATGGAAAAATTTTATGTAAAGAACTACGTTAAAATATATCCGAATAAAAACATAAATATAAAAAAGAGCCGAGTTTTCGGAGAGATACTTTATATAATAGTTGCTCCTTAAAAAGTGAGCTATTTATAAATTAAATAGTGAAAACTGAAATGTAAGAATGTAAGTGCAAAGTAAAATGAAAAAAAATTTGGTTGAAATAATTTATTTCGTAAGTTTTGTCTTAGTATGTTTTTAAAATTTTATAACGCGGCAAGTTTTAATTTAAAATATTTGAGTCAAAAGAAAACAAATTACTTGCCGCGATATAAAATTTTAAGAACATACTAAGAGAAAACTTACGAAATAAATTATTTCAACCAAATTTTTGCAAGTGGAGCAACAAAGTTTTAAAAAATCGCGCACACCTCTCAAAGGTGGTATGTGCTAAATTTTTACTATAAATATAGAAATATGGGCCAATCATAGAGCAGCAATATTTCCTATGTTAAATTTATCAAAACTAAAAATGCAAAAATTTTCCATTTCCTGATATAATTTTCCTTTCGGTTTGGTCTAAGGACTTATGGTCTAGGCCCTGGAATTATGATTATGTACGGCCAAGATTTGTAGGCGTTCCCGCTTTTTAACGACTTTTGAATGCGAATAACTTTTTAACCGTTTATTACTTAACTAAAAGCAAAAAATTGTTCTCTTATAATTCCCTAAATAGCTTATATTCGATCAGCACTGTAGCTCTGTTGGTTCAGAAGATATTTCGGGGTTAGTTTGGCTCTTATTTATTGTGTAGTAATAGTACTGTCAGCGCGAAGGCAAAAAAGCCCCTGAGACTCGGCCTGTCGCCCTACCGTGCTCTAGATTAGAGAAAAAAAATACAAGAATCAAAAATGTAAAAGATTATCAAGATAAAAATTTAATTAACAAATAAAAACAATTATTATTTTTATTCTGAAAGTATTCTATTCAAAGAGAAAAAAATTCATTACGCAGGAGCTGCGTTAACTAAGCGAATTTCCTTAGAATACAAAAGTCACTCTCTAGCGGTCATAATTTTAGTGTGATCAAAATGAAACATCATATCTGATATGATTATAGTATTTTTAAGGCCAATTTTTAAGGCCAAAGGGGAAAGGGGGCATAGAGAAAGAAGAAAACATACAATATAAAATATCTCTCTTAATATTAGAACTATCGAAAAATGTATTAGAAGTAATGTTGTAGAAAATCATGTTTGCTACAATTCATTACCTGATCATTTTTTCTCAAACTCTAATGTGTACAGTGATATGAAGAAGCGAATCTCGTCGGACTGAAGTATAAGGGGGAGCACAATGGACCATAAGGTCGAAGTGCAATACTTGTTAGACCCCAAGATGTATCCAGCTATATATATATACATATATATATATATATATATATATATATATATATATATATATATATATATATATATATATATATATATATATATATATATAGCTTATACTTCAGTCCGACGAGATTCGCTTCTTCCATATGTTGGCAATAGCCAGGAGCTTGCTTATCAGGTCTTCCTGAAGGTTCATATAGTCAGGGAGAGATGCACCGAATATCCTGTATCTGCTGTAACCTAGAGGTTTGCAGTTAAAGATAATGTGGCCGGATGTTTCTTCCTCCTTGCTACACAATGAACCCCTTATGGAGTCCCATTGTGTCCAGATGCTTCCGCAGGTGACAATGCCCGGTAATGAATCCGGAACCCCTCCGCAGTTGCATCCTGTTCAGTTTCAGTGCATCGATAAATAGCCTCTTGGTTGCACTCTGACGCAGTATTTTTTGACCACTCGTTGATCACCTGCTTACATGCAGTCCTTGAAATTCCTAAAATATGCTCTGGGCCTATGAAAGGCATTCCCACTCCCTTCTTTGCTAAGGTATCTGCTTTTTCGTTACCTTCGAATTTAACATTGTTCCTTTTTGCCTGCTCCAGCCGTTCCTCCAGACTACCTTGACTACCCCTGAGGTGATCTCAGTTCCAGACAAGGCGTTTAGAGCAGCTTGACTGTCCGCGAGAATACATACGTTCTGGTTTATGTAGCCTCTACGTAGGTTCTCACGGATGCCAAACATTATGACGTAAACTTTTGCTTTGAAGACCGTAGCATATTTCCTTAAGTTGAGGCTTATGTTAGCGTTAGGTCCACATGCCTCCTTCCGTCCACATGTCTCTATCACAGACTACAGTGAAAGGTTTTGAGAAGGAGTATATTTTGGAAGTATATCTGTGCCCATTTCAAAAACGGGGTCTGAGATGGTTGATGTTCCCTCAATCCTTGATGTCCAACCTGATTTTTTAAAATCCAGTTAGTATTGCAAGACATTACATTTCAAATTTTGCCCCAATTCTTAGAACGTAGTCATCATCAGTATGAATTAGCTAATCGTAACTATCTCTTGGTTATGGAGTCAGAGATGTATTGCTCGTTGCTAAGTTGGTGCGTGTCTCACAAGGATTATTTGAGTTGACTGACCAATTAATGGATTAAGTGTGTGAAGAACCCCACCCATTTATTGGCAGTATCCTTTTGTGACCATGGGGCGTTGTTATTGTCACTAAGGTGAGGGTGTTGCTGACTTTGATATGCAAGTATTAAATTTTGAAAATGGTTTAATTTTATTAAATCAGAATTTGGAAGTGGGCCATTGTCTAAATTTTTTTATCTGTTTTCTCAATTTGTACATGTAGATACTTTTGTTTGCATCTAATTCTGTAGGGTTTTTTACCGATTTCAGTAGTTTCAGGCAAATTCAATTTGTCAATTTTGTGTTTGTTCTCAATAACGTGCGCAGCTATACACGATTTTTCGGTTCTCCCAAATTTTACATGAGCCAGATGTTCTTTGATTCGAGTTCCGATTTGGCGACAACTTTGAACAACATAAATTTTTGAACAGTTTTGACAACTGACACCCATATATGCCCGATTGTTTTTTATTGCTAATTTTATCCTTCGGGTTGCCCAGTAACTGTTTAAATTAATTTTATTAAGAAGCGCTGTTTTTATGTTATGATCCCCTTATTTTCTAGTGATTTTATTTGTGCATGGGTGGAAGTATACCCCCGTTCAATAAAATAGAATAGATCTGAACCGAATCAGTCTCTCACAGTTTTGATTATTCTTGTAGTAAGTGATTTGTTTACATAAATCGTTTGCATAAATAAAAAATATAAAACTTCTATTGCTTTTTTCACATTTAAAAAATAGACTACTTATCTTTGTTTATAAATAAATAATACCCTCCCGTGGGTCCACCTTGTCGTGGTGGGAGAGCCTAGTACCTAGCGTGCAAACCAGCAGGAGAGGAAGCTAACTGACCCAACATTCTCTGCGTTGAGGTCAGTGCGCGGATGTCGTGCGCTGTCATCATCGTCAACGTTGGTTTTGGTGTGCGGTGTTCGTGCACTGTCTCAACATTACTTGTCGGCCACGTCATCTGGGAGTGGTCGAGGGGAGCTGAGGGTGGGGCCTCGGTTTCTCCAAGATCTGATGTGAGCTTGCTCTTCCGAGGCAGGGTGTGCGGGACTTAGCCACCAGCCACGTCGGTCCTTGGTTGGATAGTGTGCAATGGATGCAGAGATCGGAATCTGCATTGCTTCGGGCGAATTCCGTCCGCGTATTCCGGGACTGGTAAAGTGGAGGCCGGGCCCCAGAGTACTGGGGTAGGGCTATTATAGTCCGAGGGTATTCCCATTCCCGGCTATTCCATCCCGCCCCTTTGCAAACGATGGCTGGTTCTCTATAAATTTATGAAAAATACGTACTCCCAAAAATTAACGGAAATGCCACCTTCCGTAAAAGGAGGCCCGGGCGGCGTCCCGGTTATGACCGAAACGTCGGGGGGATCAAACTTCCCTAAAGATAAAAGGAAAAATCGCGGAAACCTGGCATAGCTTCCAGGTTCCCACAGGCAAAGTATTGTGAAGTATTTTTTTATAAAGAGGAAGGGTGACTCAAGCGACTTTAAGTCGGTGAGCCCCTTTTTAATAGCGAAAAAATTGAACGAGGCTGTTGGACGTCTTGAAGACGTTAAAAAAGGAAGCAGACTTTCGGCGACAAATCCACAAATGAAAAAGTCTGAAGATGCTAGGCGATCATGAGGTGGAAGTGTCACCCCATGGAACTTTAAATAGTTCTCAGGGGGTGATCTTTTGCAGAGACCTCATGATTTGCTCCATCGAATACATACTCGAGAATTTGTCCGACCAGGGAGTAATTGACGCCCGAAGGATTAAGTGGAGGCAGGATGGTGAGTTGAAAGACTCACCTCTTCTCCAACTTACCTTCAGCGAAATTGATTTGCCAGCAACCATCGACGCTGGCATTCACAAGAAAATCCCCGTGCGTCCGTACATTCCAGCACCGATGCGATGCTATCGGTGTCAAAGATACAGGCACACGGCTGGTAGATGTGAAAGGCCTCAAATTTGTGTCTGCGGGGAGCCATTGCACGAAGGAAGACCGTGCAATGAGCCAATTACATACGTTAACTGTGGGGGAAGTCACTCGGCAAAGTCGAGGAACTGCCCCAAATATAAAGAGGAGATGCCTATCCAGAAAGTGAGAGTTCTGGATAAGCTCACATATCGCAGGAGGGTCTCCTATGCCTGCGTCACATCTAATCCCGCCCCTTCAGCTGACGCTTCAACATTGGCTAAAGAGCTCGCTCCGCTGATAATGAAAATCATCAGCGAGTTTTTAAATAAAAAAAATGAAGGCCAAGCGTCAGCAAGGCCAGCAAAACTCATCAAAACGACGCAGGAGGGACCCGTCTAGGCCCCTTCCAAAACTACAACCAAACGAAAGCGAAAGACCCTAAAGAATGATGTGAGAGTTTCGGAGGTGGCAACCAATAAGCCCACCTCCGAAGAAAAAATGATGGAGGTGGATCGTGAAAAGACTTCTCCTCAATCTTCATGACGGGGTGAGCTAGCTCTGCAGGCGGAGCAGAGCTCACCGAAGCCGGAGATGTCCAGGCCTCCGGCTTCAACATCGTTGGGAAGTACAGGGTGACGTCGGAGACGGATTCAGATTCCGTCACTTTCTCCGACAAGGAGACGACCAGAAGAGACAAAACATGCTGGCCGAAATGGAATCCCAGGAAGTGATCCCACAGCTTCCTGGGGCAACCCATCCTAGCCAATAGAAATGGTAAATATATTACAGTGGAATTGTAAGAAGCATAAACATGCTTCTGGCAGAGCATATACCTATATGTGTATGTATACAAGAGACACATCTTAGACCGGCGGAGACATATACCCTGATGGGTTATACCATCCGCCGGCGAGATGTTCTGCCAGATGTTCGAGCAAGGGGTGGTGTCGCAATATTAATAAAACAGGGCCTATCTAACCAGGCCCTTCGCCTTGTCACCCCCCTACAAGGCCCCCTAGGCCCTTCGATTCGAGTATCGAAGATCTGGCACGTTGAACCTTGCAACTTCCACAACCATTTCTGATGCTAGGTGATTTTAACGCTCACAGTCAATTGTGGGGCTGTGAGCATAGAGACGCACGTGGGAGACTCATCGAAAGTTTTTTGGATGAGTCAAACACGTTTCTTTTAAATACCGGTGAGAAAACACGATTAAACGCCAGAACTGGTGAGATGTCAGCGATTGATCTGACCGGCTCTGGCTCATCAGTGATATTGTTAAGTTTTGTTATTGTTATGTTTTTACCTGCGCGGGCTAATGAGCAATTAAGTCGGGCTAATAAGCCCCTAAGGGGGGTTGGGTTTTAGTGGGTAGTCTGGCTGGCCAGGAGTTCCACACTCTGTGCGTCAATGCATTTCCTACCTCCCTGCCGCAAAAAAAAAATAAATAAATAAATCTTCACTTCCCTTTCGAATTTTAATTGAGAAATCATGATTTCAATATATCATACGACGGTATCCTAGGTCATGATTTCTTTACTAAGCATCAGTGAGAAATAAATTATAAAAATAACACGATCACATTCCATAAAATTATTGAAATACAACCCAATAGTATACAAAACGTGCCAATTCAATTTATTACAGCTGACGTTAATAATACAGTGATTACCGGCGTCCTTGAAGATGCTAACATTAAAATACCAGACAATATTTTAATTACTCCAGAAACAAAATATTATCTCGTTATGACCAAACATCCGAGAAAAATTTTTAAATTAAAACCTGTAAATGCTCCGGTACAAAATGCAAATTCCCTTCATCTCCCAGTAAATAAAAATTTACGCGAAATATTTTTTGAACTCAAATCAAATCTTTGACTCAATTATTGTAATCGCAAGGAAAGTTCATCCATTGAAGAAATTTGCAATACCTTTAATGATATATTTTTCTAAGTTCAACACCTACGTTGAAACATGAAATTTGGGTGAATAACCCCTCTCCTATAGCTGTGAAGTCTTATAGGTACCCAAAAGTACACGAGGAAGAAGTACAAAAGCAAATCACACAAATGTTAGATCAAAACATTATACGACCAAGTGAAAGCGTACCCGTACCCAAAAAGATGGATGCATCTGGTGTCCAAAAATGGAGAATTGTAACAGATTTTCGCAAACTCAATGATGTTACAATTACAGATAATTTCCCAGTACCCAATATTGAGGAAATATTGGATCAGTTGGGTAATGCTCTCTACTTTAGTATATTAGACCTCGCAAACGGTTTTAGATAAGTAGAAATGAATGAAAATGATAAGCCAAAAACTACATTCAGTACACCAAGAGGTCATTACGAATTTAACCGTATGCCTTTCGGATTGAGGAATGCACCGGCTACCTTTCAGCGGCTAATGAATACAGCCCTAATAAATAATTTAGGTCAAGATTGCTGTGTATACCTGGATGACGGAGTTATATTCGTATCAAGTTTGAAAGAACACAATCTTAAGCTCACTCGAGTATTTGATTCTTTACGCAGACATAACCTGAAATTACAGCCTGTCAAGTGTGAGTTTCTACGAAAAGAAGTAGGATATTTAGGACACGTCATTTCAGAAAAGGCGTACAGCCTAACCCAAATAAAATTTCAGCTATAATGGAACGAAAAGCACCAAGGAACATTCAAGAAATTAAATCATTTCTGGGGCTTACTGGTTACTATAGAAAATTGATACCCAATTACTCACAATTAGCTAAGCCATTAACATCTCTGTTAAAAAGAATAAAAAATTTAATTTTGATAAAAAATGCCAAGAGTCTTTTGAAACTTTTAATTCAATACCGACTTCTGAGCCAATATTAAAATACCCAGATTTTAACAAACCATTTATTCTAACCACAGACGCATCAAAAAAAGCCATTGGTTGAGTTTTTTCTCAAGGTGAAGTCAACAAGGACTTACCATTAGCCTATTATTCTGCTACACTCAATGCAGCAGAAAGAAATTATAGTACCACTGAAAAAGAGCTTCTGAGTATACACGTCAGAAGTGTTTACAAGTTGTAAACACTTCTGACCGTATCTATATGGTAAAGAGTTTACAATAATCACGGATCACAAGCCACTTTAATGGCTAATGAATTGCAAAGATCCTTCTTGTCGTTTAGTCAGATAGCGATTGCAATTATCCGAATACCAATACAAAATTATTTATATATCCGGTAAAGCAAATTTTAAGGCCGACGCACTATCTAGATCCGTTATGAAAATTACACAAGATCAAGACCCAGTTGGTAAATTGTCATACGAAAATTTCAAATTATTTCATCAACAAAATCTAAAAATTCAAACCTTTAATAAAATAAATCAACCTTTTGAGGACTTAAAACATTGATCATTCCCTACTTAACGGATCTATCAATGAACAATTCACATTCCTTTTATGTTAATATGCAATATGATTTAACAAAATTGAAAATTAATAAAATTTGTGAGATTGTTAAATTAATCACCACAATATCTAATCAAAATTGATATTTACTATTTGTCAAAGAAAATGCTAGAAACGATATCACATATGAAAATCTGTACAAGGCTCTATCAAATTTATTTTCATTACTGATATTTAATAATGAAACTGAGATAAATATTATAAACGTCCCTCAATTATGTAACAAAATTCAACAGGACACTTTTGAGTAAATGTTGCAATATTTAAATAAAAATAATATAAAAATAAATATTATAACTGGAGATTTGATACATCCTCGTAAAGAAAAACGAAAACAAATCCTGAAAGAAAATCACGACGATGTTCTATCCGGACTTCCTGGCGTAAATAGGACATGTCAGGAAATCAACAAAAAATACTTTTAGAAAGGCATGAAACAAGATATTGAAACATACATTCGAGCCTGTGAAACTTGCCAAAGAGTTAAGAAAACAACAATCAAAACACCAATGGTTATCATCAGTACTGCTCAGGACTTTGGTTATGCTATCGCAATGGACATAATGGGTCCTTACCTCATTTCAGATAGTAATAACCGCTATATAGTAACGATTCACGATGAATTAACTAAATTCATTCAAGATAACCCAGTTCAGGAAATCAGTGTTGAAACATGTGCAGTCCATTTACTAAAATATTGCACAATATTCGGTTTTCCGAACACAATCCTTACGTATCAGGACCCAAACTTCCTTAGTAATCTCTTTAAGGAAATTAACAAAATAATACAAATAAAACACAAAATAACTTCTCCGTATCATCCACAAAGTAATGGATCACTTGAAAGATTTCATGCGAGCATAAAGACTTTTGTCAAATCTTATGTAGACAATAGTACCAGGAATTGGGACGAATTTGTTTATTTGGACTGTCATAGTTATAACACCCATGAAAACAGATCTACCAAAGAACGTCCTTATACGTTAGTCTTTGGCCGAGAACCCAAAATTCCACATAGTCTAGAAAAACCTAAAGAGCTACCAACTTATCAAAAGACATCATTATTTAACAAAAGACATCATAGACAAAGCGAAAGTTATTAGAAAAACCGCCACAGAAAATTTGGTACATTCCAAAACAATTAGTAAAAAATATTACTTCGAAAAGACGAGCAAAAGAAAATAATATAAATAAAGTAATACAAGTTTACAATAATAACACTGCCAAGATTGAAATTTATTTCGTCAGTTTTCCCTTAGTATGTTTTTAAAATTTTATAACGCGGCAAGTTTTAAAATATTTGAAATCATCAGAAAAAATAACTTGCCGCGTTATATAAAATTTTAAAAACATACTAAGGGAAAACTTACGAAATAAATTTCAACCAAATATTTTCTTACATTTAATCAATTTACCCCTCATTAATTGTTTTAGTTAATAGATTACCGAGCTATTTACTTTGTAAATAGCTCGACTCTTTAATGGGAATGATCACTTTTTAAAGAGCAACTATTATATGAAGTCTAGAGCTATTTACAAAGTAAATAGCTCGGTCCTTTCTTCGATATCATCACTTTTTAAGAAGCAACTCTTATATAAAGTCTAAAGCTATTTACTTTGTAAATAGCTCGGTCCTTTCTTCCATATCATCACTTTTTAAGAAGCAACTATTATTATATGAAGTCTAGAGCTATTTACTTCGTAAAAAGCCCGTCCTTACTCTCATATCATCACTTTTTAAGAAGGAACTATTACATTAAGGATTTTCCCGGAAACTCAGCCCTTTCTTACATTTATGTTTTTGGTCGGATATCACTCCTTTTTGAGAGGCCTAAATATACAAAGCCGAAGGCTTCGCACAAAACGCTACGCGTTTCGTTATGCCTTGCGTAACAAAAAAGCACACGCGAAGCGTATGCATTTTTATATTTATTAATAATGATCGATTGACATTTGAAGAAATTTTTGCGAAATTTTGACTTCGGTACGAAACCAGTAGCTCTATTTTCTTTCAGAATTTTCGCTCAAAGGTATAGTTGTATAATTTATTGATGTATGTAGGTGTAAAATTTATCAGTGCATAGTAACAGATGTTCGCTGCTTAGGTGATGTGTGTTATACGTTGTCTGCCAGGAGTAGGGATGTAGACATTTTGGCTACATACCCAAGGACGGATGTAAAAACCCCATCTTTCTACCATGAATAGAACTTTAAGGGGTTGTTTTCCCATCTTATTAGGGAGTGGTGAGGAAAAGTTTTAAGTTTTTCTAATTACCTTCTTAATTTGTAGCTATTAAGCAAAGTCGAATGCAAAAAACCGCATCTTTCTAGCATGTGTAGAAGAAAAAGGGTGGTTTTAGGGGTGTTTTGTCTATTTGTGAATGGTTGCGATTGGAAAATTTACTCTAATAAAATAATCCTGTTAATTTAATCCTGTTCCACGTTGAATAAAAAAAACCTGGACTTTCTAACATGAAACGAAGTGAAAAGGGCAGTTTTAGGGGTGTTTTTCCTCTTTTAGGGGATTGCGATGTAGGTTATGAAATTTTCGAGGTATTCTGTTAACTGACTTTGTTTTGGGTCAATTGGTGAAAATCCCATCTTTCTACCATGAATAGAAGTTAAAGGGGTAGCTTCGGGGGTGCATTTCAGATTTCTTTTTGGAGGAAGCGATGAAAGTTTTTAAGTTTTTTGAATAACCTTCTTAATTTGTAGCTGTTTAGCGTCGAATATAAAAAACTGCATCTTTCTAGCATGTATACAAGAAAACGGATAGTTTTAGGGGTGTTTATCCCATTTCCGAAGAGTAACGATGGAAAAAATTACATTTTTAAAATAATCCTATTATTTTAAACCCGGTCCACGTCGAATGAAAAACCTGATCTTTCTAACATGAATAGAACTGAAAAAAGCAGTTTCCGATGTAGGTAATGAAATTTTTCAAAGTAATCTGTTAATTTGACTTTAAAACAAAAATCCCATCTCTCTAGCTAAAATTGAAGTGAAATGGCAATTTTAAGGTTATTTTCCTGTCGGGAGAAGGGAGGGGGGGTTGCGATGTAGGAAATGAAATTTTTTAAAGTATTCTGTTAACTTGACTTTATTTCGGGTCGATTGGTGAAAATCTCATCATTTCAGCATGTAAAGAACTGAAGAACGTAATTTTGGGTGGGGGGGGGGTATTGTTTTTTCGATTTTCCGGTAGGTTGTAATGAAAAATTTTAAATTTTTCGAATAAACTTCTTAATTTGTAGCTATTTAGTGTCAAATGCAAAAAACCTCATCTTTCTAGCATGTATAGAAGGAATGGGGTTGTTTTACGTGTGGTTTTCCCGATTGCGAAGGGTTTTGATGGAAAATTTCCTTTTTTCAAATAATTCTGTTATCTTGAATCTGTTGAACCTGTTGAACCCGTCGAATGGAAAAACCCGATCTTTCTTTCATGAATAGAAGTGAAAAAGTCAGTTTTAGCGATGTTTTTCCCATTTTCGGGGAGGTTGCGATGAAATTTTTCAAAACATTCTGTTAATTTGACGTTATTGCGGGTTAATCAAAATCCCATCTTTCTAGCATGTAAAGTACAGAGAAAAACGTAATTTTGGAGGAGGTTTTTCCGATTTTTTGGAGGGTTACACTAAAAAATTGAAGTTTACCGATTTTTCTCGTCGGTTTGAAGCAATGTCGCGTCGAATGCAAAAAACCGCATCATTCTAGCATGAATAGAAGTGAATGGGGTAGTTTTAGGGGTGTTTTTCCCATTTTCGGGGGGTTGCGATGGAGGAAATGAAGTTTTTTGTTAATTTGACATTATTTCGGGTCTATTCGTGAAAATTCCATCTTTCAAGCATACATAGAACAGAAAAACGTTATTTTGGAGGATGTTTTTCCCATTTTCCGGGGAGTTGCAACGAAAAAATTTCTGGATTTCCCTCGGTTTCAAGCAAGTTCGTGTCGAATGCAAAAAACCGCAACTTTCTAGCATGAGTCAGTCAGCTGCACTTTCAGTTTTATAGTATATTAGACTTGGTTATAAGGACTGTACAAAATTGTTGCGGGCGAAGCTGTAACGAGTAATATTAGTAATAAATAATAGTAATAAATAATAATTGATCAATGCAAAATATAATAAAAAAAGTTAAAATGAGAATATAAATTAATGTTTACAAAATTACAAAAAAAAGCAACTGCATACAATGTCCACCCATCCAAGTACTGATTTTAAACAATGTGGCTTAATTCCAAACACTAGACGAAAACTGCTGAATTCAACAAGCCATTGCCATTACCATCTGTTAAAGAAATTTTTAGGGATCATATAGTTCATTGTGTTTTCTACATGGTTCTTTACTATGATATGGTCTAATACAATCAATATTTAAATACCTAAGTGTCATCCAATCAGATAGGGCTCTATAAAAATATCAACGAATAAGATGAAATAAGATGAATATATGCGTTCTAATGCTAATTTGATTAAAACTAAAATTGTAAAAATGTTAGTTTTTCCGATACAAATTTCCAGTTTTCGCAATTTTCCCGTCGGTTTGGATACTAGATCTACCCGTATGCCAAATATCAACCTTACAGGATATCTGGAAGTAGCGTAGAATTTTGGTTAATTAGTTAACGATCATTGAAAAAACCGGGTTCTTATAATTCCGTAAAGTATCGATAATTCGAAATTTCGTTCAGAAGATATTTCGGGGTCAAGTCAATTTCTAATATTTCCTGTAGTAATAGCACTATAGTGAGAAGTCCAAATGTGTCCCTTAAACTCGGCCTTGCGCACTACCGTGCTCTAGATAAAAATACCAATTACATCAATAGACACAATTAAAAATTAGAAATTATATTCCTTCCCAATTCCTAGTAGAACAAACCCTGAATTATTATACTTCATAAAACCAAATTATGATTACCTAATTATTTCGAAAAGTCGATCAAAGTATGTGTTACTTAAATCATTGGATAAATGTAAAGAATACCTGAACGATGAATGTATTTGCACATATGTATCAACATCTTACCAAAAAAATAACCGAAAACTGCGAAACTGCTTTATACCAAGTTACATCCAAAACAATACCCACGAGTTGCTCTACACAAACCATACATGTTTGGCAACAGTATATGGCTAATATGGCAAAGTATTAACCAAAATAGATGGATATTTGTCACCACTCAAGACACCCATTGTACAATATTATGTAAAAATAACTTAGACGATACGACAGCAATACTAAAGCAAGTAGGAAGTTTACAACCACAAGCAGAATGTAAAGCATGTACAGATACCGTTATTCTGGAACCACAGACACTTTTGAAGAATTCAACATTTCACGACTTTATGCCAACAATCAATATTGAAGCTGATGACTGTTGTAACAAAAGCAAAATTTACACCTAACATCTATCAAGTTAACCCACATGGACCTTGGTGAACTTAAATATGCTCAGCTTCGCTTAAACCAATTTGGTGAACAATTACAACAGCAATTAAACAAACCCCTCCCGTGGGTCCACCTTATCGTGGTGGGAGGGCCTAGTACCTAGCCTGCAAGCCAGCAGGACGGGAAGCTAACGGACCCAAACTTCTCAACGTTAGGATCAGTGTGCGGATGTCGCGCGCTGTCATCATCGTCATCGTTGGTTTCTGTGTGCGGTGTTCGTGCACTGTCACAACATTACTTGTCGACCATGTCATCTGGCCGATATTGTCTTCGTTGAAGACTTTTAACTGGCGGTCCCGTGCATCCCTGCTGGGAGTGGTCGAGGGGAGCTGAGGGTGGGTCCTCAGTTTCTCCGAGATCTGATGTAAGCTTGCTCTGCCGAGGCAGGGTGTGCGGGACTTAGCCACCAGCCACGTCGGTCCTTGGTAGGATAGTGTGCAATGAATGCAGAGATCGGAATCTGCATTGCTTCGTGCGAGTTCCAGCCTGTCCGTGTATTCCGGGACTGGTAAAGTGGAGGCCGGGCCCCAGAGTACTGGGGTAGGACTGTTAAAGTCTACCCTTTTGCACAACATGGCTGGTTTAAAATGAGTTAATGGACAGTAAAAAGATCCAAAACCAAACGGAAATGCCACCTTCCGCAAAAGGAGGCCCGGGTGGCGTCTCGGTTATGACCGAAACGTCGGGGGACCAAACCCCCCTAAAGATAGAAGGAAAAATCGCGGAAACCTGGCATTACTTCCAGTTTCCCAAAGGCAGTGTATCGTGAAGTATTTTTTAATAAAGAGGAAGGGTGACTCAAGCGACTTTAAGTCGGTGAGCCCTTTTTTAATAGCAAAGAAATTATACGAGGTTGTGGGACGTCTTAAAGATGTCAAAAAAGTTAACAATGGGTTGTTGGTCGAAACATTAGGCGACAAGATCACTAATGACCGATTATTATCTCTGACGATGTTAGGCGATCATGAGGTGGAAGTGTCGCCCCATGGAACATTAAACAGTTCCCAGGGGGTGATTTGCAGAGACCTGATTTGCTCAATCGATGATTTTATCGAAAATTTGTCCGACCAGGGTGTAGTTGAGGCCCGAAGGTTTAAGTGGAGGCAGGATGGTGAGTTGAAAGACTCACCTCACCTCCAATTTACCTTTAACAAGATAGATTTGCCAGCAACAATCGATGCTATACCAATACCGTTCGACGGCAGATCAGCTTGTTCGCCTTGAGAATGCTGTTCACGACAACTTTCTCCGGGGCTACCACTTTGTGGGAGTATTCTTCGACCTGGAGAAAGCATATTATATGACTTGGAGGTATGGCATTCTCAGGAAGCTGCATGACTGGGGTCTAAGAGGATCTCTGCCTCATTCAAAGTTTTATGTGTGACCGCAAATTTCGTGTCCGGGGGGGTGGCACTGAATCTGGGATCCATTCCCAGGAGAATGGTGTTTCCCAGGGCTCGACGCTTTGTGTCACCCTTTTTGCTATAGGGGCTAATCACATCGCAGCTTCAGCCCCGATTCGTCAATGAAACGAGACTCCAGCAGGGCATCAACGAAGTGGTGCATTCTGCAGAAAGTGTTGGTTTTCGGTTCTCCACAATTAAAACTAAAGTGGTCCATTTCTGTAGAAAACGCAAGGCACATCCTGATCTGATCCTTTACTTAAAGAGATCCCGCCTTGGATGTGCCGACTCTATTAGGTTTCTGGGACTTGTCTTTGACAAGAAATTAACGTGGCGTCCACACCTCCAATCCTGGCAGCGAGTTGTCCCAAGGCAATGAATGTGCTTAAGGGATTGGCTGGTACATCGTGGGGTGCGGACCAGGAGATAATACTGCGGCTCTATTCATCGCTGGTTCTGCCCAGGATGGATTATGGCTGTGTAATATTCTCCTCCGCCCGGATGTCATCGCTCAAAATCGTAGATCCTATTCACCACGCACCAGCATTAGACTTGCTACAGGAGCCTTTCGAACGACTCCCTCTATGAGTCTATGAGTCGGGATTGCCCCGATTGAGGTTGAGGCGTGAGCGCTTGCTCCTCAATTATGTCGCGGGGGTATGGGCTAAGCCCAATCATGTCAACTTCCCGGCTCTCTTCAAAAAATCCAGATTTCTGAGGAGACTCTTTGAGAGACGTGCCACGGTCACCAGACCTGTGGCCGTTCGAACGCAGGAGCTTTTAGAGAGTCCTTATTTCGAATTCACTCTGGTACTTCCCTATAGTTTTTATGAAGTACCTCCTTGGCTGATCCCAAAGGTAAGGTGTCGCTTTGACCTGGCTGGTCTCTGTAAAGATGAAACCAGTCCCCAGTACTATCGGACCTGCTTTCAACAAATTATTAGCGAATACAATGACTCTCGGTGCGTGTATTCGGATAGATCTAATACCATTTCTGGTGTGGGGAGCCCTATTGCCATTGGCAATAGCTCACATACTTGGTCGCTCTCCCCACAGGCATCCGTATACACTGCTGAATTATATGCAATTTGCAAGCCCTGCGATATTGTGAAGAGTTTTCGAACCTTCACAATACATTCCTCATTTGTTCTGACTCGTTGAGCGCGCTGCAAGCAATAATATGCACGCTTTCAAGGGACCCTCTGGTCCGATAGTACTGGCCCATACGCCCAGAGGATCTGAAAGTGTACATACGTTTCAAAATTCATGAAAAATGGGAGCGTGAGTGGAACAACCTCACGGAAAAGCTCCAACAGGTCAAGCCAAGCATGAATAAGATGCCGGCACCTATAAATCTGAGCCGTAGAGAGAGTGTGGCCCTTACACGTTTGCGAATAGGCCACACTCAAATCACGCATGGATATCTTATCTGCGGTGAGGATCAGACAAGGTGCACTGTTTGCAGGACAGTGCAAACCGTGAGGCATATTGTTGAGGAATAGCAAGAGCATTATCATATAATGCGAACTCCGTGAAGAGGATGATTACATTTTTAAATGAATCTCACCTTCTACGGAGACTCTAGGGGAAACATCTCATATTTTATAAAAGTCGTCTCTTTTATGTGTTTTTTATGCCTCGTACAATTTTATCTTCTTTTTAAATGTTTTGTGTTTTTAAATTATTTATTTATTTTATCTGTGATATTGTGGGCTCTTTACATCCACAATATCACATTTTATTACGCATAGTTTTTAAGTTTTATTGTTTTATTGTAATAGTGTGGACTCTTTACACCCACACTATTACACGTTTTTTTAGTTTTTAAAACTTTTTATTGTTATTTACTTTTTAAGTTTTAAATTTTTTTTATTATTACCTAGTTTTTAAGTATTTTTATTTTTTGCAGTGAAGGCCTTTTACACCTTCACTGCAACGTTGTTATTTTGTTGTTGTTGTTTATATTTTGTTGCTGTTTTTTTTTTTTTTATATAGTTTATTTTTGTTATTTTTTTCCTACCTAGTCAATTCATTTGACTAGGTAGTGTTGTAATATTTTGTGATTTGTTATGTTTTGTTTTTGTTATTTTTTAACCTGCGAGAGCTAATGAGCAAGTTCTCGAAGCCCCAAAAAGGGGGGTGGGTTCTAGTGGGTAGTCTGGCTGGCCAGGAGTCCCACACTCTGTGCGTCAATGCATTTCCCACCTCCCTGCCGCAAAAAAAAATGAAACAAGCCATTTTTCATCGAAAACGAAACAAATATATTACATTACGCTAAGATCTAACAATAATTTTTGGCATATACCGTTTGAAAATTTTTCAGTTAATTTGAAAAAAGCTAAGACCAAACAAGAAAAACACTGCTAGTGTGTCTTTCATCAACTGTTGTTTTGGTAATGGAAATCAACCCAGAAATCAATTTTCGTTATACAGCACCGTATAACGAAACCATAACGTGCAATTCATAAATATCATCCGACGAAGAATCGAGTAAACAAGTAGTAATCTTTTCGCCAACATCCCATTCAATGCCACAGTACCAAGTAACGTCTAGAAAATACACTAATTCACGCATAGCCAAAAACAACTTAGTAAGAAAAAGCTTTCTCCAAACCAAATTTAGACGTCGGAAACATTTTATTAAGGGGGATGGTGTGTGGAGACCACGAGACTTATGGATATCGAAGACAACGTGACAGGATGGCACTTATTGCTGATCCTGCAATTAATTAATATGAAAAGACTATGTTAAATCAAATCAAATCAGAATTTTTTTAATAACAGTTGAATATACAATATTATTTCGAATCAGCATAATTATTGTCAAAACTTTGTAATATATTTTATTATTAATTTTTTTTAAAATAAATAACTTGCAATTTAAAATTAAATAAAGTATTTTAATTTCAAACTGTGCGGTACATTAAATTTTCCTAAAGTATTGGACGAAGTCAATTTGGACAAACTGCGTTTGGAGGACTTCTTTTGAACGAAGTCAAGGAGTACAAACTTTATTTGGACGACTTCTTTGGGACAATTTTTAGTAACTTAAATTTACTAATCTGTTGAATGAAGTCAATTGGGCAACGAACGTTGGACGACATCATTTAGAACAACTGTAAATTCAATTAGTTTATGGAGTTGAACTCATCAACTACCCTGGTGACAGCGAATAGCCGAATTCAAACCGCCTTCACAATTGGTATCTAATTTGGGATACAACACTATATACAGAGGTAGAGGTACAACAGGTGCAACGCTATAATTTTGGAGGCGGTGTCAGCATAGAGAAATTCACATAACTTTTGGACACCGCCTCCAAAAATAACAATAATTGTACATTTATATTTACAAATTTTTGCTTAGGTGAACTAAAATTGGCACAAGAATATGCAATTATTTTTTTACTTTTTAGTGCATTTTTTGTTATAGAATATTTGATTTTTGAAGTCGGGTTTCCATTGTCAAAATGGGTCTTATTTCTCGGTTTTTAGTGACTTTGAAGTTCTATAACTGATTTTATTTGTCTAAATATGGGTAGACCTACTAAACGGCCTACTAACTTTTAGTGCATTTTTTTATAATACATTTTTTTTACCCGTTTTTTTTTTTTTTTAATTTTTAGTGCATTTTTTATAACAAATTTTCAGTTTTTTTACATGCATTTTAGTTACATAGTTACATAGTTACATATATATATATATATATATATATATATATATATATATATATATATATATATATATATATATATACAGGCGAAGAACCCACATTTATCCGAGGAGAATATGGCTCAAGAATTGATATAACTCTAAGCTCAGAACGGATAGCAAAATATGTTAAAAACTAACGCGTATTAGAGGATGAGATCTTGACTGAGCATCAATATATTCTATACGAGCTGCACGAAAAAGGTAGATAACATGTAGTACCGACGGAAAGACTATCGGGTTGGAAAACTAGATATCTTTCCAAATACTCGGAGGTATTGGCTGATAAAATAAGAACTCAAAAGCGTCAACACCACTCCTGGTCTGCAGAAAATTTCGTGCATCAAAACATGTGCATCAAAACTTGCAAAAGAACCCTACCTAGGAAAACGTCAAGTGGTAACCGAAAACAAAACTACTGGTGCAATCAAGATCTTGCTGAACTGCGGAAAATCTGTCTCAGGGCAAAAAGACCCTTTACAAGGGCAAACAAATCTCCTGTCCTACCTGAAGATAAAGAAGCAGATATTCAAGAGCGGTACAGTGAAGCAAGAAAAGTGTTCAAAACATTAATTGTTAAAGCTAAAAAAGAAGCATGGAAAGCGATATGCACTGAAGTTGACAAAGATGTATGGGGAACAGGATATCGGATTCTAATGGGTAAATTCCGCCAACCCGATATGCACCTCACGCAAGAAAACCTACTCTATACAGCACAAGACCTGTTTCCGCAAGGGCTTCCAAAAGAAAATACGGATCTGGAAATGGCAGGCACTCACAGACGAAATATTAATCGATGGAATTATGAAAATTAAATCTGGAAAAGCTCTTAGTCCAGATTTGTTGGCTCCGGAGATAGTACAAGCTACTGCTCTAGCACATAAGGGAATTTTGGTAGCACATAAGGGAATTTTGGAATTTTGGGTATATTTAACCAGCTGCTGAGGGTAGGACTGTTCCCACAAATTTGGAAGAGAGCAAAACTTGTTCTGATCGCAAAATAAATGAAGGGCGTGGAGGAAACTAAGTATAGACCTCTCTCCCTGCTTAGCGCATTTGGAAAGCTGTTTGAACATCTTATTGCAACTAGATTAGTGGACTATCTGGAGATGAATCAGAAACTGAGTAACCGGCTGTTTGGATTCAGGAAACGATCGACTGTCAAAGCGCTTGACCATGTGGTATCTACAGTTCAGGCCTTTAGGAAGAAAGCCTTTAACAATAGGAAATTATGCTTGCTAGTTACTCTAGACATTAGGAATGCTTTTGGCTCGGTACCATTGACGGTAATTACGTCTGAACTGCGAAGAAAGCGGGTGCCACTTTACTTCGTAAAGATTCTCGACAACTATCTTGCTGGAACAACGATAATAGTGGGTGAAAATACCATCAAAATAACGTCGGGAGTGCCGCAAGAATCCGTACTAGGTCCAATACTGTGGAACGTGGCCTAGATACTAAAGTGCCTAAAGAAGTTAGTATTATCGGATACGCTGACGACACTGCGCTAGTAATAAAAGCGAAAACTGCAGAAGAACTAATTGGAAATGCAAATACTGCAATCGCTAATGTAGTTCAAGTGATAAAAGGAAAGGGACTAAAGATTGAATCAGAGAAAATTAAGGCGGTTCTACTATATGACGGAAGAAGGCTTTTTATGGTTCAGCTTAATACGAATGGTGCAGAGATTGCCATAAAAGAGCAAATCAAATACCTAGGAGTTGTTTTTGAGGGAGGTTGTCGTATGAGGAGTCAGATACGAGCATGCGCAATGAAGGCGGAGAAGGCAGCCATGAAACTGCAAGGAATTATGCCCCGTGTGGGTGGGCCAAAAACCTCGTCCACAAGGATCCTTGGTGCTGTCGCCCATTCTATTATGCTATATGCATGTCCACTATGGGATCATGAACTCTCAATCAAGTGCAACCTCAAGGTACTGGAGAAAGTGCAACGATGGATTGCTCTTCGAGTTTGTTCTGGATTTAGGACTATTTTGACGAAGGCAGCCCTAGTACTAGCAGGAATTCCACCGATTGATTTGTTGGTATGTGAAAGGTCAGTATGGTACAGAGAAACCACCGATGAGTCTGGTAATAATTGCAGAGAATGCTGGCAGGAAAGATGGGAGACAAATACAGGAAAGGCTGCTTGAACGAAAAGACTTATACCAAATGTCGTTAAGTGGAAAATGAGATCGCATGGAGAAGTGGACTTTTATCTCACACAGGCACTAAGCGGCCATGGTTACTTTGGTGAATATAGAGAGCCGTTCAAGGTATCGGAGGTTATTTTGTGTGGATTGTGCGAAGAAGCTGACTCCGCTGAGCATGCACTGTTTTACTGTAAACAGTTTCAATGGCAGAGGATGAAGCTAATTGACAAGATTGGAGTTATAACACCAGATAACATGGTGTGCAAAATGATAGAAAAGAAGACGTATGGATGGCTCTGCACGCATATATCAGGAATGTGATCAAAATGAAGGAGGAACAATACAGGAAATAAATGATATCACGGTACTCATCCATCCTTCAGTAATGCGCAAGTGGTTTCGGAATGACGAGCGGGTTTCATAAAGAAGAGGTTTTAGTCGGTGCGAGTCCAACACTACCTTTCGGTGTCGTGCATAATGCATTTCCTCCTCTCAAAAATATAAATATATGTATATATATATATATATATATATATATATATATATATATATATATATATATATATATATATATAAATTATTTTAGTAAAATAAATTTTAGTTTGTTTTGAGGAGTATAGTTTTTGTGGAAATGAAAAAATCTACCTCTTCACGACAGAACAGTTCTTGATACTGATCTGTCAAATATACCTTGCTAATTTTTTTATATATTAAAAATAAAAGAAAGATACATATACACTGATATCAATATAATAAACAAAATATACTCATATGCGGATCAAATATTTTTGGTGAATTTAATAATAAAATTATACATATACATATATACATACACATATATATATATATATATATATACATAATTACCTTCTTAACTTATAGCTATTTAGCGTCGAATGCAAAAAACCGCATCTTTCTAGCATGTATAGAAGAAAAGCGGTGTTTTTCTTATTTGCAAATGGTTGCGATGGAAAAATTTACGTTTTTAAAATAATACTTTTATTATGATCCTGTTCCACGTTGAATAAAAAAAAACCCGATCTTTCTAACATGAATAGAAGTGAAAAGGGCAGTTTTTCTTCTTTTTGGGGGGTTGCGATGTAGTTTATGAAAGTTTTCGAAGTATTCTTTTAATTTGACTTTATTTCGGGTCGATTGGTGAAAATCCTATCTTTCTAGCATGAATAGAAGATAAAAGGGTAGCTTATGGGTTGCTTTTCCCATTTTATAGGGGGAAGCGATGAAAATTTTTATGTTTTCTGAATTACCTTTTACTTTCTGAATTTGCAGCTATGTAGCAACGAACGCAAAAAATTGCATCTTTCTAGCATGTATAGAAGAAAAGGTGTGGTTTTTGGGGCGTTTTTTCCACTTTCGAAGGGTTGTGACTGAAAAATTTTCGTTTTTAAAATAATTCTGTTATTTTCAACCTCTTCAACGTCGAATGGAAAAACCCGATCTTTTTAACATGAATAGAAGTGAAAAGGGTAGTTTTTGGGGTGTTATTCCCTTTTTCGGGGTGTGTTGCGATGTAAGTAATGCAATTTTTCAAAATTTTCTGTTAATTAGATTTTATTTCGTGTCCATTGATCAAAATCCCATCTTTCTAGCATTAATAGAAGTGAAAAAGGCAGTTTTAGGTTTTGTTCCCATTTGCGAGGAAAGGGGGAGGGGCTGCGATATAGGAAATGAAATTTTTCAAACTATTCTGTTAATTTGATTATAATCACTTTTTTTGGTGAAAATTACAGCTTTCTAGCATGTATAGAACTGAAAAACGTAATTTTGGGGGGTGTTTTTCCGATTTTCCGGGGGGTTCCAATAAAGAAATTAAAAATTTTTGAATAACCTTAATTTGTAGCTATAAAGCTTCGAATGAAAAAAGTTGCGTCTTTATAGCATTTATAGAAGAAAAAGGCAGTTTTAGGGGTGTTTTTCCCATTTTCAGAGGGGTTACGATTGGGGAAAACTCCAACTTTCTAGCATGTATAGAACATAAAAACGTTATTTTGGGGGGTATTGTTAAGGTTTTCCGGGGGTTTGCAATGAAAAAATTGAAGTTTTCCGATTTTTCTCGTCGGTTTGAAGAAATTTCGCGTCAAATGCAAAAAACCGCATCTTTCTAACATGCCTAGAAGTGCCTTAGATTAGTATAGATCAGTGTGTGAGTGAGTGTGTCAGTCAGTCAGTCAGCTTCACTTCTAGCTTTATAGTATATTGGATTACGAGTATAATTAGATATAAGGATCAATTAAAGTTGACTCAATACAAACATAAAATATGTATAAAGAATATGATAAAGTTTATCCCGTTCAAAAATTCTACTTGTTTGTTATTGTAATTGGGTCAAAAGTGTGGCATCAATCTATCTCCTAGGAGCATGCAATTTTAGAATATCCGTAAAATTATATTAAAGAGAATTATAAAATAATACATTAAAGAGAATTAAAACAAAATTTTTTGTCCAATATTTTCCGATTATCATGCGCCGACTCTTACCATGACGAAACTGTAAATAATAATAATAAATGAATTTATTTTGGTTAAAAACCTTTGCAGGAATAAAAACCAAGTATTTCTATTGTATAAGATTTTTTAAATTTATTTTCATAACTTCAGACAATTGAATATATTTTTCCCATGCAGGGCGCTTGAGTAGCCCAAAATCGCAACTCTTTTTTAAAATAAATTTTACAAAACTACACATATACAAGTTTTTATAATCTTGAAACCGAAACGTCTGCAGTGACCTCGTTACAAGCCGGTATATAAAAGTTGGGAACCAAATTGTAGTGTTAACTTCAAAGATATTGTTTTACCAAATAACAATTTGATAAAACTACTTACTAAATTAACTTCTTAGTTAATTTGTGTATCGTTATTATATAGAAATTGATAATCTGTAAGTATGGTCATATTATTA
Source organism: Nineta flava (assembly GCA_963920215.1). Classification (NCBI taxonomy): domain Eukaryota; kingdom Metazoa; phylum Arthropoda; class Insecta; order Neuroptera; family Chrysopidae; genus Nineta; species Nineta flava. Next base: position 42,223,403 of record OY986043.1, on the reverse strand, counting down.
TTATTTTTTATTACTTGTATAATAAATTTTTTTAATGGAAAAAATATGTTAAACTTAATTGGGTATAAATTATCAATTATATAAGACAAAAATAAATGAATTGCGAAACAAACCACTAACTGATATATTAATTACCATTTTTGTATTAGAAATTAATGACATGGCAGTAGTTTCAATTTCTGACTCTTGTCATGTATTGTTAAACGTTTTTAATTATTTGGTTAATTAGAAACATTGCTTAACGGCCTTGTAGAGTACTATATAAGTGACTTGTTTTGCAGTCAGTGGAGAAGATGTTTGTCTCACAGACGATGTGATAAGAAAAAGTTATTGAGTGGCTTGTCTATATTCATAACGATTGAGGATTGATACACAAGACTAAATGGCCATGGATAGGTAGGCAAAACTTGAGTCAAAGCTTAAAATATGTTATGGTCACTTTCAGTCTTATGCATTAATCCTCAACCGCCATGGATATAGAGGCCAATGGATCCACCTTTTCCTTCTTTCTATATCTTCTGTAAGAAAAATATTCTCCATCTTTTTGTTGCCGCGGTATCTTGCTTTCAGCCTGACTGTGTTACTCAGTGCCAGGCGGTTCAGCTCCTTGAAGCATTCATAGACTATCCTCGATTGGAATCTTGACGCCTCAAGGGCTCGAAGTGCTGCCTGGCTATCTGAGAAGATGCTGATATGTGCCCCATTGTAACCATTCGTGTTACAAATTTGGGCACCTCTCAGCATGTCGAAGATTTTCGATTGAAAAACCGTTGCAAATTGACCCAGAGGAATCAATTCCTTTATCCTACCTGCCTATCCTTGACCCATCCGTATAAAGATGTGGTCCGGGAGGGGGTGAAAAGTTAGGTACATCTTGATTCCATTACTCACGGGAGGGAACGATTACCCGAAATTTGCGGTCAAAACGATGAATCGGAACAGTGGAATCCTGTGCCATTTCCACAAGTGGAGTCACAGTCTCCAACCTGTTCATTATACTCGCATGACCTTTGTTTAGCGCAGCAGTAGGAGTTGTTCGTATGGCTCCAGTGACACTTAAGCATACGACTCTGAGCAGGTGATCAAATTTTTTTCCTGGCTACAGCCAGAGAGGCTGTTGTCCACTATACTACACAGCCAAATTACGATCATTGTAAATAATCAGTGCACCATGTGAGGTTGGAGTCCCCAAGACTGCCCGAATGCTCTCCTGCACATCCAGAAGGCACTATTTGCCTTGGTAAGTCTCCAAATGATCACTCCAGTTTAGTTTTGCATCCAGGATGACTCCTAGATGCTTAACCGTTCCGGTTTGTGTAATTTGAATGCCAGATATGCTGATAATCCGTTGAGCAACTCTTCGTCTCAGTACACAGCCCGTTTTTTCCTGTTTGACAGAGAGTTCTTTGTCAATGCACCAGCGCTCCTCGTACGAGAGCGCTTGTTGCATCAGATCATAGATAGTGCCCTCGTCTCTGCCTTTGACAAGTATGGATATGTCATCAGCCTAGCCTTGAGCAAATATCCCTAATTCCTTGTGACCGGTTAGTAATCTATCCACGACGAGGCACCACATTAATGGCGAAAGAACTCCACCCTGCGGACACCCTCTACCCACAAAGCCTCTAACCGATTGTCCCCCTAAAGTTGTGGCAATGCACCTCACTTCGAGCATGTTGCAGATACATCTTACCAAGTCTTCTACCCCGCGCTCAATTAGTGCAGTGCGTATCGCCCCAACCGTTGCATTACTGAAGGCTCCCTCGATATCAAGGAAAACCCCTAAGGCCACTGCCTTTTCTGAGAGCGCACCTGCTTTCGACCCTTCTAGTCGGTGAAATGCAGCATCCACAGAAAGGCCGGTGTGGTAAGAAAACTGGCACTCTGCTAGTGGTCTCTCTACAAGACTCGTATCTAGAATATGCCTGTCTATTAGCCGCTCAAGAGTTTTGAGCAAGAATTGCATCAGGCTTATCGGCCTGAAGTCTTTTGCATCGCCATAACTTGTGCGTCCAGGTTTAAGTATGAATACAGCGGGGGATTCTTCCCATTTCTTGGGTATTTAACCCAAAGCTTTGCATGTTTTAAATATCTCCTTGAGCCTTCCGTGCCGTGCCGTGCAGTGCCGGGAAGATACCGTCGGTACCCGGAGACTTGTAAGAAGCAAATCTAGCCACAGCCCATCTCACTTTTGTAATGCTTACGATTACTTTTGCCGTGGCCCAATCCTCCCTTTTTGCCCTTCCACCATCACGCCTCTGATTGTCCGGTTCTCCCATGGTAAAACCAGGAAAATGCGTGGACAGTAGATGCGTCATGATCTCAGACACTGTAAGTGATTGACCTGCTAGTTCGAGGCAACCCAGCTTTGCAGTATTATCCTTGGATATTATCTTTTGCACTCTAAAGAGAGCAGGCATCATGTTAATGTTGCCACAAAGCTCTCTCCAGGAGTCTTTTTTAGAATTTTTCACTGACCTTCTATACTCTCGCTGCGTCTCCCTAAAGATTAGCCAGTCCGAGTCCAGACCGGTCATTGTCGCTTTGTTGAAGGATGCTCTATATATCTGTTTCACCACGGAACATCCCTAGAAACGGTAGTAACACTTGCAGGACAGTTGTTTCATACGGCGAAATCATGGCATCCTGAAGTACACTAACCGCAGATTCTACATCTTCGTTCGTATGCAACCTATTCGCACCGCCGGCAAGTAGCCCAGAGAACTCCCGCCTGTAAGAAATCCAGTCAGTACGTCTGGGATTGCGACACGAGGTTACGGTACAACGTTTGGTGAGCATATTATAGACAATGTGTCTATGATCAGATAGGGAAGGTTCATTTGAAGCTTTCCACCTCGACAGAAACTGTAGCAGCCTCGGGGAGCATAGAATAATGTCAATGACCTCTGACCTCATTCTGTTTATAAAGGTTGGAGATATGCCTCTATTGACAATCTCCAGACAGTTGGCCGCAATGAATTCCAGGAGAGCCGGACTCCTAGAAGTTATGTCGGAACAGCCCCATTGCGAGTGGTGCGACTTTGCGTCACAGCCAAGGATCAATGGCACCTCCTCTATTGGAGGAGGATGTGTTTCTGAGTCGTACGGAAAATACGCTGAGCACAGAATCACCTCCCTCTCTTATCCCAAGAGATTAACCTGCACCGAGGCCACTGCAATATCTCTACCACACAGGTGCAGAATAGGTTCTGCGTCAAGACCCCTGTACACCAGGCAAGCTCTGGGATTATTAGTTCGCATATATATATTGTTCCTGCACCAGAGCAATGTTAATATTGTCGGAAGCTAGCCTTTTGCTCAAAATTGCTGCGGCTACTCCGCTGAGGTGTAAATTAACTTGGATGAAACTCAGCATAATTAGTTTACCATTATTAATTAAGTTGATGGTGGTTTGGGCCTCCTTTTCTTCTTCCTCCTCTTCTTTGTGGACCTCCATCCATCTTTACGTGCGGACTCTGATGGTAGTGAGTCCGCCTCTACGGAAAGTGTGGCAGAAGGAATAGTAGCAGATGCTTCAGATTCTTGAGCACCAACAACAGCTTTCTTCTCTTTTAGATCGGAGAAGGCGACTCCGGCAACCACCCCAAGTGTTGCGGCCGCTATCGGTGTCACCTCCTCTAGAACCTTTGCTTCAACGGCACCTTTGGCATTGTCAAAAGCCTTTGGCTTTGCCGGGTGGCGTGCTTCCGGTTTAGGTTCCTCCCCACTCCTTCTGGGTGACTTCCCTGTTTGAGACAGGGAGGCACGAACCAGACCAAAGTGGCGAAACCCTCTTCCGGCTAGTACCGCATGCGATCGGGATGGCACCCCGAGTACCAGTCTGGAGCCCTTTGGGTGTTCAGTCCGATCGTACACTTTCCAATCCCAGGAGTCAATACCCTAGTTTTGGCAGGTTATCCTCGTCAGGATAATTTCGTCCTCCACCCTGGTTGTCGGAACCTCTGGGATCCAGAGTGGCATCTCCTTAAGGACGATGCAAGGAGAAAGGATGGATGCACTCAACCTCGCACCCTCGCGACTATTTCCGGTACTGTCTTTGTTAGCCTGTCCCTGGAAACAGCGTCCGTAGCTATCACTTCGAGTCCATTTGGTCCCGAGGTGAAGCTATCAAAGCGGGGAAAGATGGTCGTGTCCCTGTTTAGGGACTCGTCGACCGCCCGTTCAAGGCCACCGCGGAGCATTCCGACCTGTTCCGTCGTCCATCGTCCACGAGGTAGGTTCCTCGCAACCGAAGCGAAGGCATGATCAACCATCCTGCTCCGTTTCTGTGCCTGTGTGACAGATGGTGGTATGCCCCCTACTATCCTACCACATTTCTGCGGACGGACAAGTGTCGACTCCACCATAGTCTTGTGAGCTGCAGTTTGGGGTGAGCTTTGAAGTTTATCCCTTCCTGCAGCTGCTTATTGAGCCATCGCTCTCTGCTGGACCAACCGCTTTCGCATTGCGCCTCCAGGACGTTTAGCTTTCAGCTGTAGCGCCTGCAGATTCACCGAGATTTCTGTGTCTGTTTGAGAACCTGGGTCCACTAATGTGAACCCTAGGTGAAACTTCACCTTCCCCTGCTATTCGGCCTTGCGGCGTCCCTGCGGGTCGAGTTACCGTGTCAGTAGATGGAGGTGTACTGTTTCCAGTTCCTTCCAACTTGAAATTTTTTGTTTCGTCTATCATTCTTGATCCCTCGAGTACAAAAATTTTATATATGAATTGGCCTTGTACACACCCTGAGGCGGCCCGGTGTCAGGGCGGGGATCGCTTAATACTAACTTCCCTAAGTCATGTTTTCCGTCGGCACAATACCTGACCTTATGATTAGGGGAGGTTTTTTATAGAGGTCCCCATCCTCGCGTGTCAGGCGGTTAAGCCAAGCACCCCGATCCTCTTGAACACCCGCACAACATGGCTGCAGCAATGCCAAGAGGTTGCGGTGTGATAAAGATTTTCCGTCAGTTCGGACGCCAAAGCCTCGATTAGTTTTAAACAGGGGCACCAACTTGAAGGTTCGAGGCCAGACTGTTTGCCATGCAGATGTTTATTTACTTCACATGCATGACCATTCTGACCCCAAAAAAAAAAAAGAAAAAAAGTAGACTTAAACTTGCAATTTAAACACCAGAGATTACTTGCATCATTTACTATTTATCTGCTCTGTCTATTCATATGCAATAAAATGCTTCCTATCTTCTGTAGGATGGGACGCCAGACACCAAGCCTTCAAATGCTGCTAGAAATCAGCAGTGCTACTATTTGTGTAAAAAAGTTTTTTAAATTTCTTGAAAACTATACTTTGTTCAAGAGCGTTTGTTCCGAATGAGCGTACGTTCAATTTTGATTTTTCTCCAGGTCATCGTTTTATCACAGTTTTTTATAATTTTTAATATGTTTGAAAACAGTTTTTGTTTCTTTTACTTTCCTTCATTTGTTTGTCATTGATTATCAGATTCACTTATCGAAGAACGTTTTGTTTCTATTTATTTTTTGTTTGTTTTATTTTTCTTATTTTTGAATACTACAAATATAAAATTTTGTTAGTTTGTATTAAAATAAATGTGTTTTTATTGTATAAAGAATGATAAACCGGCCCTTTATGTAAGAAAATGTATCTTGTCGTTGGCGGAGAGGCTCAAGTGCATTGATGAAGGCCTATACTATACCGGCGATAACTATGTTACTGGCAGGAATACCCATGCCGGACAGAATAGCCTTGAGAAGCCAGGCTAAGAAACCATGCAAACCCAAGCTACGGTGCGAGGAATTTTCCCTTGAAAACTAGGCGAAGGCTAGGGCAGCAGGGTTAAATGCTGTCATGAACAATTCCCTTGGAGCATCTGGCGAACTCGAGGGATAAATGCCCTCCCTATCAAGGGACCCGATGGGGCAGTAGACGGCCCAATCTATTCTTGGGACCAAAAATGATTCATATTGTAAAAAAACAAACTCTGGGTCTCAACTCCCCTCAAAAAGTGAAGAAGATCGCCGAGGCACAAAAAACTGCAAATGCACCCAGTAAGAAATCTGGATGATAAATTCCAGAATCTTTTCCTGAAAGTGGAAAGAAAAATCTCTAGGGGTGTAGCCCGGAGAAGAGCAGCAGTAGAGAAAGCCAAGGCTGATGGTAAACCGATTATCCCGAGGAGGAGGAAAAGTCGGAAAAAAAATCTACAGCCCTGGTTTTTGACACCTGTGGGAATACACCCCTGAAAAAATCCATAGAAAAATAAGTTGAGAACTGAAGACGGGGCTCATCGCTACGAGCGCAGAATAAAAACCTGCGCACCATATTGTGGCGAATCATCAACAGCACGAAGGCCGATATGGGACACACCATCGTGCTGGGAGTAAATACAGCGGATTTAAAGTTGGCCTTAGACTATTAAAAGCATTAGAGGGCCAAATGCCAGCTCTTCAAATGCTTCAAATAAACCTCCAGTACAGTAAGGCACCCTCCGCTGTCTTCTGCCGAAATGTGCTGGCAGGGGAATTTCCATAGCCCTAGTCCAGGAAGCTTGGGCTGTAAACCATAAGATTCTTGGGCTAGGAAATTCTGGAGGACAATTTATTAACAATAAAACTCCAGAAAAACCCAGAACTTGCATTTATGCAAGGAAAGGTATCAATGTCTTTTTACTGTGAGTAAAATACAATATGGGGATCGAAACTGGTAATCATCACTTCGGTTTACTACTAATGATGTATCTCCTCTACCACCAACAACGGCGATGAAGGACCTGATCAAGCATCGTGAGGCAAAAGACCACCAACTGATCATGGGATGAGATGCAAACGCTCATCATACCGCATGGGGGAGTACTAACACAAATTCAACAAGTGAGTATCTCTTTGATTATATTATAGCTAATAAGTTAGATATGGTGAATCAAGGCCACAAGCCGAATTTATTATCAGAGTTTGGCAAGAAGTCAAATGTCGATGCAGATGAACTATCTGCATCGGATCACAGAATAATCTATTACAATGTGGAGGTACAACTATCGAGAGCAAATTTGGATGAATAAAATTCGACACTTAAGTTCAAACTCGCCACAATCCCGAAGAAAGTTAAAACAGTATTGGACATGTAGTTTACTGCAACTGAGCTTCAGCAGGCAATAATTATCCCTTTTCAAAAAAACTACCCGGAGGTCTCGAAAGACATCAGCAAGTCAACTTGCTGGTGGAATTAAGTCCTCAGGAATCAAAGGAAAAAAGTTCGTCATCTATTTACCAGAACAAAAAAGGGTAGGGAACTGGGACAACAACCATGAAGTCCTTTCAGATTATAAAAAGTCTCTAAAAAAAGCCAAAACAAACTCATGGAGGAAACTCTGTTAAGATGTTAAAAACACATCTGAGAAAGCATTTCAAGTACAAAGGTAAACTAACATGGAACCCTCATCTGGAATACATAACAAATAAGAGTAAATCTTCTCTAATGCTTTGCAATAGAGCATATTGAAAAATCTGGGGTCTATAAACAAAAATGATCTAGTGGCTGTACTCAACAGTCGTTAGGTTAATTATAATCTATGCTGCTTTAGAGTGTGGTGGTCAAAGGTTAATCAAATATCGGCATGCACAAAGCTGTCCAGGATTGAAAGACTGGCCTGCTTGTGCATTACTTCATGAGAAGTACACCCACAGCTACCATGGAAATCGTACAAGGCCTGACTCCGCTAAACATTGAAATACTAGCTAAAGCGAAATCCAGCGCCTATAGCGCCTATCTTGCAATAATAACGAGATTACAAAAAATCAGGCTGGACATGCAAGAATCGTGGAAACATTAATCATCTCAGACCCCGTTGTTGAAATGGGCACAAATATACTTCCCAAAATATACTCTTTCCAAAAACCTTTTACTGTAGTCTGGTGATAGGGACATCTAGACGGAAGAACCACCCTATCTTGTTGTGCTGAACTTATTAAGAATAAGTTTTTTGGACCTAATATAAAGTATACAGACAAGCCAATTTAAAGACAATTTAAAATCAAAGTGAAAAATATTTAAGATAAAGCATTTTTCTCCTCAAGGAAGGAGTTTTTTTTATAATAATTGCAAAGAAATTACATATTGATTTTGAATTTATTTCCTTTCAAATGAAAGTTTTTTTTTTATTAAAATCAATGAAAATTCTTATATTAAAGAAATTTTTTTAAGTATAAAATGAAGGAAAAAAATCATAAGAATAAATATAATTTATTTTGAAAAAAAATGAGAATAATTTGAACATGTTTACACAAATAAAATTTGTGAATAAACATCTATAGTAAACAATAGAAAACAAGATTGATTATGTTAAATCGGTAAATATTTGATGTACAGTACACACGGCCGATAGCCCAGTGCGTCGGAGTTGGAAGGTATTGTGTTGGTTAGTACCCCAGTCACACCAATATAATTTTATCAATTACCGGTCCATCTGAATACGACCACGGTTGAAACGAAACTGAATGTTCTAGAAGAAAATGGAAAAAAATGTTTTCAAAAAACAATATTTGGTTTAAACAAGAATTCTTCTAGAATGGTCCAGGACCCTATATAAACGGATCAATTTATCAATATCAAACAAGTTATAAATTGATATTGGATCAAGTAAGATCAGAGTTTAAAATAATTATTGTTGAATTAACAGTCAAGTTAAAAACTACCATTGTTCGAGTAACAGCAGTTTAAAAGTAAAATTTGTGCAGGTAAAGTCAGTTGTACATTGTTTATTTAAATTGTGGAAATAAAATTTGTATTTTATTTAATTTTTTTTAAAGTGCGTGTTGTCCAATTTACATACATTTAGTAAATCTTTACTAATATTTTGTATTTTTGTGTTTGTGTCGAGTATCCGAATCGTTATAGGTTCTACACCGCTCCTCAGGGCTTTGAAGGCTTATAAGAGACAAAATGCTGCGAGAATTTCAAGAAAGGAATTCTTGGGTATACTGACGGAAGATACGGAAATTAATTATTATTATTATTATTATTATTATTATTGTTATTGTTATTGTTATTGTTATTGTTATTGTTATTGTTATTGTTATTGTTATTGTTATTGTTATTGTTATTGTTATTGTTATTGTTATTGTTATTGTTATTGTTATTGTTATTGTTATTGTTATTGTTATTGTTATTGTTATTGTTATTGTTATTGTTATTGTTATTGTTATTGTTATTGTTATTGTTATTGTTATTGTTATTGTTATTGTTATTGTTATTGTTATTGTTATTGTTATTGTTATTGTTATTGTTATTGTTATTGTTATTGTTATTGTTATTGTTATTGTTATTGTTATTGTTATTGTTATTGTTATTGTTATTGTTATTGTTATTGTTATTGTTATTGTTATTGTTATTGTTATTGTTATTGTTATTGTTATTGTTATTGTTATTGTTATTGTTATTGTTATTGTTATTGTTATTGTTATTGTTATTGTTATTGTTATTGTTATTGTTATTGTTATTGTTATTGTTATTGTTATTGTTATTGTTATTGTTATTGTTATTGTTATTGTTATTGTTATTGTTATTGTTATTGTTATTGTTATTGTTATTGTTATTGTTATTGTTATTGTTATTGTTATTGTTATTGTTATTGTTATTGTTATTGTTATTGTTATTGTTATTGTTATTGTTATTGTTATTGTTATTGTTATTGTTATTGTTATTGTTATTGTTATTGTTATTGTTATTGTTATTGTTATTGTTATTGTTATTGTTATTGTTATTGTTATTGTTATTGTTATTGTTATTGTTATTGTTATTGTTATTGTTATTGTTATTGTTATTGTTATTGTTATTGTTATTGTTATTGTTATTGTTATTGTTATTGTTATTGTTATTGTTATTGTTATTGTTATTGTTATTGTTATTGTTATTGTTATTGTTATTGTTATTGTTATTGTTATTGTTATTGTTATTGTTATTGTTATTGTTATTGTTATTGTTATTGTTATTGTTATTGTTATTGTTATTGTTATTGTTATTGTTATTGTTATTGTTATTGTTATTGTTATTGTTATTGTTATTGTTATTGTTATTGTTATTGTTATTGTTATTGTTATTGTTATTGTTATTGTTATTGCTATTGTTATTGTTATTGTTATTGTTATTGTTATTGTTATTGTTATTGTTATTGTTGTTATTATTATTATTTTTTTTTTTTTGTTGCGGCAGGGAGGTGGGAAATGCATTGACGCACTGAGTGTGGGACTGAGTGTGGGACTTCTGGCAAACAGCCAGACTACCCACTTGAACCCAACCCCCTTCTTGGGGCTTCGAGAACCAGCTCATTAGCCCCCGCTGGCCAAAAAATAACAAAAACAAAACTTAACAAATAACAAAATATCACAACACTACCTAGTCAAATGAATTGACTAGGTAGGAAAAAAATAACCAAAAATAAAATATATAAAAAAATAACAACAAAAACAACAACAACAAATAACAACGTTGCAGTGAAGGTGTAAAAGGCCTTCACTGCAACAAATAAAAATACTTAAAAAACTAGATAACAATAAAAAAAAAATTTAAAACTTAATAACTAGATAACAATAAAAACTATTAAAAACTAAAAAATATAACAACGTGTAATAGTGTGGGTGTAAAGAGCCCACACTATTACAATAAAAACAATAAAACCTAAATACTAAGTGTAATAAAATGTGATATTGTGGGTGTAAAGGGCCCACAATATCACAGATAAAATCAATAAATAGTCTAAAATCACAAAACATTTAAAAACAAGATAAAACTGTACGAGGCTGTAAGTAAAACAGATAAAAGAGACGACTTTTTAAAAACAAGAGATGTTTCCCCTAGAGTCTCCGTAGAAGGTGAGATTGATTGTAAAGGTTCAAAGACTACACACTCCTCAACAATATGCCTCACGGTTTGCACTGTCCTGCAAACAGTGCACCTTGGCTGATCCTCACCGCAAAGAAGATATGCATGCGAGATTTGAGTGTGGCCTATTCGCAAACGCGTAAGGGCCACACTCTCTCTACGGCTCAGATTTACTGGTGCCAGCATCTTATTGATGCTTGGCTTGACCTGTTTGAGCTTTTCCGTGAGGTTGTTCCACTCACGCTGCCATTTTTCATGAATTTTGAAACGTATGCACACTTTCAGGTCCTCTGGGCGTATGGGAATTAGATCCAGGTGGTCTGAATCAGCCGCGACCCGCGCAGCTTCATCAGCCACCTCATTCCCATGTATACCCACGTGCCCAGGCGTCCATACAAAAACGATGGACATGTGCTGGAGCACGTGGAGTATCGCCTGGATGTTTTGCACCAGAGGGTCCCTTGAAAGCGTGCACATTAGTGCTTGCAGCGCGCTCAACGAGTCAGAACAAATGAGGAATGTATTGTGAAGGTTCGAAAACTCTTCACAATATCGCAGGGCTTGCAAAATTGCATATAATTCAGCAGTGTATACGGATGCCTGTGGGGAGAGCGACCAAGTGTGTGAGCTATTGCCAATGGCAATAGCGCTCCCCACACCAGAAATGGTTTTAGATCCATCCGTATACACGCACAGAGAGTCATTGTATTCGCTAATAATTTGCTGAAAGCAGGTCCGATAGTACTGGGAACTGGTCTCATTTTTACAGAGACCAGCCAGGTCAAAGCGGCACCTTACCTTTGGGATCAGCCAAGGTGGTACTTCCTGAAAACTATAGGGAAGTACCTGAGCGAATTCTTGATTAAGACTCTCTAAAAGCTCCTGCGTTCGAACGGCCAGAGGTCTGGTGACCGTGGCACGTCTCTCATAGAGTCTCCTCAGAAATCTGGATTTTCTGAAGAGAGCCGGGAAGTTAACATGATTGGGTTTAGCCCATACCCCCGCGACATAATTGAGGAGCAGGCGCTCACGCCTCAACCTCAATGGGGGCAATCCCGACTCTACACATAGACTCATAGAGGGACTCGTTCGAAAGGCTCCTGTAGCAAGTCTAATGCCTGCGTGGTGAATAGGATCTAGGATTTCGAGCGATGACGTCCGGGCGGAGGAGAATACTACACAGCCATAATCCATCCTGGGCAGAACCAGCGATGAATAGAGCCGCAATAGCATCTCCCGGTCCGCACCCCACGATGTACCAGCCAATCCCTTAAGCACATTCATTGCCTTGCGACAACTCGCTGCCAGGGATTGGAGGCGTGGACGCCACGTTAGTTTCTTGTCAAAGACAAGTCCCAGAAACCTAATAGAGTCGGCACATCCAAGGCGGGTACCCTTTAAGTAAAGGATCGGATCAGGATGTGCCTTGCGTTTTCTACAGAAATGGACCACTTGAGTTTAATTGTGGAGAATCGAAAACCAACACTTTCTGCAGAATGCACCATTTCGTTGATGCCCTGCTGGAGTCTCGTTTCAATTGTATCCATTGATGGAGCTCCATAGAAAATTGCAAGGTCATCAACATACAGACATTGACGAATCGGGGCTGAAGCTGCGATGTGATTGACCGCTATAGCAAAAAGGATGACACTAAGCGTCGAGCCCTGGGGAACACCATTCTCCTGGGAATGGATCCCAGAGTCAGTGCCACCCACCCGGACACGAAATTTGCGGTCACACATAAAACTTTGAATGAACTGAGGCAGAGATCCTCTTAGACCCCAGTCATGCAGCTTCCTGAGAATGCCATACCTCCAAGTCATATCATATGCTTTCTCCAGGTCGAAGAACACTCCCACAAAGTGATAGCCCCGGAGAAAGTTGTCGTGAATGGCATTCTCAAGGCGAACAAGTTGATCCGTCGTCGAATGGTATTGGCGGAAACCTGTCTGATATTTACTTATCAGATTATTAGTTTCCAGCCACCAGACGAGACGTCTGTTCACCATTTTTTCCAATATCTTGCTGAAGCAGCAAGTCAAAGATATTGGACGGTAGCTTGATGGTTGCGATGAATCTTTACCCTCTTTAAGCAGCGGGAAAATAATGGCTTCCCGCCATTGCTGAGGGTAAACGCTCTGCCGAAAAATATTCTTGTATAGATCCAGTAATCCGCACTTACCAGGATAAGGCAGATTCTGGATCATGGCATAATGTATTGTATCGGGGCCAGGTGATGTATCTTTTGACCCCTTTAGCGCCTCCAGTAGTTCTTGCATTGTAAAATCGTTGTTATACTGGAGGGATTCATCTGAGAAAAAATCAAGATCATCATGTTGTTCGTGATGCATCTTGATCCGCAGGAAATCCGGGTCATAATTTTGGGAGCTGCAGACGCGCTCGAAATGCTCCGCTAAACACTCAGCAATTTCGGCACGCTGCGTTACGACTCGGCCATCCAAATTGAGGAGGGCAGGCGCCGGTGATGAGGAGAATTTCCCCGAAATTGCCTTCACCCTCCTCCATACCTCCGTAGATGGTGTGGAGGTATTGATGGCCGAAACATAATGCTCCCAAGATAGCCTTTTCTTTTAAAGGCTATCAAATTTTCCTGCATGGGGCGTCTTTTCAATTTGTTAAACGCCCTCTTTTTCTCTGCAACCGCTACTCTCACGACATCATTCCACCAGGGAACTTTTCTCTTAGGTGGAATGCCGGAAGACTTACTTATAGCGTGTGTTCAATGACTTTGGAGGTTATTTTGCACACATCCTCTTCTACGTCTAGGATGTGGACACATCGGTGAGTTATGAGAAATTTTGATGGGTAGATGGTCACTCCCACAAGGATCAGGGAGTACCATCCATTCCAGTCGATGAGCCAGAGCCGGTGAGCATAGTGTCAGATCAATTGCTGACATCTCACCAGTTCTGAGTCTCCCACGTGCGTCTCTATGCTCACAGCCCCACAATTGACTGTGAGCGTTAAAATCACCTAGCATCAGAAATGGTTGTGGAAGTTGCAAGGTTAAACGGGCCTGATCTTCGATACTCCAATCGAAGTCCGGCAGATATATGGTGCATACTGTGAGTTCGAGCGTTCCGTATATTCTTACAGCTATAGCTTGTAGGGGGGTGTCAAGGCGAAGGGCCTGGTAAGATAGGCCCCGCCTTAATAATATTGCGACACCTCCCCTTGCTCGAACATCTGGCAGAACATCTAGCCGGCGGATGGTATAACCCTTCAGGGTATATGTCTCCGCCGGTCTAAGATGTGTTTCTTGTATACATACACACAAAGGTGTATGCTCTGCCAGAAGCATGTTTAGCTCACAGTAGCGTTGTTTAATACCATTGAAATTCCACTGTAATATATTAACCATTTCTATTGGCTAGGATGGGTTGCCCCAGGAAGTTGTGGGATCACTTCCTGGGTTTCCCCTTCGGCCAGCCTCGTTTATCCCTCCTAGTTGTCTCCTTGTCAGAGAATGAGACGGAATCGGAATCCGTCTCCGACGTCTTCTTGTAGGAGACGACGACCCTTTTTTCTCGATCTGGGAGGCTACTCGAGCGCAGCTTGTGCGCTGGGCTGCCTCCCGGCGATGTTGAAGCCGGAGGCCTGGACGTCTCCGACTTCGGTGAGCTCAGCTCCGCCTGCAGAGCCAGCTCACCCCGTGATGAAGATGGAGGTGGAGTCTTTTCACGATCCACCTCCATCCTTTTCTCTTTTGAGGTGGGCTTACTGGTTGCTACCTCCGAAACTTTCATGTCAGTCTTCAGGGTCTCTCTCTTACGTTTGGTTGTAGTTTTGGGAGGAACCTGAATAGGCCCCTCCGGAGAAGTTTTTATAATTTTTTCTGGCCTTGCTGACGCTTGGCCTTCACTTTTTTTATTTAAAAACTCGCTGATGATTTTCATCATCAGCGGAGCAAGCTCTTTAGCCAGAGCTGAAGCGTCAGCTGAAGGGGCAGGAGTACCTGTGACGCGGGCATAGGAGACGGCAGGCTGATTGCGAGGGCCAGAGCCCATCACCCTCCTGCGCGCCTCAGGATAAGTGAGCTTATCCAGAACTCTCACTTTCTGGATAGCCATTTCCTCTTTGTGTTTGGGGCAGTTCCTCGACTTTGCCGAGTGACTACCCCCACAATTTACACATATAATTGGCTCATTGCACGGTCTTCCTTCGTGCAATGGCTCCCCGCATACACAAATTTGAGGCCTTTCACACCTTCCTGCCGTGTGCCCGTATTTCTGACACCGATAGGATCGCATCGGTGCCGGAATGTACGGACGCACGGGTATTTTCTTATGAATGCCAGCGTCGATGGTTGCTGGCAAATCAATTTTGCTGAAGGTAAGTTGGAGAAGAGGTGAGTCTTTCAACTCACCATCCTGCCTCCACTTTATCCTTCGGGCCTCAATCACTCCCTGGTCGGACAAATTCTCGACTATGTCTTCGATGGAGCAAATCATGAGGTCTCTGCAAAAGATCACCCCTTGGGAACTATTTAAAGTTCCATGGGGCGATACTTCCACCTCATGATCACCTAACGTCTTCAGACAAAGAAGCTTTTCGTTTGTGGCTTTGTCGCCGAAAGTCTCGACCAACAACCCATTATTTACTTTTTTAACGTCTTTAAGACGTCCAACAGCCTCGTACAATTTTCTCGCTATTAAAAAAGGGCTTGCCGACTTAAAGTCGCTAGACTCACCCTTTCTCTTAATCAATAAATACCTAACAACACATTGCTTTTGGGAACCTGGAAGCAATGCCAAGTTCCCGCGGAATTTCCTTTTATCTTTAGGGGGGTTTGGTCCCCCCGACGTTTCAGATATAACCGGGACGCCGCCCGGGCCTACTTTTACGGAAGGTGGCATTTCCGTTGGTTTTTGGGAACAGTTCTTTTCCATAAACTTATAAAATTACCAGCCATCGTGTGCAAAGGGGCGGGCTGGAATAGCCGGGAACGGGTATACCCTCGGACTTAAATAGCCCTACCCCAGTACTCAGGGGCCCGTCCTCCACTTTACCAGTCCCGGAATACGCGGACGGACTGGAACTCGCCCGAAGCAATGCAGATTCCGACCTCTGCATCCATTGCACACTATCCTACCAAGGACCGACGTGGCTGGTGGCAAAGCCCCGCACACCCCGCCTCGGCAGAGCAAGCTCACATCAGATCTCGGAGAAACCGAGGCCCCATCCTCAGCTCCCCTTGACCACTCCCAGCAGGGATGCACGGGACCGCCAGTTAAAGACAATGCAGGCTAGGTACTAGGCCCTCCCACCACGACAAGGTGGACCCACGGGAGGGATTATTATTATTATTATTTTATTATTATTTATTATTATTTATTATTATTAATTATTATTTATTATTATTTATTATTATTTATTATTATTTATTATTATTTATTATTATTTATTATTATTTATTATTATTTATTATTATTTATTATTATTTATTATTATTTATTATTATTTATTATTATTTATTATTATTTATTATTATTTATTATTATTTATTATTATTTATTATTATTTATTATTATTTATTATTATTTATTATTATTTATTATTATTTATTATTATTTATTATTATTTATTATTATTTATTATTATTTATTATTATTTATTATTATTTATTATTATTTATTATTATTTATTATTATTTATTATTATTTATTATTATTTATTATTATTTATTATTATTTATTATTATTTATTATTATTTATTATTATTTATTATTATTTATTATTATTTATTATTATTTATTATTATTTATTATTATTTATTATTATTTATTATTATTTATTATTATTTATTATTATTTATTATTATTTATTATTATTTATTATTATTTATTATTATTTATTATTATTTATTATTATTTATTATTATTTATTATTATTTATTATTATTTATTATTATTTATTATTATTTATTATTATTTATTATTATTTATTATTATTTATTATTATTTATTATTATTTATTATTATTTATTATTATTTATTATTATTTATTATTATTTATTATTATTTATTATTATTTATTATTATTTATTATTATTTATTATTATTTATTATTATTTATTATTATTTATTATTATTTATTATTATTTATTATTATTTATTATTATTTATTATTATTTATTATTATTTATTATTATTTATTATTATTTATTATTATTTATTATTATTTATTATTATTTATTATTATTTATTATTATTTATTATTATTTATTATTATTTATTATTATTTATTATTATTTATTATTATTTATTATTATTTATTATTATTTATTATTATTTATTATTATTTATTATTATTTATTATTATTTATTATTATTTATTATTATTTATTATTATTTATTATTATTTATTATTATTTATTATTATTTATTATTATTTATTATTATTTATTATTATTTATTATTATTTATTATTATTTATTACTATTTATTACTATTTATTATTATTTATTATTATTTATTATTATTTATTATTATTTATTATTATTTATTATTATTTATTATTATTTATTATTATTTATTATTATTTATTATTATTTATTATTATTTATTATTATTTATTATTATTTATTATTATTTATTATTATTTATTATTATTTATTATTATTTATTATTATTTATTATTATTTATTATTATTTATTATTATTTATTATTATTTATTATTATTTATTATTATTTATTATTATTTATTATTATTTATTATTATTTATTATTATTTATTATTATTTATTATTATTTATTATTATTTATTATTATTTATTATTATTTATTATTATTTATTATTATTTATTATTATTTATTATTATTTATTATTATTTATTATTATTTATTATTATTTATTATTATTTATTATTATTTATTATTATTTATTATTATTTATTATTATTTATTATTATTTATTATTATTTATTATTATTTATTATTATTTATTATTATTTATTATTATTTATTATTATTTATTATTATTTATTATTATTTATTATTATTTATTATTATTTATTATTATTATTTATTATTATTTATTATTATTTATTATTATTTATTATTATTTATTATTATTATTTATTATTATTTATTATTATTTATTATTATTATTATTATTATAATTATTTTTATTATTATAAGTTTTCTCAACTTTTTGGCATGTTCTTCATCGTATACACACTGAAAATAATTTGTCTTTTCATTCACGCAATGTAAGGCCACAGAGCTGAAAACTTTATTTTTAATTTGAGACGCTATTTGAATATTATGGCAAAAATTTTTAAAAGATAAAAGCATTTGTATTTTCAGCATTTTTAATCAAATAAATGTTTATTTTGTATTTTAAAACAATCAATTAAATCGGTTATTATTATTATATTATACCTGGTATATACAGGGAGACTCATTTTTGTAAGGATTTTAATTATATGATTGATCAGGCTAATTGGTCTAAATTGATCGCATTTGTTAGCTTTAGCATTCTTTGGAACCATAATGCACATTTGTCGGACATACCCTCTAATAAAAATAAACAACTAGTTCTTAAAAATAATTTTATTGCACTTATAAATGTAAGTGTTAAAAAATGTCCAAACAGACGTGTACAGACACGTGTAAAAACACATCCACCCCTTTGCACAAATTCACCTCTCCGACATATATATTAGACTGTTTCAAAAAAATTGGAAATTTTTTTCTGTTATATATCGAAAATATTGTTGGAAATGACGAAAAAGAGATATTAGTAGTAAAAGGTGCCGCATCGCAAATTTCAATTTCCCATTTGATTAACATGGAGAAACCTTTCTGTTACACTTTAGAATCTCGTAGCTTATCAACGGATTATGGCATTTTTAAGTCCGTAGCATATTGAACGCTCTACAAAAAAGATCTTTTGCAGTTTTTTGACAAACCGACTCCTTCAAAAGTTATTTTTGAAAAAAATGTGTGTAGTCTAATGTGTGTGTATAGTTAAGAAATAATTGGCACATGAGTGTGCAAATTTTATCTCAATTTTTTTAAGCGAAATTGTTTAATTTATTCCAAAACATGGTTGTTTCAGAACGGAATAAGTCTTTTCATATTGTTTGTCTACATTCAAATTTAAAAGATATTGTGAATTTTTAAAATACAATGATATTTTAGATGATATAAATTTTTGTGTGCAAAAGAATCACAAATTTGACCATTTTCTACCCATTAAAAATCTATCAAAATTTGATAATGAAACGAAGACCTTTCAGATACTATATTATATAAATCAATCCATAGTCCATTTTTACCATAACCCATTTTTAAATTATTTGGCAAGTCAATATTCGGTTTTTTTAAATTTAAAATGGGTATCAACAAAAAATTTTCTTATTAGTGATCATGGATTTCATTAAATTATATAATCTAGAATCTGAAGATCCTTCGTTCTTCTATTGTATCATATATTTCGAGGAATTTTGAATTAGGTCTAGGTTTTTAAGAATAAATATGAATCTTTAAATTATATTTTAATTTTTTGAGATTATTTAAACAAATTCGCTTTTAAAAAAATGGGAACATATTTCTCCATTAAAAAAAAAGAAATTTCTACTATCAGACCAATCTATCATGGTCTATTATTATTTTTTATGTTATTACATAAAGCAGTTTGAGAATAAATTGAAAAATTGCTCTGCATATTGCCATCTTTGTTTATCAGTCAAATTCTTCTTTGTTATGTTATTTAATTTAATGGGCGTGTATGTTTGGCCGAACTAAGTCCTTAGTAAACTTAGTAAGTTACTCAGCATAAATTTAATTTGGGTCTGAACGTCAGAACGTTGTGTATTTCGGCCCGGACACACTTTCTATCTTATGTTAGTCATATCATACCATAACCTATATCTGTACATCCAGTATAAATCCCTTGTGTTTGCAATTATTTTGTGTTTCAAGAGTAGGATATAAAATAGAAGAAAATGAATAGTATAAGAAATATTTTAATGGAGGAAATTTTCTATGACCCAGCAGATGATATTGTTTTGTTTTCATGTGTTATACTACAAGGACTTCAAGATACTAAATAAAATGGCGTCATAACTAAAGTTGCTTAGTATCTAAAAAGTGTTCTGGCCGAAAACATAGCTCAATATTCTTAATAACTGACTAAGCTTACTCAGGACTTAGTTTGGCCAAACATGCCCACTGATTATCTTGTTTTGATAATAAACAATATTTATGTTACGAAAACTTATTTTTTAAACGTTGCAAGCTAGAGAAAACATTTAAAAACAAAATATGTTCAAACTACTTTTGTTTGAAACTTTTTTCTGTGAACTAAATATTTCTGGCGTAAATACAAAATTTACGCTACAATTTCGCTCTATATTTAAACCAAAACTATGGATGCATGAAAAATTTTCAAGCAAAAGTTGTGTGTTTTTTTGAGATTTTTTGAATTTAAACGTCCATGACTGTTGACATAGCTAAGTACGGAACTATGATTGCGCGAGCTCTATTTGCTTCTGGTTGTGCCGAATAGTTTGGGAAATGGTGGGATTCTTTCAATATGTGACAAAATTGAATTAAAACTTAAAACAGAGCGAGTCAATACAAAATACTTGTAAAGTATGTATTCTGTCTATCTCATAAATATAAAAATTAACAAATAGGTAATGTTTGTGTAAAAGATTTACTACTGCCGTCAACAAGATTATGGGATAAATTTTCAATCCAGATTGGTTCAATTTTATTGAACGGGAGTGTATATCGGTAGAGTTTCTATCAAACGCGGCTGCAGTCGCACAACCTACCAATTCCTAGTCTACATACAAATTCGACATCCCATCGGCTACTACTATTACTAATGCGCTGCGCTACATACCGGCGTGTGCTGAAGGGTGTGACTATGAATTCAACATGACAACGATCCTCCAAGACAATCTAAGGCGAGGCTGGACGGCGCAAGCCTTAATACACCAGCATATCTATGAACAAAAAGTCGACATATGTATCTTGTCGGAACAAAACTCTAACGTATCTATTTCTAGCTGGCACTCCGACATCTCTGGTACAGCTGCTGTATGGGTTATTAACCCAGGCATTCACGTACTAGAGAGTGGACGTAATGACGGCTTCGTATGTATCAAGACACCGAACTTCACACTCTTTAGTATCAGTATTTCGTCACGAAGGGAGATGAGAGGATTGTTTTTAGTCAGTAAGAATCTGATACTAGCAGCAACTCCACCTAGCTGGTGTCTTTTTGAAGATTTTACAACCTCGATAAAAAAATTAAAAAACTACTACTACTACTACCAACAGCATTTATCATTATTATTATTTCTGTTTTTTTCAAGGCTGAGCCCGATTATTGTACCGCACGGACATAGTCAAGTGATGGTAAACTGTGTTTTTATTTTTTGTTTTTGTCTGTCACGTGAACCGGAGAATGTGTGTGAGAATGCGTGTATATTTATTATTATTATTTCTCTTTTCTTTTTTAATTCAAGGCTGAGCCCGATTAGTTTACCGCACGGAAAAAGTCAAGTGACGGTAAACTGTGTTTTTTATTTTTTGTTCTAGTCTGTCATGTGAACAGGAGAATGTGTGAGTGTGCGTGTATATTTGTAAGGATGTTGGTGTTCTTGTAGTGTGTATAAATGTATCTATGTTTATTGTGTTCTGCGACATCGCCTTTTGGGTGGTGTGTGTGGTGTTGTTTTGTATTGTCCGTCGGTTGTGATTAGTGTGTTATTTGGTCATGTGTGAGTCGTGTTAGTGTTAAAATGGGTGAAGTGTTTGCTTTGAAATATCTGATGGTGTTGATATTTGGTCTTATGTAAGGCTTGTTAACCGAGCAATGTGTGGCGTGTTATGTGTTTCGTTGCGATGTAATGGGAGTGGTGCGTGTATGAGTGCTGTTGTAGTGAAAGTAACGATGTTGTATGGTGATGGCTTTGTATCTTGTGTGTTTTGTGTTCGGTTTGGAGAATTTGATGATGGTGCGTGTGAGAGTGTTGTTGTAGATATGCTGTGTTGTATCGTGTATATTTCTTGTGTTGTGTTTTGCGTGTGTGACTGTGTATTGTATGGGTGTAGGTGCTGATATGTTGTGTTTGTTGTTGTGTGTAGAGCAGTGTTTGGTGTTTGTGTTTGAAGAGTGCTTTACCCCATAGAGAGACACTTTCTCACTATACGGCAAGTATTAATAATAACTGCCTTTTGTAATTGTATGTATGTGTTTTTGTAGATCAAGTGTATGTTGACTGTTGTGAAGTGTTTTTGGTATGACGCCTATTGAGCTAAGAATCACTGGAACGATAATAACTCGTGTCATTTTCCACTGATTCTTCAGGTCAACAGCTATATCGGTGTATTTTGTAAGTTTTTCAGTGTGTGTTGTCTGTAGATTGTGTGTGTTGGGTACTGCAATGTCTATGAGGAATGTGGTTTTTGTGTGTTTGTGTATAAATGTAATGTCTGGTCTGTTATAGTGTACCGTCTTGTCTGTGATAATTGTTCTATCCCAATATAATTTGTGTGTGTTGTTTTCGAGAATTGTAGATGAAGTGTATTTGTAGTATGGTGTGTTGTCTGTTGTAAGTTTGTGTTTTATGGCGAGTTTTTGATGTATTATTTTTGCTACCTGATCGTGTCTGTGTTTGTAATCTGTTTGTGTAAGGCGTGAGCATGCAGATGTAATGTGTTGTATTGTTTCTGGTTTCTGTCGGCATTGTCGACAGAGGTCTGTTTGTTGTGAAGTGTCTTTGAGTATGTATTTTTTGTAGTTCAGTGTATGTATGATTTGATCCTGTATTGCAAACATGAAGCCCTCTGTTTCCGGAAAGATATAACACTTGGTCAACCAAGCTTGCGAAGCCCCTCGGTCAACACAGTCGTGGCTAATCTCATGCAAATACCTTCCATGTACAACTTTCGATTTCCATGTCCGTATGTTTGTGGCTCTGTGTTGTGCTTTGGTTGGTGGAGGAGAGTGTTGTATTGTGTGCATGTTAAGTGGCGTGTATGACTTTTCTGCAGATGTTATGGCATTCTGTAAGTGTGCATTCGGTAAGTGTGAGGTGTGTGTTTTAGATTGGAAATACTTCCGTAGGCTATGGAGCCTGCGATCGTATAATATGCCTGTGAGACCATGTCCTCCTAGAGACCGTGGCAAGATCAACCTTGCTGACGATGAGTGTATGTGGTGTATCCTGTGTTTTGTCATGAGTGTTCTTGTTTTAATTTGTATGTTCTTAATGTCTGTGTTTGTCCACTTTATGATTCCGAAGGAATATTTGAGAAATGGTGTAGCATATGTGTTGATGGCCTTAATGGTATTTCTACCATCAAGACCACTTTTGAGTATGTTTTGTATTATTTGTATGTAGTGTTGTGTAAGTGTTTGTTTTATATCTGTGTGTGGGATGCCTTGTGATTGCTGAACACCAAGATACCTGTATAATTCTCCCCTCTCCATGGGAATAATGAGACCACCATTTTGTAAGTTATATTCAACAGGTCTTTCTGGGTCAGCATGTATGTGTTGTATTTTGCATTTGTCAGTACCGAATTCCATCCGGATGTCCGTAGAGAATATTTCAGTCAGTCGTATTAAATGTGTTAATTGTGTTTCTGTGGGGGCATACTGTTTCAAGTCATCCATGTAAAAAAGGTGTGATATTTTATGGAATTCCTTGTCGAACTTCACCTTGAAAGCGCATCCTGAATCTGTGAGTGTGTGTGATAGTGGATTAAGAGCGAGGCAGAACCAAAGAGGACTCAATAAGTCTCCCTGAAAGATACCTCGTCTAATGTGTACGGTGTCTGTGGTAATGGTCGTAATATTGTATGTTAAATGTAGAGTGGTTGTCCGTAATGACTTGGCGTGTGTTTAAAATTGTATAATGTGTTCGTTAATTTTGTATAAGGTCAATAATATTCTCTGCAGCCAAGAATGCGGCACGGAATCAAAGCTCCTCAGCGAGGATGTTGTTGTCTGTAACGTGTATGCAAATTTTTTGTGTGTTGCATGTAGTGAGTAACTTGTATAGTGTAGATAGGCATGTGATGGGTCTGTATTTGATTGGATTTATTGTGTCGTTATCCTTCGGAATCATGCAAGTGATACCCTTCACTAAGAAAGGAGGTGTTGTGTGAGGGTGTTGCAATAGTTGTGCATTTGATCCACTCCAGGGCTTCTCAAATTGTGTAAGTGTTGTGTAGTATTGTGTATGTCTTGTGTAGTAATTGTTGTTTGTGTCATGTTTGTAATGTTGTTTGTTTTGTGGATCTCGTCTTCAATCCAACAGGTTTCCAATATGCAAAAAGTTAGTGTTCTGTGGGTGGTTGTGTGTCGTGTTGTGGTGTGTTTTTGTGTATGAGTGATCGGTAGGTCACTTCCAGGTAGGTTCGCAGTATGCACTGACTCATTTAGTCTGTCCACTTCATACGCCTCCTGGAAGTCTTGTCTGTGGTGGCTATTTCCGATTTTGGTAATAGAAGATCCACAGACAAATCGTCACGGGTGTCTCGTCCGTCATCGGCTGTTACTTCTATAGTGATGGATGGCCACCAAACGTTCCAAAGTTTCAAAACGCAAAAATTTTAAATTAAAATAAAAAATCTTAAAATTACTTCATTTTTTTCTAACAATGTCAAAGTAAGCCTTTTACATGTTAAAAATAATGTGCCCAATTTTAGCCCTTAAAAATTCGTTACGCAGGAGCTGCGTCAACTGAGCGAATTTCCTTAGAATACATAAATCACTCTCTAGCGGTCATAATTTTAGTGTGATCAAAATTAAATATAATATCATGACTTTAGTTATGACAAAAATTAAATTTATTAATAGCCAAAATAACGATTATAGTTTATAGTTACAATGGAAACGACAGTCAAAATTTTTACAATAAAATATATTTCATGTATTCGTATCAAATAAACACAAAATAATATGTATCTCTCTTAATATTTGAATAATCGAAAATATATAAGGAGTAAAGTTGTAGAAAATCAAGTTTGCACAATTCATTACTTGATCATTTTTCTCAAACTCTAATGTTAACAGAAATATTTAGAACTTTAACTTTCAATCTTCAATTGTAAATATTTCTGTAAATATTAGTGTAACAGAAAAATGATAAGAAACAAAGTTGCAGTAAAACTTAGTACTTAACTCCTGATAAATTTTTCGATTTTTCAAATATTAAAGGAGATAGTTAAATTTTGTGTTCGATAGTTAAATAGGTCCCGAACAATTAATAAAATATCTACTTTTATAAATAAAAAGGGTGCATTTGATCCTAGACGAATAAATATTTTTTTAAATGAAAGGTCTTCAAAATATCTATAAAATAAAAAAAAATAATTTTTTTAACTGTGTTTTAGCCATTATTTTTCAATTTGTTTATAACTCGCTATAAACAAATTAAAAAATAAATAAATAAAAAACAGAAAAAGAAAAGAAATTATTAAAATTTTTCTGATCCAACACACATTTTAATTATGAAATAGAAAAATATGAAGTAAAATATTACGAAAAATATTTAACAAAATAATATTTTTCTCCTTTTTTTGAAAGGTTTTTTTTGAAAGAAGTACAAAAAGAAAATAATATAGCTCGATTTATTTTTTTCTTAACCTTAGTTTTTTTTTAAGTCGAAAATTGGAAAAAGATTAATAGATGCTTTTGATTTAAAGTTTTTCTATTCTTAAAAACATCAAAAATTGAAAAAAATTATTACATATAATTTAATTTTAAAAAAAATCTAAAGTCATACAAATTGAATGTTTTTGATAAATTACATAAATAGATCACAAATAAATAATTTTTTAAAAACAAGTAACCAGAATAAACAAGCTTGTTATGAATGTATCATAAAATTTGTGTATGGATTTTAAATTCACACTGGCCGTGTTCATTAAGTCGCTGGTTAAATATCAACCAAGCGGGGTGTAATATGGTTCAAACCTCGGAAAGGTATTACAATTTTTAATTAATTTTATAAATAATCTGAATACTCCTACTACGTCCATAGTTGTTGATATACTAAAATATTCTAGAAGCCTCCATGCAAAAATATATTGTCAAAAAAAGTATTTATTCAAAAAAAACAATCATATTCTAGAACGACCCATGGCGGGTATATAAACCGGTGACCAGTGTCGATTCAAAGCAGTTTAATATCGACTATTGTTTGATAAGTTTCAAAGTTTAAACTCAGCTATTGTCTGATTAGTTCAAAGTTTAATATCAAGTAATGTCTGATTAGTTTCGAAGTTTAAATTCGACCATTGTCCGATTAGTTCAAAGTTTCAATATCAAGTATTATCTGATTAGTTTCAGAGTTTAATATCGACTATTGTCTGATTAGTTCAAAGTTTAAAATCGACTATTGTCTAATTAGTTCAAAGTATATAATTGTTGTTCAATCCAGATCAAGTTAAAGTTGGAACTTGTAAAAGTAATTCAAAGTTTGACATTGTGTTAAAAAAATTAAAATAATTGTTGAAAAAGAAATTTGATTCTCATATTTTTTAAAGCAATAAAATAAGGTTTTTTTTTTGTTTCGTAAAAACTTGTGTTTAATTTAATTTTTTTTTCTTTTCTTTAATAAAAAACGCGTGTCATTTCAATCATAAAATATTTAGTAAAACCTTTTACTAACATATTTTTTTTTGTTTTTGTCGAGTATCGGAATTATTTTCAGGTTCGGGCAGCGCTCCTTTGAGGTATAAATAGAGCCAGGATACCGCGACAAAATAAACTTTATTTTCCTTTAACTTATAGATTTTTTAGATAAATGATAAATTTGTTTGATTTAAGTTTTTTTAATTAAAAAAAAATATTCCGATACGTTATTTTTAGAGAGTTATCATATGTTTTACCTTTTGCTAATTTACTTATAAACAAATTAATATTTTTTAGGTTTTATAAGGCTAAATCGACGACAGCTTTAAACAGTTACCTATCTAACTATAAATTGAAACAAAATTTTTCTGACCAATGTGCTTTATTTGTTAAAGAAGAGCAGGATAAAATCCGTCGTTATTTAATTAAAAAGTTTTTAAATATTTGAAATCAACAGAAAAAATAACTTGCCGCGTTATATAAAATTTTAAAAACATACTAAGGGAAAACTTACTAAATAAATTTCAACCAAATTTTTTCTTACATTTAATCAATTTACCCCTCATTAATTTTTTTGGTAAATAGTTTACCGAGCTATTTAATTTGTAAAAGCTCGGCTCTTTAATGGGATATCATCGCTTTTTAAGGAGAAACTATTATATGAAGTCTAGAGCTATTTACTTTGTAAATAGCTCGGTCCTTTCTTCCATATCATCACTTTTTAAGGAGCAACTACTATATCAGGTCTGTATCTATTTACTTTGTAAATAGCTCGGTCCTTTCTACCATATCATCACTTTTTAAGTAGCAACTATTATATGAGGTCTACATCTATTTACTTTGTAAATAGCTCTGTCCTTTCTCCCATAGCATCACTTTTTAAGAAGCAACTATTACATTGAGGATTTCCCCAAAAACTCGGTCCTTTTTTACAATTATGTTTTCGATCGGATATCACATCGTTTTGAAAGGTTTAAATGTACGAACGCACAAAACGCGTATGCTAAAAATTCCACAGCTTTTTAGGATTGAAATATTATATGTTTGACTATGTGACTATTTGATTTTTATTAAGGAAATTAAATATAATTTAATAAATTAAATAAATAATTTTATTATATTAATAAATTCTGATTATATATTATAGGGAAAATGAAAAAATATTGATGTTTCGTATTATTTTGCATGACAGTAGTTTAAGATGATATTATTTAACTTTTTATGCTTTCTACATGGTAGTTTACTTACATATGGTCATTTATGATAAAATTGTAAAGCATAGGTGTCATCAAATCAGAAAGAACTCTCACAAATATCAACGAATCAAAAATATTAACGAATCAAATGGATGTTATAATGTTATGGTTTATAATATTAAATTAATTAAAACGAAAATTGTAAAAATTAACATTTTCCGATACAAATTTCCAGTTTTCGGAATTTTCCCGTCGGTTTGGATACTAGATCTATATGTATGTCAAATATAAACTTTACAGGATATCGGGAAGTAGTGTAGAATCATGATAATTTATACTTAAGTTTTTAAGGCCATAACTTTTTAACCGTTTATTTCTTAACGAAAAGCAAAATCTTGTTCTCTTATAATTCCCTAACTATTTCATATTCGAAAAATCAACGCTGTAGCTTTTTTCGTTCAGAAGATATTTCGGGGTCAAATTGGCTCTGATTTTTCGTGTGTAATAGTAAGTACGAAGGCCGAAAATCCCTTAAACTCGGCCTTGTGCAGTTCAGTGCTCTATATATAATTTATTGTGGAATGTTAAAACATGAGTTGTTATTTATTTAATTATAGCCTATATTCAGATTAATTCGCCACCCTAGGCAGCTGCAAAATTGTTGACGCTCGACGCTGGCGTCGGACATCGGTATAGGCCACGTAGTTGGTCACTACAACAGTATGGACGCCATCATCGAAAACGTTTAAAGTTGAATGACACAAACTTCTGCGCTTGATGCCAACCGTTGTTAGTTAGAACTAATTACAAGAAGATGGAATTGTATCAACCTCTTCGCTTAACGCAAATTGTTAGTTAGAATTGATTTTTTGTAAATTTGCGATTTTCGTCCTATTATGGTAAGACTTAGTTATCTACATAATAGCTATGTATTATATCATCTTTTTTTTATGTATAGACACACAAAAAACAGAATATTATAAAAAAATAAAAGTCATTTTTAATGATTCGAGAATGTTTTAGGCTTATACTGGTCTAAGAGCTGACTGCATAAAAGTGAACTGATAAAACATAGTCGTGATTTTTTCTCATAAGTTTCCCATGATTTCGTCAAAGCAAGAGCCGCATTTTGCAGAAGCCACAGGTGAGACGGAGAGTGTTGGTATCGTAAACTTGCTTTCTTTCTTGGATCATTTTCTTTCAATTTCTATTTTCAATATGTAATACTACACCAATTTTCAGAACTATATTTCATCTCTTTTTTTTTTTTTAATTTTCGAAAATTAATATTTTGGGTCATTTAGCCTCACTTTTGACTTCTGCAAATTTGTGGAAAGGGTAATTGTATCTTAAACTTGCATTAAAAATTTCCAGAACTTTGTTCGATCGGTTTTTTTTATCAAAACTGTACAGGTTTGATCCCCCACTCTCCGCCTCACTTGAAACTTCTGAAAAATGCGGCTCTTGCTTTGACGATATCATGGGAAACTTATGAGAAAAAATTACGACTATGTTTTATCATTTCACTTTTATGTAGCCAGCTCTTAGTGTCTATACGCTTTCAAATGAAAAATTATATTTTTGATTACCCAAGTAGCGGTATATTTAGTGTAAACGATCTACATTTTCCCCCATAGGCAGCTACCAATCTTGCCTACCCGGTAGATCCTCCACTGTCCAGTGTACTAAATAATGTATGGACTCCCAATCTCCAGGCAAGATCGACATAATATATGTTGATCTCCCGACTTTTCATAATTTTGAGGTGGCAACCCTCATTGTTAGACAATTTGATATACATTTTTTTATTAATTTCTTTTAAAAACCAACATCTGTAATTATACACAGTATTTTAATTGCAAATACCTACAAAAAAAGCAACTTCTATAAAATAATCTATGTCACAATGTTTAAATTAATATTATTAAAGTACGTCAAGGTAATTTAGTTTTTTCTCTTCAATATTATAATGGCGTACATGTGGTAAAAAAATATGAAATACACTTCCACAACACTTGCATCAAACAACAAATTGCATCTTAGGCTGATCTAAGCAACAGAAAACTGACCATTGGATAATTTTTTACAGCTTAACTAAGAGTTTGAAGACAAGAAAATATTTTTCTTCAATTATTCTGAATCTGATAGAGGTAATAGACTAAGATCTGGCTACATAAAAGTGAACTGATTTTTTCTCATAAGTTTCCCATGATATCGTTAAAGCAAGAGCCGCATTTTGCAGAAGTCTCAGGTGAGGCGGAGAGTGTGGGTGGGGATCAAGCGTGTAGAGATTTGATTAAAAAGAAACAATCGAACATAATTCTGAAAATTGGTGTAGCATTACATATTGAAAATAGAAATTGAGTTGAAATTGAACTCATAAAATTTGCAAGTCTGCGAATTTGTTTACTGCAAGTTTACGATACAATTAAGACATTTCATAAATTTGCAGAGATTAAAAGTGAGGAAGCTAAATGCCCAAAAAATTTAATTTTCGCAAAAAATTAAGCAAAAAAACGATCGTACATAGTTCTGAAAATTGGTGTAGTATTACATATGGAAAATAGAAATTGAAAGAAAATGTACCCAGATGTGTAGGTTGAGGCCTAACCGCTCCCAGAAGCGGTGAAGTAGTTAACTTTCAGTTGAAATTGAACTCATAAAACATAGTTCTGCAAATTTGTTGACTGCAAGTGTACGATATAATTAGACTTTTCAAAAATTTGCAGAAATTAAAAGTGAGGCTAAAAGACCAAAAATTATCACTTTCGCAAAAAATTTGTGTGTATTAAAAAAAATAGTAACTGATAGACACGTGATAGAAGTAAAACTTCTTAAAAATACAACGATATAGTTTCTAATGAAATGACAATCAAAATTGACATTTCAAAATTGAAACAAAATTTCTGGGTTAATTTTTTTTCAATTTCTGTTTTCAATATGTAATACTACACCAATTTTCAGAACTATGTTCGATCGTATTTTTTTGTTTAAATTTTTGCGAAAATTAAATTTTTTGGTCATTTAACCTCACTTTTAACTTCTGCAAATTTATGAAAAATCCTAATTGTATCGTAAACTTGCAGTAAACAAATTTGTAAAACTATGTTTTATGAGTTCAATTTCAACTGAACGTTTACCACTTTACTTACCGCTTCTGGTAGCGGTTGGGCCTTAACCTACACTTCTGGGAACATTTTCTTTCAATTTATATTTTCAATATGTAATACTACACCAATTTTCAGAACTATGTTCGATCGTTTATCTTTATCAAACATCTACAAGTTTGACCCCCCATCCACACTCTCCGTCTCACCTGAGACTTCGGCAAAATGCGGATCTCGCTTTGACGTTTTCATGGGAATCTCCTGAGAAAAAATCACGACAATGTTCGATCAGTTCACTTTTATGTAGTCAGGTCTTAGACCATAAGTCCTAAAACAAATAGGAAATAGGCTATACCAAGGGAAACTTTAACTGTGAAATTTTCGGAGAATTTATTAGTAGTCGACGAGATAAACAAAACATAGACAATGCAAATTTCCAAATAAACTTGTTTAATTTTTGAAGATATCAAAAGCTAACCTTAATCGGTTATATAATAAACTTCAAGTTTTAATGAAAATTTATTCTATTTCATACATATAGATCCTGAAAAACATAAAAATGAAAATTATTTGTGTTGATGTGTGGTATGCGTGCAGTAGCTCAAAATTCACATCTGTAACAGTTTTGAAACAATCTCTAAAGATGCTTTGTAGATTTCAGAAAACTTCAACCAGTTTTTTACATCTTTCGATTAATGTATGCCTATTACAGTAAATCAGTCTTATTTTTTCGAAATTTAATAGACTAAAAAATTGATATCTTTATAATTTTTTAAAACTCTTAATACAATACGCACATTATACGCTCGTATCCAGTCAATTTTTATATTTTGAACATTGATAATTTATGTTTTAGTGAATTTAAGACTCTATAAGTGAAATAGAATCATCACATTTCATTAAACATTCCATCTTATTATATTGGCAGAATAATTCAATTAACCCCCTGGAGAATAATTTTTTTTAATACTCCACTGTATAAAAATTTATTATTGATATTTTTTCATATTTTTATTATTCAAAGAATTTATATAATTATTGGTTTATGCTAGTTGAGAATTTGCATAGTTTCAACAGGCATTGGCTTAGATCAGAAACGACTTGCGTATATACAAGCTTACTTTAATATTTCAGCACATATTTAAAATCAGTTACAAAAGTAATCTCATGAACTGAGTTACAAAAAATCGTCTCATCAAGGAGTTACAAAAAATACTTCTTTCAGTTCAGTTAAAAAGAGTATTTCTCTCTGTTAGTTACAATAGTCCTCTCATCGAGGTAGTTACAAAAATTAGTTGGCTCAGTAGAGTCACAAAAAAAATAGCTACAAAAAGAAGACAATTACTAAAATTAGTTGATTCACATCAATTAATCAGATGGTATTTAAAATTTTATTTCTTCAATTTACAAGTTGAATATTTTTTTATGGATTGTGCTGAAATATCGAATGGGCGAATTAATGGTTTCTATCTGATTGTATCTAAGTATATTTTTTTTTGTATAATTTATTTAATTCACTATTCCGAAACTTGTGGTCTCTCAAACTTGTAACAATTCAATACACATTCTATACACACTTTTGGTGTACAATTTATATTTTATGTGAATATGCATTGACGTTTTCAATTTATAACTATATTGTTTGTATACGCTTGGTTTTTTTTGGCCGTGTATTTTTTCTTTACAGAAGCGTAATGTCTCTTTATATACAACTATGTATCTGAATTAAATTTGTAATCCATATTTATATTTTTGCAAATCAGACATATTTGAACATATTTTTTTTTTACTGTAGTTTTCTTTTACTACAGTTCAATTTAGCACATATTCATGTAATCCCTTTTTTCATAACTTGTACAACCAATGTTAGTGTTTTAAGGATAGTTGTACTATCAGTGTATTAGATTAGAAATTATTTATTTCAAATATATTTTATCTTAACATATATTTGTTTTGTTCCCTTTTTTGTACCTTTTATTTTTTTTCAGATTCGAATCACTTGTCGATAACTAAGACACTTACTGGATAGTAAAGATCTTACTACCTCAATATTATCTTTTTTAATGGGCCCAGCTTTTATTGAAAGACTTTCGGTTCAACGTGTTATCTTTTTTTATATTTACGTGTATGGCGTTAGGACCGATCGTTTTCTAATTTTCATAATTCCACATACAATACTCTGCTTTGGATTTTTTTTTTAAAGTACCGTATATTTAGTTTTCATTATTTTTTTTTAAAAATACATCATAATAACTTTTTAATTAAAATTACTATCTTAACTTAATTTCATATTTATGAAAATAATTGATAATTCAATTATTTTCTATAAAGTGTTTAGTTTCTTTTTTTTTAAAACTAAACACACAATTTTTTTTAAATTAAACCTTAATTTATTATTTTTTTTTACATACACATATGGAAGCAGAGCAAATATCCATATGTGTCTTTTGTTTTCGATAGTTTTCACAAAGCTCGACTTGTGATTCTGAAATTCTTTTTGAAAGTTGAAATGATTATAATTTTTTCTTTATATTTATTCATTTATATCTTTTACATTTTCTTTAATTCTATAATTATATTTAACTTAGTACTAATTTTTTTTCTCTTTCTTCTATTTTGTTTGTGGTTTAAATTTTCATTATGCCGAGAACAACTCGTAATACACCAGGTACCCCAGGAGATGACGATCCTCCAGCTGCACCAGATGACTTATTCATAACGCCTCATCAAGTATCAGCGGTTAACTTAGCGGCTATAACTACGCAGATGCACACTACAGCTCAACAGTTCCATGCGTCAGTGCTGCACGTTTCGGATGTACAGCAACAAATACAACAGCAAAGCAAGCAGATAAGTAGCATTACCGATGCCTTGGCAACAATTACAACTGCTCTATCAATTAATAATACTAGTTCAAATCAATTAACTTCAAATTTTAGTTTTTTTGCAAAACCGAGTATAGATTCCTTTATAAATAAAATCACTATTCTGGACATTTCGGTTCCAGAAAATATTATACAGTTTATTGTCGATACTCAACATTTAGTTGATATTAATTTTTTACCTATAGACGTTCTTTTGAAATCTTTAATCAATAGGTGTGCTTCGAACGCACAAACATTTTGGTCTACTTGTTTGGCTGACTCTTTGTCTTGGCAAAATATTAAACATAATTTATTACAAGTTTATATTCCACCTTTGACTAAACAGATATTAATTGATAGATTAGTCCGGCGAAATCAACCTGACACTGAAAAATTTTCGACATTTGTTCCTTCAATAATAAAATTCGCGAACATCCTACTTAATGATTCATCTGAATCCGAAATCATACAAATTATTTTTGCTCATGCCAATAACTCTGTACTATCTATTCTTGGTTTATATCAAATTCCCGATACTTATAAGGATTTGTATCAACTAAGCACTAAAATTGAGGAAATTCAAGCGCGAATAACTACAACACCCGTCAGTGTAAGTGTTACTTCAATTCAAAATACGCATAATGACTCTAAATTTTTTTGTACCTTCTGTAAAGGTACTAATCACAATTTTAAATATTGTTTTAAAAGAAAAAGGGATAATATAAATGTTAGTACTACGGTTCCAAAAAACTCGCAATAGACCCCAAGTTTCTTATTAATGATGTTATTTTAAATTATACTATTTTACCCCTACAAACCATTTTCATTCAAGGTTATCCTTTATTAACACTTTTTGATTCCGGTGCTACTGTTAATGCTATTAAAACTGCGACTTTTAACAAGTTAAAAGCTAACAATAGAAACATCGTCACCGAATCAATTGATAAAACTATTTCTTTGCCGGGAAATAATTTTTTAAAATGTAATTTAACTGCGAAACTTCATTTTAAATTGGCTAATTTTTCATTGACTCAAACTTTTTTTATAGTAGATTCATTACCGTTTGAGGTAATTTTAGGTGTTGCCACACTTAAAAATTGCAACATCATTTTGGACTTCTTTAAGTCGACGATCAAATTTTATTTTCATCCTAATGTTGAAATACCGTTTTCGGGTTTTTGTAATAATAATCGAATTATTAATACCATTGTCGAAGCGAAAGTAAATCTTAATAGCAAACAAACCAAAGTGTTGCAAACACTTCTTCAAAACTTTAAATCGATTTTTTCTGACATTCCTGGTCTTGCCAAGGGTTTTGAATATAAAATTAAGTTAATCGATAACATTCCGGTTTGTAAAGCTCCTTACACAAGGGGTACTTTCTCCTTCGAACTCTAATTATAGCTCACCCGTCTTCTTTGTTAAAAAGAAAGACGATTCTTTTCGGTTAGTCGCTGACTATAGGTTTGTTAACAAACATATAGAGTTTGATCCGATGAGTTCAGCCAGTATGGCTCATATTTTCGCTAGCTTAGGTAATTCGAAAGTATTTACACTCCTCGACATGAAATCCAGTTTTCATCAGATAAAATTATCAGATGACTCGAAACATGTCACCGCGATCGTCACACAATATGGTCTGTTTGAGTACAATACCATGCCTTTCGGGCTAAAGGTGGCTAGTCAATCATTAGCTCGTTTTTTAAATTCCAGTCTCGCAGAATTTCGTCATAAATTTCTTCTTATTTATTATGACGATTTAATTGTACATTCGCCCGACATTGAATCACATTTAAATCACCTGAATCTCTTGTTCACTAAAATAAAGTCTATCGGTATCACTATTAATCCTTCTAAGGCTCGATTTTGTATGTCGAGGGTACGTTTGTTGGGTAGCGTAATATCCGCTGAAGGACGCTTTATAGACCCTATTAAGGTGCAAGCAATCAATGACATGCCAACTCCAAAAAACGTCAAAGAAGTTATGCGTCTAGTTGGGGCTGCGGCTTTTTACTCCCGCTATATTCCCATGTTCAGTCAGATTGTAGCTCCGTTAAACGATTTAAAAAAGAAAGGTGTTAGGTTCAAAATTACTAAGGTTCATCTTGATGCAATCTCTACTTTAAAAAAATCTTTAGTAAGTGCGCCTGTCTTAAAACATCCTAATTTTGACAAACCTTTTGTGCTACAAACTGACGGATCAGCTACTGGTCTGGGCGCGGTATTACTTCAAAAGTATGATGACGGTTTGCACCCCATTATGTACTGTTCTCGAAAATTGAATCCAGCCGAATTAAAATATAACAGTCATGAATTAGAACTTCTCGCAGTAGTGACGGCCCTAGATAAATTTAAAGATTTTTTAACCGACCGCAAGTTTACTCTACAGACTGATTGCAGGTCGTTATTGTGGATTTTTAATACCCCCAATAAATTTAATAAATTATCTAGGTGGATCCTTAAAATTTCGAGATATGACTTTACCCCGGAACATATTAAGGGCAAATTGAACAATATGGCCGATTTTCTATCTAGGTTATACGAAACTGACCATTTAATAGTGAACAAATTTTCTGATTCAAATCAAGATTCAGGCAAAAATTTCATTAAAGTTAAAGAGTTGCATAGCAATGATCCAGGTTATGCAAACCTTTTAAAAAAGATAACCAATACTTTGGATCAAATTGACTTAGAATCGGTGAATGAAGAAATCAGGAACAATGCGCAACTGAACTTTATTAACGTTTTAGCTAATACAAATTTTGATTACCTTTCTGTTAAAAGCGAGCAACGTAACTCTCCCGAATGTAAAATCATTTATCAAAACCTTAAGGCTCAGATGAATGTCCCTAATTTTTGCATAAAGGATGGGTTAATTTATAAGTTCGTCGGAAGGAATCGACTAAAACGTATATTTTTACCAGATAATTTACTCGATTACGTTCTTCGATATTATCATGATTCCAAGTATGCTGCGCATAATTCAGTAATTAAAACATTCCGTGAAATTAGTAAAATATTTTACTACAAAAACCTCTATGCAAAGGTAAGGGACTATGTCAGAACCTGTAAAGTGTGCCAGGCTATAAGGCCATATACACGTAACGATAAGGTTCAGTTGAGTAGTTCCGTGCCGGAGTATACCCTACATACTTTGTACGTCGACTTTATCGGTCCTATTATTAGATCAAGTGAAGGTTTTAAGTATGTTTTTTCTGTTGTAGATGGATTTTCAAAATTTGCTTTCACCTTTCCATGTAAAAGGCAGACCAGTGACGTTGCCATTTCACTGATACAGAAGATTTTCCTGCAAAACGGATATCCGACGGTTGTTGTAGCCGACAACGGACCAGCCTTTGCGTCGATCAAGTGGAAAACCTTCTTATTTAATAATGGTATTAGAGCTGCCTACTGTTCGAGCTATACACCATCTTCGAACAAGAGCGAGTGCCTCAATCGACAGATAAAATATAATTTAGGATGCATTCTCAAAGAATATTCTGTACAACATAAAAATTGGTCTAAATTTTTGAGTTTTGTAATTTTCAATTACAACAACTCCTACAAAAGTACAATCGACTCAACACCAGCTGAAGTTTATTTTGGTAGAAAGTTAATGACGCCGTTTGTGATTATAAACGAATTAACTGAGTTAATCACGAGTTCTGCTAAACCATCACAAGCACATATACAAGATGCGTTAAAGATTGCTCACCAACAACGAGTCAACCAAACTTTAAATAAACCAACGCTGTCTAAATATAAAGTGGGTCAATTGGTCATGGTTAAAAACTTGGCCCCGAATATGAACAAGAATATCGCACCTAAATTCGCTTCAAAATTCAATGGACCGTACAAGATAATAAAGTTCACTACACCAACTTCAGTTAGGCTAAAAGCTCCAAAATCTAATAAGAAAACCTTCGGCATGTCGATATACAACATTCGGCCATACTATCTCAGAGGATATCAAGGGAATGGTAACG
Organism: Nineta flava; assembly: GCA_963920215.1. Taxonomy (NCBI): domain Eukaryota; kingdom Metazoa; phylum Arthropoda; class Insecta; order Neuroptera; family Chrysopidae; genus Nineta; species Nineta flava. The sequence goes on along the minus strand of OY986043.1, from coordinate 42,185,767 downwards.
TTACTGCATCCTAATTAAACATCTAAATATATTTAAATCTTCACGTCTAATCCACATTTGTAAGATTTTTCATTCATCTATTCATGTCATTCTTGGTTTAATATTTTCCAATTAGCATGTCGCTAATTTTTTTGGCCCCCTGGAGTGGAGAATAATTTTTTTTAATACTCCACTGTATAAAAATTTATTATTGATATTTTTTCATATTTTTATTATTCAAAGAATTTATATAATTATTGGTTTATGCTAGTTGAGAATTTGCATAGTTTCAACAGGCATTGGCTTAGATCAGAAACGACTTGCGTATATACAAGCTTACTTTAATATTTCAGCACATATTTAAAATCAGTTACAAAAGTAATCTCATGAACTGAGTTACAAAAAATCGTCTCATCAAGGAGTTACAAAAAATACTTCTTTCAGTTCAGTTAAAAAGAGTATTTCTCTCTGTTAGTTACAATAGTCCTCTCATCGAGGTAGTTACAAAAATTAGTTGGCTCAGTAGAGTCACAAAAAAAATAGCTACAAAAAGAAGACAATTACTAAAATTAGTTGATTCACATCAATTAATCAGATGGTATTTAAAATTTTATTTCTTCAATTTACAAGTTGAATATTTTTTTATGGATTGTGCTGAAATATCGAATGGGCGAATTAATGGTTTCTATCTGATTGTATCTAAGTATATTTTTTTTTGTATAATTTATTTAATTCACTATTCCGAAACTTGTGGTCTCTCAAACTTGTAACAATTCAATACACATTCTATACACACTTTTGGTGTACAATTTATATTTTATGTGAATATGCATTGACGTTTTCAATTTATAACTATATTGTTTGTATACGCTTGGTTTTTTTTGGCCGTGTATTTTTTCTTTACAGAAGCGTAATGTCTCTTTATATACAACTATGTATCTGAATTAAATTTGTAATCCATATTTATATTTTTGCAAATCAGACATATTTGAACATATTTTTTTTTTACTGTAGTTTTCTTTTACTACAGTTCAATTTAGCACATATTCATGTAATCCCTTTTTTCATAACTTGTACAACCAATGTTAGTGTTTTAAGGATAGTTGTACTATCAGTGTATTAGATTAGAAATTATTTATTTCAAATATATTTTATCTTAACATATATTTGTTTTGTTCCCTTTTTTGTACCTTTTATTTTTTTTCAGATTCGAATCACTTGTCGATAACTAAGACACTTACTGGATAGTAAAGATCTTACTACCTCAATATTATCTTTTTTAATGGGCCCAGCTTTTATTGAAAGACTTTCGGTTCAACGTGTTATCTTTTTTTATATTTACGTGTATGGCGTTAGGACCGATCGTTTTCTAATTTTCATAATTCCACATACAATACTCTGCTTTGGATTTTTTTTTTAAAGTACCGTATATTTAGTTTTCATTATTTTTTTTTAAAAATACATCATAATAACTTTTTAATTAAAATTACTATCTTAACTTAATTTCATATTTATGAAAATAATTGATAATTCAATTATTTTCTATAAAGTGTTTAGTTTCTTTTTTTTTAAAACTAAACACACAATTTTTTTTAAATTAAACCTTAATTTATTATTTTTTTTTACATACACACCCCGACGCAAAAATATAGGTGTTATGAGTATGTCTCGGCATCTGTGGATGATTCTTAGCGGTGTTTAATGAAAATATGTTCAGTCGTTTAAAGATCATCTGCTCTTTTGATAGTTTTTTAGGAATCTTTTAGAAGTAGAAGAGCTGAAAAATGTTAGACAGTGTTAAAATACCATATAAAATTCCTTAACATAACGACTTATAAATTCTAAGCCATATGTTTTTATATATAAGCAAAGATGTCTTATGGATAATAATTTTTTATCGAACTTCCTCTGAAAGGAAACAGACTATTGGTGTTGTACCAATAGTAAAATTAAAGGTGGGCTTCGAGGGAAGGGGAAACTGATTTGATATATCTCTCTTAATCTGTCTTAATATTAGAAATATCAAAAAATGTGTAAGAAATGATGTTAAACAAAATTGATTTTACTACAATTTTGTTTCTTATAATTTTTTCTGTTACTCAAATATTTACAGAAATATTTACGGTTTAAGATTGAAAGTTAAAATCGTAATCTGTGGAATCTGTTTTACAAAAACGATCAGGTACTGACTTGTAGCATAGTTCATTTTCTAAAACTTCTTAAACATTTTCAGATTTTTCTAATATTAAGATAGATATTATATAATTTGTGTTTAATGCTTCTCTAACCATCCCCTCCCTTTCTCCTTGACCATTAATTAAAATTTGGCCTTTCAAATACTAATAGCATACCAGGTACGACATTTCATTTTAAAATGACCTAATTGGTTCATTTCCTGTAAACATTTCCTGTCCTGTGAATACGACTATTCAAATAGGAAAAGAGATAACGATTTGAAATTTTGTGAGTGTGTCCTAAGGTGCCCTAAAGGTAAATAGTATAGTCAAGAGCAGACCACCGCTTCCTTCTAACACTTCACTTTATAAATACGCTGTATACAAATCATCGTAAGGGAAATAAATAAAAATTTGCATAGTCTCTAATTTTCAACACTACGCGTTATAAAGGTCCTTGGCACCAAAAGTTACGGTTTATAAATGCATCGTAATTCCATTTGCGAACCGTTATTCAAATATATTTGCATATTTTAGGCGATATAAAACCATTATGCTAAATGAATATATAAACATATCGTGGAATAAATAAATAAATATATCGTCGAATACATAAATCAAAACGTATAGCTTTCGGTTATATAACGCATCGGGTAAAGTAACGCTTCGCGCATAGAAAACTTTTGCGTATAGAAACGCTTCGCTTTCAGTTGAGTTTACCGTTAAGCAACGCTTTGCGTACGGAGATAGCGAGCTGGAATTAGCGAACCTATTCAAATGGTAAATAGAAAAGTAAAGGAAATAGAAATATTTTCATTGTCTTTAACATCTAACGCTATACTTTATAAATAAGAAGGTCTCTGGCACCAAACTTACGGTTTATTTATACATCGTAACGCAAATAAATTTGCATATCAAACGCCTAACACAAGGTGGCAGAAATGCATCGTAACGCGAAGCGTTACGGAAATATAAACGCAAATGTATTTGCATGATAACAGAACAAAACTGTTTACGTTATGAAACTCTTTGCGTTAAGAAACGCTTTGCCTTAAGCAATGCTTTGAGATAAGAAAAGCTTTGGGTTAAAAAATTCTTCGCGTTAAGTAACGCTTAGAGATGAGGTAGTTTCCGCACTCTGTTATATAATCAGGACAAAAAACCGGTTTGCTTTTATTATAGAACAAATACAAACACACAGACACAACATATAGATATATTCACTATTCAAATATATGTATATATATATATATATATATATATATATATATATATATATATATATAAATTAATGTAATTTTGAAATAAGAAATAATTTTAAACTTATATTTCGAAAACAAAACGGTAAAAGGCGATTTAAAAAAAATTTATTTAGTAAATATTTATCATTACTATTCTAGTTTTTTTTAAAATTCTGTCGAGCATTTTTTTTAATACAGCAGATAATATTTGGGGGGGGGGGGGTATGAAGTTTTACATGCTTCTAAATTTGGGCTCCCATTTAAAAAAACGCAAGTAAGATGTCCTCTTCTGAACAAAATAATTTTTATTCAGGGCATTTTTTTCAAAAACTCCTCCTTGTAGAAATATTTAAGTGCATTTTGTATAATGATACGCCCTGTAAATGTGCCTATACCGACTTTCGGTCATATGTTTAATTTGATCGGAAATAAATTTGGTAAAGAGGCTTAGACGGAGGAGAAAACACAAAATATTTAATATTTTTCTTAATATTGGAAAAATAAAAATTTCGATTTTTCTAATATTTAGAGAGATATTCTCTATTTTGGGTTTTTTCCCCTCAGCCCTCCTTTCTCCGCCTCATCTATGATAATTAAGATTAATTAAGAAAGTTAAATTAGTTAAATAAGATCTATTTTCAAAAGAGAAGTTACATATTCTGAGCAAGTTGACGTAGCTCCTGCGTAATGAATTTTTTGTATTGAAATAATTATTTTAAAAAAATATTTGATGTGATTTATTCACATAAAAACTATTTTTCTGATGTAAACCAACAATTTAATTTGACAAATGCTTTACACAGAAAGTTAATTTGACAAACTTAAACACAGAAAAATTGTTCTACTATTTTAAAATCCACGAATGTCTTCACTTGAAGCAGCTTTCATATAAACAGACGGTATAATCTATTTAGTAACACAAGCAGGCCCTTTAAAAAATTTATCTGTCATGTGGTAAGAAACAAAAACATTTTTTTATATTAAATTAAATTTTAAAATATGACATTTGCATGCTAAACACGTAACGTCAATTGCTTGATTACGTAAATTGACGTCTTGTGATTATATTATTACTAATGGGTAAGCTATAAAAATATTATTTTAAAGCATAATTATGTCCTCCCAAAATGGAATAAATTATCTAGCATTACATTTTTTAGTATATAAAATTAATAATATATTTTTATTCGTTGCAAAAACTAATAATTAATTCAGTAGATTTTTTGGTTAATAACCTTTTTAGAAATACAAAGTTTCTTAGAAATAACGACGAGGAATGTGAAATCAAAGTGAAAATTTGGTACTTATCAGGGATGGGCAATATTTGAAATGGTTTAATCTTAAATATGTATTTGGAAGTAATTATTAAGTATAAGTATTAAGTATAAATATAAGTATGGAAAATAATTTCCATATTACATTTAAAATGTTTACATAGTTTAGATAATTTCAGTAATTCAAAGTGATATAATTCCTGCCTTTCTGAATAAAAACTATGTCCATTAAGCCAGCAGATGAACCTGAGCAGAACACAATGATAATAGTATCATAATTAAACGCTAATTAAATGCTAATTAAAAATTAAATGCTCTTTGTTGTGGTGCGTTACCGAATGCTCTGCTAGCTTAATGTTAAGCTAGCAGAGCAACATTTTAAAAATCAAGTAACTATCTTGTTTTTGATCTCAAATTATAAAACAAAATAAATGCTAATTTAATGCTGTAAAAAAAAATTTCATGCTCTTTGATGTACTGTGTAACCGTTTGATCTGCTAGCTTAACCAGCAGAGCCATTTAAAAAAATCAATTAATTATATTGTATTTAGTATTAAAATATTAAGCTAATTAAATGCCCAAATAAAAAATTCACTGCTCTTTGTTATATAGTGTAACCGCATGTTCTGCTACTTAATGTTTATCTAGCACAGCAATATTTTGAAAATCAAGTAATTATATTGTTCTTGATCTCAAATTATTAAGCTTATTAAATGCTCTAATAAAAAATTAATTGCTCTTTGTTGTACTGTGTAACCGCATGCTCTGCTAGCTGAAGGTTGATCTAGCAGAACACTTTAAAATTAAAAAAAGTAATTATGCAATAAGCGTACTGTGCTTCAGATAATTAAATGCACTAATTAACAATAAATTGTTCTTTGTTTTAGAGTGACAAATAAACCCCCTCTCCTAGATAAATCCCATTCAATGCATGGTCATTCAATGAGTGGGTATCGACATATATAATTTATACTGGGTACTTCTTCTGGGTAATTGGTTCCTGGGCAGCTCAAATGAGGCCGTGCTAAATATGATATAAAAATCATCCTCATTGCAGTTTTCTATTTTCACTTCAGTTACATGCGCTATATAAGGAAACACATAGGAAATCCCAATACATATTTTTAGAGTGAATTAAACGATCCACAAATTGGGTGCCGTACTCTTTTTCACTAACCCACCCATTTAAAAGATATTAGAGGTGCTTTGAGGAAGTTTTTTTTACTTCTAAATTTTATTAGAAAATTTAGAATTTAACTTTAGAAAAAGAGTAATACATATTTCCTTAGAAAATTAGCTGATTAACAAAAATGGTGTCTTTTGTTACAGCCATCAAAAGATAACCTCTTTTTAAAGCCTTTTAACCTCTTTTTAAAGCCGTATATATAATTTTTCAGTTGAATTTTGATTCAATTAGCTTTTAAGCGCTTACAATTATCTGTTTTAGCTATATTTTCCTACCTATTGTAAGACATAAAATTTTGCTCATGTGAAAATGGAAAACTGCGATGAGGATGATTTCTATATTAATATTAAGAGCTCATATTTTATTCATAATTTGATATCAAAAACAATATAATTACTTGATTTTTAAAATATTGCTCTGCTAGATTAAAATTAAGCTAGCAGAGCATGGCGTTACACGAAAGAGCAGTGAATTTTAATTAGGGAATTTAATTAGCTTAATAATATGATATTAGACCAGCATGAGCATTAAATTTTTTCTAGACCATTTAGTTAGCATTTAATAAGCTTAATAATTTGAGATCAAAAACAATATAATTACTTGATTTTTAAAATATTGCTCTGCTAGCTGAACATCAAGCTAGCAGAGCATACTGTTACACGATACAACAAAGAGCAGTGAATTTGTAATTAGGGCATTCAATTAGCATTGAATTAGCTTAATAATTTGGTATTAAATACAATATATAATTAATTGATTTTTGAAACATGGCTCTGCTGGTTAAGCTAGCAGAGCACGCGGTTACACAGTACAACAAAGAGCGTTAAATTTTTTTTAGAGCATTTAATTAGCATTTATTTAGTTTAATAATTTGAGATCAAAAACAATATAATTACTTGATTTTTAAACTGCTGCTCTGCTAGCTTATCATAAAGCTAGCAGAGCATGCGGTACGCAACACAACAAAGAGCATATAATTTTTAATTAGGGCATATAATTAGCATTTAATTAGCGTCTAATTATGATCATATTGTCATTGTGTTCTGCTCAGTTTGCTCTTAATGAGATAAAAATGGATCCAGAATTTCTGTACATTAAACGCATTGGGGTCCCAAACGAGCTGATACCCACCCGATTCACTGAGCCTAACTGAGAATTACTTAATAATTAATTGATTATTATGATTAAAATTATTCGTAGAATTTCATATTTTTTATGAGAAATTATCTACGTATTTTATTGTACGTACTTATGGACTCAGACTTTCGCGCTCTAGATATCCGATCAAAATCATACATGTAAAAAAGAGTCGAGTTTTTTGGGAGATACTTCATATAGTTGCTCCTTAAAAAGTAGTAATATGGAAGAGAGGGCCAAGTTATTTACATATTGTATGAAAATGCATATAAATTGAGTACGTATTTAATATTTTATCTAAAACTTGCCAACAGAAAATATTAAATACATACTCAATTTATATTCATTTTCATACACTATGTAAATAACTTGTTCCTGTCTTACTTATCACTACTTTTTAAGCAGCAACTATTATTATATGACGTATCTCCCCGAAAACTCGGCCCTTTTTTACATTTATGATTTTGCAAAGGAAATCGCTTCGTGTTATATGACAAAGCTTTTTGATATTCATCGTAAAATTTAAATGGTTCTCCGTCGAAGGCATTCAATCAAATTTAAAATAAAGTTTTTGATTCTTTAAAATTTAGTCATAAATGCCCATATCTAACTAAACTACCATGTAGAAAACATTAATAGTTAAATAATATCATCTTAAACTACTGTCATGTAAAATAATACGAAACATGAATATTTTTTCATTTTCTCTACAATATATAATGATAATTTATTAATGTAATAAAATTATTTATTTAATTTATTAAATTATATTTAATTTCCTTAATAATAATCAATGAGAAACAGTCAAATATATAATAATAGTAAAACAAAGTCAAACAGAGTCAAATATATAAGGTAATTTTTGGTGTTTTTTTCCTATTTTCGGGAATGTTGCGTTGGAAAAATTAAAGTTTTCCTAATTTTCTTATAAGTTTCAAGTTATTCCGCGTCGAATGAAAAAAAACGCATTCTTCTAGAAGTGAGTTAAATTTTGTTAACAAAATTACGTATAGATATTAAATTCAGACAAAATGTTTTTTTTTTGAAAAATTTACTCTGTTAAATTATAAATTAGTGTTTCTTCATTGGACTATTGATAAGGTATGGTTTTCAAATTGAATTGAATTGAAAATTATTTATTGATATCGTCAGTTTACTAAGTTACAATACAATACGTCTTAGAATCTATAGTACCTAGCCTAAGCTTTACCTATAATACATCATCTTATTAAATAAATACATCGAAATCTATAAACATTTTACATTGTTTCTTAAATGGAAAAATTTTATATAAAAAACCGTTGATATCTAAAATTAACCTAAGTTGGACGGATAAACCGTCCCTAAAACTAGACCTTAAAGAAAAGTATTTACAATTTCGATTACACCAAATCAGTTGTAATCGACATCATGTGGCATGCGGGTCAAATTGGCCCTGAAAATCGTTTTCTGAAAAGCAACGTACGCGGGTCAAGTTGGCCCAGTTCATTGATTTCCGGGAAAGGATTTTTGCGGGATGATTGGAAATAGGATTTCGAAATGGTTTGGATGAAGGTTCTGATTGTGGGATGCCCAGTTTTTCTGTGGAGTGCTTCAGCCGGATGTCATAGGGGGACTTTTAAAATCATCCCAAGACAACGATTTGAAATTTTTACATTTTCGCAAGCTGCGACTGTACAACGTTCGACCAGATTGGGGCAGCGTACGTGAGTACGGGCAGGATACATGACTTGAAAAGTCGATGTTTCAGACGTTCGTCCAACCTACTCCTAGTGTTGAGTAGTGGGTACAACCCAGCAAAAGATGCGTTTCCAAGGGCAAGACGTTTTTTAACGTTCTGCGACCAATTCAAGTGTCTTTGAAGGGTTACTCCCAGGTATTCAACACTTTGAGTCTGTTGGATTTCAGTGTTAAACATCTTCAATTCAAGTGGGTAAGAAGAAAATTTATTCTACCTTGTGAACAAGACGGACTTAGTCTTCGTAGGATTAATTTTGATTTTCCACTTCTTGAAATAGCTTTCAAGCGCGGATAAGCGTTACTGGAGGCAGCTCGAAATAAGTTTTGGCTGCCAGGAAGTACAGTAGATTGCTGTATCGTCAGCAAAGAGGGCCGTTTCGGTAGCTCGATCCTTCGGGATATCGTTTATATATTATAAGAAGAGGCGGGGTCCAAGCAAGGAGCCTTGTGGTACACCAGCCTTGACACAATATTTGTTCGATGTACTTTGTTGGAGATGAATTCGGGATTTTCGGCTCGATAAATAGGAAATCAGGAATTTCAGGATGTAGGTAGGTATGTTGAATTTGGAAAGTTTGTGGATAAGTCCATCGTGCCAAACCGAATCGAAAGCCTTTTCGATGTCCAAAAGGACCATGCCTGTGGATTTATTCCAGTTAAATCCAGAAGAAATATGGTCAGTGTGCCGGTGAAGCTGACTCACTGTTGAGTGGTCCGATCTGAAACCAAACTGTTGTTCAAAACCAGTTTCTCCATAATCTTGCTGAGAGATGGCAGCAAGCTGATGGGTCGGTAACTTGAAGGCAACTTGAGGTGTTTTCCCGGTTTCAGAAGAGCTAGCACTTTGGCAGCTTTCCAAATATCAGGAAAATAACCAAGTCTCAAGCACGCAGTATAGATATAACTGAGCTGAACAACTGTCTTCCGAGGAAGATAACGGAGAACAACATTAGTTATTCCATCATCACCGGAAGCCTTCCTTTAATTTTCCTTAAAATGTTTGAAACCTCCTGAGGTGATACGCATTCAATATCGATTGGGTTAATGACGGAAGAGCGAATATTTTCCAAAGATTCGGACACCATACGGGTCGTTTCTTCATCGTGATATTCGTCGCCATCGGTTAAGCTGTGCGCCTTAGAGAAGGTATCAGCAAGAAGTTGAGCTTTGTCTGAATCTTGGTAGAGATACCCATTTTCCGACAGTAGAGGGGCAGACGTTTACGCAAATTTCTAGCAATTGTCCAAACACTGTTGTCCCGAGTGGTCAGAGCCGAAATCCTCTCATCCCACATTTCGTATCTGGTGCGCGAATTATGTATCCCATATAAGTAAAAAATACAAATATTTGAATCATTCATATCATAAAGTAATAAACCTTTGAACATGATTCATAATATAATTGTTGATCTACATTATGGTTTATGAGTCATAACCATCCCTTGTCAGATATATAATATTCGTCATGAACATGATTCATATTGTTCGTTTACATACATGATCTATGTAAACATATATTCTTACAAATAAATTCTCTAAGCGTATGGTTATGAATCATGCATAACCATACGCTTATAACCATCACTTATCAAATATAATATATTATCACCATCAACAGTCCAAAATATCATCTTTAATATATATTAGTCACTTCAGACGCCACAACCAACACAGTATATAATGGGTCAACTCGTAAGATGGAAAATAACATTAATTCAGAAGATTTTGACCTGTGCTCGTCTTGTTGGATTTTATGTTCATTTGTTACAAAATAATTATATTCAATTTATTTTATTTTATTTTATATAGTGCTTTGTGAAATTAAATTGTTATTTAACTATTGTAATAAAAGTGTTTGTAAAGTTTTGAAAATAAATTCTTTTTTTTTTTCTAAACCTTCGGGACGACGGACATAAATCGCGTGACTTTTTCTCGAACATCAGCTGTCATTCGCTTAATAGCGTAATGAAGCTCAGGCAGCCTAACTCTTTGCCAAAATTTACGTAATTTGTTCCGAGTCCGTATGAGTCGTAGTGTGTCATCATCTAATTTAAGCTGAAAGCCGATGGATCGAGTTTTCCTAGGAATAGATTTTTCGGTAGCAGCTACGAGATTCCTCGTCAGTTTACTAACCTCTAAATCTATTTGGTTCGTTATTTTGATTTGTGGAGTGATCAATGTATCGACGTTAAGATACTGTTTGAAAAGTTTCCAATCCGCTTTCTCAAAGCTCAATTGGGTTCGCAAAGTAGCAGCGCCCCTCATTTCACCTAGGGTGAAAGTGATGGGGCGATGATCGCTTTGCAAATCCAAGTGAACATCTGGGTCCGACAGAAGGTCACAATTCTTGAGTATCGTTAAGTCAATGGTCTGAGGAGGGCGGTGAGCAACTTCCGGATAGTAAGTGGGGTTCTCTGGGTACGCAACAATGAAGTTACGTTTGAGGGAATGCGCATAGAGTGCGTTCTCGCTAGCATTGTTAGACATACAGTTCCAAGATATATGGCGCGCATTAAAATCACCCATGATCACAGCGCGATCATGAGTCCTCAAAATGCGGTCAACATCTTTTCCCTGTAAAAGTCTATCGGGGGGAATATATAAAGATGTGACTTTATAATTACCACAATTTGCCGAAATAAGAATGGAGACGGCTTCGATATCACCGTCTTCGGGAGGCAAGAGAGAGTGTTGGACATCGTGTCGAACGTATAGGGCAACCCCACCACCATTTCTGGTGGCACGGTCACGACAATAGGTATAGTACCCAGGAATTCGAGCTCTCTTGCCCGGCCTTAACCAAGTTTTGCTTTAATCAAGTTTTGCAGCCACCTGGATCGGGAGCAGCCACCTGGATCAAGCAGCCACCTGCTTGTGCAGGAGACTTTGGGAGTTCCATTGCAAAAATTGGATTTGAGACCAAGAATTTGAAGGATGGAATGCCATTTTCGAATGAGCAGTCATCTGGAAAAACTTGAGAAGTTTTTCGGAATTCGATTTACAAGATTTCCATGCAACTTCCACGTCGATCCTGAGTTTCAGGAGTTCCATGAAATCGAGTTCAGGTTTGGGGCTTTCGCCCTTCTTCACTGGAGACGGAGAGAGTGGAGAGTCTAGGATGGACTCAAAAAAGTGGTAGTTGGAGAAAGGGGGGCAGTGGACAGGATCTCAATTACCTCATTTTCTTATGGCTTCCTGGTTGTCCACGGGTTCACTTTTGGTGGTGGTGCTGGAACAAACTTCGTTCTTGGTGCTGGTGCTGGAGTCGTCCGCTGGGCTTGGGGGCCTCTGCTAAGGGCGTTGCCGTCTTTTGCGTGACGGAAGGCCGGGAAATCCCTGGCCTGGAATAATGGTGGTGGGCGGCGTTGTGCCTCGCCCTGAGCGTCCTCGCGCCTCGCTCCTGCTACCTGGGATGCCGTTGCTGCCACGTATGTCCTGAGTGTGGGACATTCCATGGAACTGGCCGGGTGCGCAGCGCCACAATTGCAGCACTTCGCCGGCTCTGACCGTGGGACTGCGCATTCCCGTGAAGTGTGATTATAAGCACACTTCTCGCAACACACAAGTCCGCGACAGTTCCGTGATCCGTGCCCGTACAGCTGACAGCGGTAGCACTGAACTGCACCCCGTTTGTTGATGTACCTTTCTACTTTTGCAGGTACCCCACAATTCCATTTTATTTTGAGGACGCTTTGGGCTTGCGTCCCCTTGGCGAACTGAACCAATCGTGATACGCGATTCTTCGTCTGTTTTGCTGAACTTAACGACCTTATTAGGTTCAAGGCCGTGGTTCTTCAAATCATCTGCCACCATATCGTCCGAATGGTGGCGCATGGTACCATGGATCACGAATTTGGGTTCGTGATACCCCTTGATCCCATACAAATGCTAGGGCATCTGCAAGGCTTCCACATGCCCCTTGCACTTTGCGTTGTCATGGTCCGACTCACAATGGACGCTAATGGTTTTTGGTCCAAATGTGAATCGGACTTTATTCTTCGCTGCCGTTTTAATAGCTTCCTCGACTTTGGCGAAGCTCGTAAGACCCATGTGGACTACTATGGGCGAGGGTTTCTTTTGTTTTACGATGGTGGCTGCTGGGGCAGCTTGATCGTTGATGTTGATCAAAGTGGTGTATCTATTCGACACTTGAATAGCTGCTTTTTTGGAAGCGGTACTTTCCACCCTTCCTCGTCGTCGTTTTTTACCAGATGGAAATCTGGTTCCATTGGTTCTGTCATTGGTGGTGATGCTGGTGTTGCTGAAGTCGTTGATGCTGCCGGTGATGGTGATGATGTAGATGATGTTGTTGAGCCTGGAGTTGCTTGACGCATCTTCATCTGAGGGGCCACCGCCTTGATGGCGGTGGTAGGCATTTCTAGGGGTTTCTCTAATCTATATGTCAAAAGAAAAACACATTAGTTGATAATATATAAAGTGTAAGAGCCTAGTTTGTAAAATAATTTATGGATGTTAAGTAATTTATGGCTGTGAAAAAACCAGAAATTATATTTTATTTTAAATAAAAAGATTTCAATTCAATTCTATTACAAAAATCCCCAAACAATAGAATCGAATATAAATAAGTTATATTGTCAAGGGTAAATTCGTAAAAGAACGAGATAACTCTTTCTTTGGTTGTTCCTGAATTGTCAACTCAGCATGAATCCAGTATAATAGGTTCAATAAAGTGTAAAAACCCAACAAAAACAACAATTTTTTGTTTCCGACAATAAATAAATATATTGTAAGATGATAGCAGGTGAGAAATCTCAGTTAAAATATGAGATAAATTGTTTCGATACAGCGATGTTCACAGTGTCAACATCTAACATCGAATGGTTTTCAAATAATGCTGTTTAAGATATATATTATTTTTAAAATGCTACTTGATTAATGGCTTAACCAATCATGCTAAGGTATATGTTTCACAATGTTAAATTTATCAAAACAAAAAATGCAAAAATTTTCTATTTCGGAATAGAAATTTCGGGTTTTCATAATTTTCTTGTCAATTTGGGTACTAGATCTAACTGTACGCCAAATATCAATTATTAAGGATCAATATATGTGGTCGTGGGCGCATAGACTTGGATCAAAGCCGTTAATGACATTAGTTTGCAATTTCATAATTATAATTCTTTCTGTTACTGGGATGCAAAAATCTACCGTGTGTTCTATTTCCTCTTTGATAGCAATACCAACACCGTTCTCATGCGAAGTAACCACCTGAGTAATGCACGCTATATCCATTTTTAGTTATCTTCCCGCTCCCTGTCTATCTAACCTCGCTAATACCTGCTATATCAATTTGATATTCTCTTAACTCTTGCATTAAATTCTCTAATTTTCCGCTTTTGTATAAGCTCCTTACATTCCAAGTGGCTATCTTTAAACAATTTTCTACTTTTCTTTTACTAGTATAGTTCGTTTGTTCATGTAAATACTCATTAACCTTTTTCATTGCAGTGGTCATCCTGGGCAGTGTACAATGATGTGTTGCCATTATCTTCCACCGGATATCGTCTCTGTGCTTCTGTTTTATTGACTGAATTTCCCCGTATTGGATGAATGACTGGTCTCAAAAAAATTGTTATTTTACTTTAAAAGTTGTCTCTTATTCCGCTTTCTTGAATTTTATGCACTCCTCTTATAATAGGTATCACTCCTCTTAACAATCTGCTTTTCTTTTTTTCCTTGTCCTTCTTCATTTTCTTCTTCGCTTCTTTGCACTTTTACTTTTTGTACTATCTTATGCGGACTTAGCTTCCTCTCTTAATAATGCTAGTTCATTTATTGCGTAAAATATCCCGTCGTACAAAATTTTATTTCCTCTCATGCTCGCTTGATTTCCGGCTTTCTTTAAGCTGCATCAAGACATCTCCTAGTTGTTTCCTCTCTTCTCTTAGTTCTTTGGGAAAATCTTCTTTAATAACAATACTTGAGTTTCTAAGCATCCAATTTTTGAATAAATTTTACTTTTTTAGCCACCAAGTAGTACATCCCGCTAACACTGGTCGTACGCGTTCACCTTTTTTGTCCATTCTTTCTTGATACAAAGTTAATATCATTATTGCAGATATTAATATTCAATTAAGTATGAACAATTTCTTTAACAATTTATTTCAGTTCAAGCCTACTATTTTCACTTTTATTTATTCCTAATATTACGATATTGTTTTTCCTCTGCTATTTGTCTAAACTACTGATATTTTGTTCCTGTTTGACTATTTTTTCTTTCAGAACCTAGTTTTCTTCTTTCAAAGCATTTAATTTCCCTTGATTGTTTTGTATTACTACGGTCAATTGTTGATCCATTCGTTGTTCTGTATTATCTAGTTTATTATTTAGTTCAATCATTTGTAAAATAAGTATATCAATTTTCGCTTCTAAATCTATTATAAACTAATTATTAATTTACTATTTTCAGTGAATACTAATGAAGCTTAATTTATTATTTTTTGTTACTAGAAAATATTTTGAAAATGACTGTTGGTATCAAATTATCGAAGAAATTAACTGTTAGATATGTATCGAATGAGATTTGTTTGCACTTTGAATATGAAAGTGAACAGGAGTTACAAAATTAATATTAATAAAAACAAAGATAAGACGCTACTGACGTAAGATTCGAACCGTTGACTTAAGACATTGTTCAATTAAATGTACACGCCTAGCTCACTGCGACAAATCAACTGATTAATTAAATATTAATTGTGAAATTGTGCACAACTTAATATTATAATGTTCGAGGATCACTAATATTATTGTTATAAATATATGTTTTTGCAATGTGACCTTGCCTTGTCTTTTTTTTATATTAAACATTGAAAGTAATAATTTAATTATTTCTCTATTTTTCAAAAGAACAAATTTTGAAGCGCAATTTTTTCGGATGCTGTGAAACTAAGTCACTAAAACACTCGTATCACTCAAATTATATTATCACTATTAATTTAATTTTTTTGCAACTATTTTTTAGCGTACAAAAAAACACGTCTATCTTCACCAAGCACATCTAGAGCACGGTAGTGCGACAGGCCGAGTTTAAGGTTTTTTTTGCCTTCGCGCTTACAGTACTATTACTATACGAAAAATCAGAGCTCATTTGACCCCAAAATATCTTCTGAACGAAAAGAGGTATAGTGTTGATTTTTCGAATATAAGCTATTTAGGGAATTATAAGAGAACAAGTTCTTGCTTTTCGTTAAGAAATAAACGGTTAAAAAGTTATTTTGGTTAAAAAAACGTAAAATAGCGGGTACGCCCATTTTCATTAGACAGGATAAAAACGCAGGGCCTACATCAGATATCCTTTAAAGATGATATTTGGCATATAGTTAGGTCTAGTACCCAGGCACAGGAAAAATTATGAAATCATCAAATTTATATCGGCAAATGGGAAAACTTTTGCATTTTTGTTTGGATAAAATTAACATAGGAAATATTGCTGCTCTATGATTGGTCTATATTTCTTTATTTATACTAAAATGTTAGCACACACCACTTGTGAGATTTGTGCACGATTTTTTAAAACTTTGTTGTCCACTTCCAGAAACGCTAGAAGGATACGGTTTTTGCTTTCGGCGCGG
The DNA here is from genome assembly GCA_963920215.1 of Nineta flava. Classification (NCBI taxonomy): domain Eukaryota; kingdom Metazoa; phylum Arthropoda; class Insecta; order Neuroptera; family Chrysopidae; genus Nineta; species Nineta flava. The sequence goes on along the minus strand of OY986043.1, from coordinate 42,169,445 downwards.
AATGCAATGCAAAAAATTTGATACCTTAAATAAGAATCTTTCAATCTTTTCTTCGACGTGAAATATATCAAAACCTATTTTTAGATCGAAAAAATTCAATTTTCCCAACGCAACATCCGAAAAAATGGGAAAAAACTAAAAATTATATTATACATATACTTAAAATTTTGTGTTGAAAATAATGAATGAAAAACGAAAATTAGTGAGTCTAATAAAGAAAAGACAATGTTCATATCTTGGTCACATAATGCGTTCAGATAAATATAGCACACAACAGCTGATCCTGATGGGTAAACACCAACAGAAAAGAACCAGGGGGAGAAAAAAAACATCATGGCTGGATAACATCATCAAATGGACCAACACTAAATTCAACCTCCTCATCCGTACTATTCTTGACAGAATTAAATGGAACGAAGTGGTCTCCAACGTCCTCTAGGGGATACGTAACTCTTGATTGATTAAAATTTTGCAACACACCATCATTGAGAGGTTTTAAACTTTGTTGCTCCACTTCCAGAAATGCTAGGTTTTTTGCAATCGACGCGAAAATTCTGCGAAAATAAGAATCTTTGAGAAAGAAAGAAGAAATTGACGCAAAAGAAAAAAATCTTTGGGAAAAATTAATTTTCCCAACGGAACATATGGAAAACCAAAAAAAAAATTTTTGTGTTTAAGTTTATGCAATTTCCTGACATTTTATAAGGATGCGAATTTTTGCATTCGACGTGGGATATCTCAAAACCAATTTGTAGATCGAAAAAATTCAATTTTCCCAACACAACATCCGAAAAAATGGGAAAAAACAAAAAATTTGGGTTATAGTCCATTCTGATTCGTTGATATTTGTTGGGGAGTATCTAATTGAATGACACATTCAGTATAAATATCATATTTACCATAAATGTATTTAGATTGTTAGATTGTAATCATTACTTATGAATACTTCAAAGGGATAACACTAATTGTTAAAAATTTTCAACAAAGTAACTTTGTCAAATTTATAAAAAAAGAAAATTCGTTACGCAGGAGCTGCGTCAACTTAGCAAAGTTCCTTAGAATACATAAATCACTCTCTAGGGGTCATAATTTTTTGCAAAAATTAAATTTATTAATAGCCAAATTAGAACGACGTGTAACGATTATAGTTTATAGTTACCATGGAAACGACAATCAAAATTTTTTTAAATAAAATAAATTTCATGTATTTGTCAAAATAATACAAAATATTAAATATCTCTCTAAATATTAGAATAATCGAAAAATGTATAAGGAGTAAAATGTGTAGAAAATCGAGTTTGCTACAATTCATTACTTGATCATTTTTCTCAAACTCTAATGTGAACAGAGATATTTAGAATTTTAACTTTCAAACTTTAATTGTAAATATTTCTGTAAATATTAGTGTAACAGAAAAATGATAAGAAACAAAATTATCGTAACACTTAGTACCTAAAACTTAACTCCTGATAAATTTTTCGATTTCTTAAATATTAAGGGAGTTAGTCAAATTTTGTGTTTTCCCCTCCCTCTAAACCCCCTTTCCCCTCGTCCGATTTTACCCGTTAATGAACTTGACCTTTAGAATACCAAAAGCGACTCGAATACCAAATTTCATTCCAATGTGACCACTATATGTGACCGCTAGAGAGTCCACAGAGATATATATATATATATATATATATATATATTGTTGGATTCCTCCTTGGAATTCCAAATTGTGATGATTTCGGTTATGCAGGTCGCTGTCACCAGGGCAGTTGAGGGTCCAACTCCGTAGACTTGTGTGTTTTATCAAAAGGATATTACTATATTTATTAGTATATTCCTTATTGAAACTAGGCTACTAGTATATTCGACACTTGATTCTAGATCCTCGTTGGCAGGATAACTAGGATACTAGTATATTCCGGACGAAACTAGGCTACTAGTATATACGAAGATACTTAGATAGAATTCTCGTTAGCAGGATAACTAGGCTACTAGTATAATCCTGATAAAACTAGACTACTAGTATATTCGAAAACACTAATTAATTGTTGAGAATCTTACTTGTATTCTAATTGTTGAATTGATTGAAACACTGACTTGAATTAACTTTACTTGAATTACTTTTATTGGCAATGAATATTAAATCAATTACAATTGTTTTTACAATAATTAATAATTACTTGAATTAAAATTATAACTTTGAACTTGAAGTATGATCTGAATTTTACAATAAATTTCGATTGCTTATATATTAAAATAAATGCAACATAAGCATTTTTTATATATTACCTAATTTGGATAATTAATAATGATTGAAATGATGACGTTACTCATGTATGTGGTGACTAACACACCTCCCAGGGTAGAAAGATTGAAACTAGGGATAAGTTTTAATCTAAGTCATTGTTAAGGTGTGATGCATATGATTTCTTCGTCGGTTTGATAGTTTCAGATGAAGCAGTTGAACGCCTTGAGCTGATTTTATTTGTTACGTAATATGGAGTTGACGAAGCTGGTAATGCTGGGCAAGTGAGGGTTTGATCATCAGATGTATATTTGACGTTGTATAGAGTATTTTGGGGATGGTCTTCTTGATTTTGATAACATTGGTTGAATATTTTAATACAAGGGCCAACTTGATTGGAACGGGGAGATTTCGTGCAGCAGAGTAGTTTCTTTAGAAGATTGAATAAACCACACCATTTAAAAAGATTGTATACGATTACTAATAGGATGATTCCAGTTGTAGTTGAAATTGTTAATTGTTCCTGTAGAATGTCATCAAATTGTTGGAGTCGATGTTGGGCGAATTTAATTTCGTTTAAGTCTAAATGAGCGAACTTGATTGGCTGAAGTTGAAGAGCAGTTAGTGTTAAATTGATTTGATGCTTGACACAACAATCATCTTGAGTTATGTCTGTTATTGGGATTTTGATAGCTGTAGTCTTGTTATTAAGGTTTGTTTGCGTTTCTAGAGTGTTTGTGTCGGAAAAAGCTTTACAATTTGTGTCCAGTGTGAGAATACCAATTTTGCTGATTTCTTCTTCATGGTCAGGAGCATTGTGACATAGTATGTTGAGAGATATTGGTTTTGATGTGACGAAGAGCCATTGAGTGGGATTTATATTTTGCCAAATTTCCACATCTGCGTGCATGTTCTTTACTTCACATGATTTGGGAATTTCTTTGGTGATTTTTGAAAATAGTTGTATTTCGCAATTGTTTTGATCATTTTTCCTGAATGTGGGTATTGATTTGCAGAGCCATTGGTTTTCGAGTAGTTCCTTGCAGTTATCTAATGTTTTAAGCATTGCATATTGTGTTCTAGGTTTCGAGAATAGGATAAAAGGACTTTCAGGTTCAATGTAAGAAAATATGAAATAATTATTTAAATGAGGTGTTGGTAGAGGATATACTTGAAATAGATCATAGTCGATTAGTGATGCCATAGGGACTTCTAATTTTATTATTAAATTATTATTTTGAAGTAAGGCTTTAACATCTATGATTTTATAGTAAAGTTCAATAGTTTGCATAGATAAAGGAATTGGTAATGAATATTTATATGAGATTAACTTTAATTCTTCGTAAAGAGTTTTAGGATTGACTGTATTGTAATCAATGATACCGTGTCTAATTAAGGTAAGGTCTAATAAATATTTTTCGATTTGAAGTAATAATTCGTTCGCGATATTTGATAGTAGCGTAACGTGTTCTATTACGGAGATTTCTGTTCTTTCGCGGTGAATTAAATTTGTAGTGGTTTTTGAATAATTGTTAAATAGTTGAATGTTATTGTTGAGTACATTTTCATTATTTTTTAGATTAGTTAATGAATTATTAAAGTTTTGAATGGTTGAGGATATTATACGAACTTGTTGTTGCATGAGTGTGTGTGTTTGTTTTTGGTCATTAATTAAGGAAGTTATAGAGTCAGAATAGAACATTGCATCGTCTGCGTCTGGTGTTCCGAAAAGCCATTTGAGACCGGTTGAAATACCATTAATTACTCCTCGGTTTTGACGAGTGTGATTTTCAAGTACTGATAATTTGGTTTTGATTTGAATGAGGGTATTTTGAAGATTTCGTATCTGATTAGTGCAGTAAAAGATGCTATAGTTTTCGTCGTCCATTAAGCGACATAACGTGATAGCTTTGGCATATTGACTATTGACTAATTCTAATTGATCGTCTAATAAGGTTAAATTATAATATATTAATAAAGAATATTTTTGGTTGCTTGTTTTAGCAGCACCCAAATGTTTATAAAATAGACCTGATGAGGACTTAATAGGTTCAATTTTGTAGGAGTTGATTTTGAGGACCTGGATCATGAGGGAGGTCATGAATAGTATTAGAAGGATTTGGTTGTTCATTGTTGCCGCCTGAAACAAAAGGTTTCAGTAGGTTAAAATGATATGTGCGACGTTTGTCTTTGGAAATTTCTATTGTCGCGGTATTATTGTTATGGATTTGAATGATTTTATATGGTCCTTTGAATTCGGGATTTAATTTTTTGTTTTGTGCTTTGGATAAGTTGTCTTTTAATAAGACAAGTTGATTTTCTGAGAAAAGGTATGTACGGTTATGAGTTTTGTCATAATAATTTTTTGAACAATGTTTTGTTTTAATTAATTGTTCTTTAGCGGTTTCGCGAATGATTTTTAGTTTATCCGTCATATCTTGGACAAGATTTGAATATGTAGATTTGTCTTTTGGTTTCTCAAATAAGGAGGGAATTTTTGGTTTTTCTCCAAAAACTAAAGTATAAGGAATCTCTTGTGTTGATTTATGTTTATGTGTATTGTACGAGTGTGTAGCTAAGTATATGAGTTCATCCCAATTATCATGATTTTTGTCAACGTAACATCTTATGTAATCTCGTAAGGTTAGATGTGTACGTTCGAGGCTACCGTTTGTTTGAGGATGATAGGGACTAGTCATTTTATGTTTTATTTGTAGGAGTTTAGATATTTCCTTGAAAAGTTTTGAAGTGAATTCAGTACCTTTGTCGGTAAGAATATAGGATGGGAAACCGAAAATTGAGCAATATTTTAGTAAGTGAATTGCTACAATTTCAGCATTATGATTTGTCATAGGATATGCTTGTATGAATTTTGTTAAATCATCCTGTATAGTGAGGATGAATCTATTACCACTAGTAGTTTCAGGATATGGACCCATTATGTCCATAGCGATTTGTTCATTGAATGAGTTTGACGTAGTAGTAATAACCATGGGGGATTTATTTGGTTTAAAATTTGTTTTAACTGTCTGGCAAGTTTTACAATTTTGGATATAAGTTTGAATATCTTGTTTTATTGTTTTCCAAGAATAGTTTTCACGTATTTTATCATACATCCTATTAAAACCTGGATGTCCAGCTAATGGATCATCGTGGTTTTCTCTAAGAACAGCATCGATTGCTTCCTTTGAGTGGATTTGGATTTTTATGTGTTGTAAAATGCGTACGTTTTTGTTTGGAAACAAATAATGGAGCATAGAATGAAATGTATCCATTTTAATGGATAGGTTACTAAATGGTATGTTAGTGATAGTGAAATTGTTTAAGTTTTGGAGTTCAGTAATGGATTTAAGATTTTTTAAACATTCAAATAGTATTGGGTATTCGATAGTATCGTTAAAGAATTGTTTGACGAATAACAATATTACTTTTTGTTTTTCTTTTAATGAATTTAAAATTGCGACTTCACCGGGTTTATGTTTTGAAAACGATTTTAAGGTAGGGCAATTTGCTTCTACATAATATGAATAATGATTATTTTGAGATAGATCACAAGAATAAGGTATTATTAAGTTTGAAATATTTTCTAGACTAGATACTTCTCTCTTGGGTTCAGGAATATCTAGTGTTTGTTGATGAAATTTTTGAAAGTTTGGAAAGTTAACTGAGTTAATATTATGAATTGGCCTGCTGAGACAATCGGCGTTAGAATTTAATTTGCCGGGTTTGTAAATGATTTTATAGTCATATTCCATAAGTTTCAGTCTCCAGCGAACGAGTCGTGAAGATGGATCCTTGCAATTCATAAGCCATGTTAAAGGACGATGATCGGTGACTATGCGAAAGTTTTGACCGTATAGATATGGTCGAAAATGCTTCACTGAGTCTACGATAGCCAACAATTCCTTTTCTGTGGTTGAATAATTTTGTTCAGCGGCATTTAGTGTTCGTGAGTAGTAAGCTATAGGTAAATCAGAATTGACTTCTCCTTGTGAAAGTACGCTACCTAAAGCTTCATTTGAACAATCTGTGGTTAAAATGAAAGGTTGATTGAAGTTTGGATATTGTAGTATAGGTTGTGTGATTAATGAGGTTTTTAATTTATGAAATGAGTCTTGACATTTTTCAGTCCATTTGAATGGGGTATCCTTTTTTAGGAGGTTAGTGAGAGGTTTCGCAGTTTTTGCGAAGTTTGGAATAAATTTACGATAGTAACCAACAAGTCCCAGAAATGACTTAATGTCTTTTGGGTTTTTTGGTTGGTTGATTTTTGTTATTGATTCTATTTTATCTGGATTTGGTTTTACACCATCGCTAGAGATGATGTGACCTAAATATGCTACCTCTTTTCTTAAGAACTCACACTTATCGGGTTGTAGCTTTAAATTATGATCGCGTATTTTTTGGAATACTTTACAGAGTTTATTATTGTGATTTTCTAAGGAGTCGGCGTATATAACGATATCGTCTAAGTAGACAAAACATTCTGTACCTTGTAGTCCACTCAGAACGGAATTCATTAACCGTTGAAATGTGCTAGGAGAGTTTTTTAAACCAAAAGGCATTCGATTGAATTCGTAATGTCCTGATGGCACTGTGAAAGCAGTTTTTTGTTTATCATTTTCGTTCATCTCTATTTGGTGAAAGCCCGAAGCGAGATCCAGGGTGGTGAAGTAAATTGATTGACCAAGTTGATCCAGAATCTCTTCTATGTTAGGTAATGGATAGGCGTCAGATATAGTGACTTCGTTAAGTTTCCTATAATCTATAACGACACGCCATTTTTTGTTTCCTGAAGCGTCAAGCTTTTTTGGTACAACCCAGACAGGGGAGGACCAAGGAGAAGTTGAGGGTTGGATTATATTTTGTTCTAACATTTGGTCTATTTTTTTATTGACTTCGGTTTCATGGACCTTCGGGTATCGATATGTTTTCGTGAAAATTGGAGATGGGTCGGTGGTTATGATATCGTGTTTTATTGATTTGGTACTGCTCAATAAATCACCGGGTAAGTGGAAAATATCTTTATAGTTTTCACAGATTTGAATAAAAGATTCTTTCTCTTCACGATTCATGTGATTTGTACGAATATTCTCCTTTAGTAAGTTGATTCGATCATGTTTATTTATTTTTTGTGAATTTTGATAAGTGTGAAATATTTGTTCTTGAGGAATGATATTCATTTCTAATAGATGAATTTGTGGAACAGGAATTTTAATTTCTTTATCTGATATGTTTATAATAGGATAGGATTTTGTATTTTTATCAATTAGTAGATGATCGGTTATAATAATTGATTCATCTACGTTTAGTTTGGATTTTTCAATAATACCAATCGCATCAGTTATAACATTTATAGGCATCTGTTGCTGACTACGTGGTTTGATTGAAACTAATTTAGGTGAATGCGAAAGAGTTAGTGAGTTTGTGGAATAATTAATGTTTGCATTAAATTTTGACAAGAAGTCATGGCCAATAATGCCATCATATTGAAGATTGATTCTATTTGCATTTACATAATAGAAATTGTGTTTGCATTCGAAATTTTGATCAGACAATGTCAATTGTACTTTCCCTAAAGTTTTCATTGCGTCTTCTGTAGTACCGATACCGTTTAACATGATTTCATGTCTGGGATCAAATGGAGTTTCTTTAGTGACATTTCTATGTGTCGCTATTGAAACGGATGCGCCTGTATCTACTAAGAAGATGAATTCTTTATTCTTTGCATTATCCGATTTGAATTTTATTTTCTTTAGTCTAACATTTGCATTGTTGCTTGTGTCAATTTGATGCAATCGTCCGATGTTTCGACACTCAACTCGGACATTTTTGAGTTTAAATGATTGACTCTAGGATTAGACGGATTTTGAGCATTTCTCCTCTCGTCATTATATTTCTTCTTAAAACATTCCGGTATTTCATGTCCTTTCTTTTTACAATAATTACAAAACTTATTATTTGTTTGTTTGTCCGTATTATTTGATTGATTTGGAAAATGAGTTGGTTTAGAACGACAATCTCTAGAATTATGACTTTTTGATTTACAATTTCTGCAATATTTGTTATCTGAAGAGAAGTTACTTGCTTTTTTATACATATGCAATGCCTTTTCTTCAGATATTGCAGTACTGAATGCTTCATTTAGAGTGTCTATATTTTTGTGAATTCTAAGACTCTTGAAATATCGGGATGTGAATGAAATATAAATCGTCTGAGAGCTGTATCTTTGATGAATGCAAGTTTTCCTCTGAGGAGATCAGGTTCATCGTTGTTTGTTTTGATCGCAGACAGACACCGATTAGTTAATTTTTCGAGACGGGTGTAATAATCAGTTACCGTTTCGTTAGTTTTTTGTTTGATTGTGTCTAAGTCTTCCAATAATTGTGTGGAATGTGTTTGGTCAACGTATAATCTCCTCAATGCTAATTTTAATGAGTGAAAATTTGTTACTTCTGTTAGATTTAATTGATTTTTTACATCGCTTGAGATTTGAGCTAAGGTATAAGCGAATAGGGGTAAAACTTGATTAGGTTGAGCAAAGTCGTATGCGTGTTTTGCGTTTAGTAAGAAGTTTTCGACTTCTTCGCGATTACCGTTAAACGGAGTAATTTGCATAGGAATCCTAATGACATATTTAAGTTTTGATAGTCATCATCGACGTAAACGTCCACGCCATTATCTTCAAATGTTGAATTTAATCTAGCGTCTTGAGACATTATGAGTTTGTGAGTTTGTAATTTTTTTTTTTTTTAAGGAGTTTGTGAGTTTGTAATTTTTAAGGAGTTTGTGAGTTTGTAATATATTAGGTAAGGAATGAACACAATAATATATGCTGTTTGTTGAGCTATATGTTTGTTGAAAGGGGTTTGTTTTTTGTATACAACCAAGTCACTGAAGTGATCCACTGGAAGATTTATTGATTCCAATGTGTTGTATTCCACCGCTGTCACCAGTTTTATGTTGGATTCCTCCTTGGAATTCCAAATTGTGATGATTTCGGTTATGCAGGTCGCTGTCACCAGGGCAGTTGAGGGTCCAACTCCGTAGACTTGTGTGTTTTATCAAAAGGATATTACTATATTTATTAGTATATTCCTTATTGAAACTAGGCTACTAGTGTATTCGACACTTGATTCTAGATCCTCGTTGGCAGGATAACTAGGATACTAGTATATTCCGGACGAAACTAGGCTACTAGTATATACGAAGATACTTGGATAGAATTCTCGTTAGCAGGATAACTAGGCTACTAGTATAATCCTGATAAAACTAGACTACTAGTATATTCGAAAACACTAATTAATTGTTGAGAATCTTACTTGTATTCTAATTGTTGAATTGATTTAAACACTGACTTGAATTAACTTTACTTGAATTACTTTTACTGGCAATGAATATTAAATCAATTACAATTGTTTTAACAATAATTAATAATTACTTGAATTAAAATTATAACTTTGAACTTGAAGTATGATCTGAATTTTACAATAAATTTCGATTGCTTATATATTAAAATAAATGCAACATAAGCATTTTTTATATATTACCTAATTTGGATAATTAATAATGATTGAAATGATGACGTTACTCATGTATGTGGTGACTAACAATATATATATATATATATATATATATATATATATATATATATATATATATATATATATATATATATATATATATATTTATATATATATATATATATAAATATATATATATATATATATATATATATATATATATATATATATATATATATATATATGTTGACGCCTATGATAATAGATATCAGAGGTGTATACTCGTATTATTGAACAAATAAATTGATAAAATAGGTTTCAATTATCCTGTTTAGCGAACTGATCCCTAGAGGGGTCTTAGTTAGTTAGTTTTATGTTTTTTGTAAATATGTTTACAGACTTGTTGATTTTGTGTTTACCAAAAATTTGAATTGGGCACAGAATTAATAAGTTTGTAAGTTTTGAGTTAGTAGTAACATCCAGTTAGTTTGGGATGCATACTGTTTTCGTACAATCTATTTTTCAGTTAGTTGAAATAGTGAGTATTAGTATCGAAGGATTAGTGATTCAAAAAACATTTAGTTAGTAGAAACAATTATAAAAATAAAAATAAAGTGTGAACTTTGACCATACCCAATTTGGCGGTAATAAAATCTACAAGCTGACAATTGGTGATTTACCGAGTATCATCTTTTTCCCGTTTTATCCTATATTACCAGTGAACAACGGCAGAATCTAGTCAAGGTAAGTCCGAAGGAAACTTGAATTGTATAATTGTTTTTTTTAACCATCATTAGGTTTTAGATTCAAATTTTAATTTAGTTATACAGTCCACTCCACGGACGTTATAAGATTAGGCGCGTCCATATTTTGGTCCTTCGAGCCGGATAATTTTGAACCATATTTGGTTTCAATAGATTTTAATAAATCAAATATCATTCTTTGATTTAATTTGATTTAATTTAAATATCAAAATTAGTTTATCGAAATTAATTTTAAGTTGAAATACACGCGTTGTATTACATAATTATTCGACTTGTTTTTGCATATTGTTGTTGTGTAAAATATAAAATTTATTTGTTCAAATTATATAACAGTGAGTTTATAAATTTATTTTATATTTTCGATTCAAGAATTTAATCCAATTATTATTAGGTTCTGATAAATATTCCATTTCCAATTTATATTTCATTTACATTAATATTTAGTTGCATTTAATTGCATTCGAATAACTTTTGGTAAAAATTATATTTTACAACATGTCGAATGATGAAGGAAAACTGAAAGTTCTGAATAGCAAAAAAGAAATGTTTTTCAGACGCATTCAGAAATTATATGAATATACCAAGGATATCGATAATGTAACAGTGCTGAAAAATTTCCTTACGAAATTAAAATGTTTGGAAGAAACCAAGTCTAATTGCATCGATATTATTGAACGGATAAATGAATTGAAATTGAAATTAGACCCTGATTTTGTTCCCAATTTTCAATGACTCGTGGCTTTCGACGATTTATATTGCGAAATATTGACTTGTGCGGAAGATATTACCCCAAAAGTCGAAGTTATGGGAAACGAGGCATCTGCTTCCAATTTAGAGGTATCATCTAGAATGTTGCCTAAGCTGCCTAAATTATTCTTGCCTACATTTTCCGGTAATATTCAAGAATGGCCACTTTTTTATGAGTGTTTTAAGTCCTCCATCCACACTAGTCGATTGAGTAATGTGGACAAAATGAATTATTTTATAGGACAGCTTTCGGGGAAGGCTAAAAATGTTTGTATAGGCTTACCCTCTATTGGATCAAATTATAAAATTATTTGGGACAAGCTCTGTGAAAGGTACCAAAATCCACGTATCCTAGCATGTTCGTACTTGCAACAAATTTTGGATTTTAAACCTGCACAGTCAGCTTCCGTCAACAATCTGGATAACATCCTGGACAGATGCGATGCATCATACCGTGCCCTACAAGAATTGGATATAGGTGATTTATTGGATTTCACGTACGCGTATTTATTGTGGTCGAAATTAGATTCAGAAACACGCAATTTGTTTGAAAATACTCGTAGGAATTCCAGTATTTTCACTTATGTAGAAATTACTGAGTTTATTAAGCAACAAATTCAGATTTGTAATAGCACCTTGGGCCATGGGAAATCCAATTCAACATACCAAAATGCAAAATCGATATCGCACACATTTTTTGGGGAAACCAATCGGGCAAGCAATCGATCTTTAATTTGTAGCTCCAATCAACATATGGATCTAGCGCATTGTAAAAAATTCCTAGATATATCTGCATCGGATAGATTTAAAATAATAAAAGGGAAAGGTTTGTGTATTAATTGTTTTGCTAGTCACAAAGTCGTACAATGTAAAAGTCCATCCGTATGTAACGTCTGTCAATACAAGCACAATAGTTTGCTACACTTCGCCAAGCCCCCAAACAAAGACGTAAAAGTCGGCGTATGTCAAAATGATACCGTTGTAGGTCAAGGTGGTTCCGCTCTTAGTCCAAGTAGTCCCGGTGTAGTTCCAAGTGATTTTGTTCGACAGTCGATGATTCGATTGTCATATACGGGTCAACAGTATTGTTGTCAACGGTAATTGTTCATGTCTAAGATCATGTCGGTGTCAAGCATAGCGTACGTTTTTTGTTAGATTCAGGAAGTGAGGGAAATTTTTTGACGGAAAATTGTGCTAAGAAACTTTAATTAAATATAATGTCATCTAAGATGGTTGTTAAGGACTTTTGTGGTGATAGTCAGGTTTTAGGAGCCTCGGATTTGATTATTTATTCACGTCTTAATTCGTGTGTTAACTATAGAGTTAATGTTTTTATAATCGAAATGATCACAGACCGGTTACCTAATGTCGAAATTTTACGAGAGTCGTGGGAACATTTTAGTTATCTACCATTAGCGGATGATAAATTTTATGAGCCTGGTCCTATAGAGGGCATATTAGGGGCTCAGATGTTTGCCACTTTGTTAGAATCACGTAAAGTCACAAGTAAAATAAATTCACTTATTGCCCTTGAAACAAAATTGGGTTTCGTTGTAATGGGCTGTGCACCTAATTTTCCATTGGAAACATCGCAGTACAATCTTTTCACACTCAAGTGAAACAGCCATTAGAAAAGTTGGTGCGTATGTTTTGGGAGTTAGAGGACATACCAACACAAACGCTTGAGAGTCCAGAAGATGTGGAATGCGAGAACTTTATGCATCGACCGTGTTGCGTGAGATTTCTGGACGATGTTTGGTATCTCTACCATTTAAATATAGCGCCAATAAATTAGGCGAATCGTATCAAAATGCTCTAAAACGATTTAAAGCTTTAGAGAATAAATTTGAATAAAAGGGTTATATATCGTTAATAAAAAATAATCCTTCTGCCCCCCACTATTACATTCCACACCATGGTGTGTTCAAACCGGACAGTGTGTCCACTCCCCTTCGATGCGTTATAGACGCAAGCGCCAAAACTACAAACAAGTTTCCTTGAATGGCTTGCTCTATACTGGCGCTAAGCTACAATCGGATGTAGTTGGTTTATTTTTGAATTTTCGCTTGTTTTCGGTCGCATTCACAGCAGATATTCGTCAAATGTATCTGAAAATCGGAATGCATCCACACCATAGAAAATATCAATTAATACTATGACGTTTCTCAAAAACCGACGAAGTTTCGGTATATTCGTCAGACACCGTTAGTTTTGGTGTAAAGAGTTCGCCATTTTTAGCTTTGAGATCGTTAAAACAATTGGCGTTAGATGAAGCCGACAAATACCCGTTAGCTTCGCCAATTGTTCAACGGGATTTCTTCATAGACGACTAAGTCACAAGTGTCAATTCAGCCAAGGAAGCTACGGAATTATATTCGCAGGTCATTGAGCTATTTGCATCGGCCCAATTTGAATTAACAAAATGGGCGACAAATTCTCAAGAATTATTTTCTTTCGTGCCTGAAAAGAACCGCTCACCAAAAATAGTGTCCTTTGATTCAGACAGCCTGAAGATATTGGGTATGCAGTGGTACCCTCATTCAGATGTTTTCTCTTTTAGTATCAATGCCAAACTTAGACCCTGCACTAAACGTAATGTACTTTCGACAGTCGCTAGATTATTTGATCCGTTAGGTATACTAGCACCCGTAACGCTATTAATAAAACTATTAATAAAAAATTATGGATTTTAAAATTGGATTGGGACGAGGCTCCTGATAAGGAGATTTGTACATTTTGGGAAAATTTCCAAATCGATTAAAAATGTTTAGAAACATTTAAAATTCCTCGTCATTTTGGGGCGGTTAAAGATTTACCGGTAGAGTTGATCGGATTTTGTGACGCATGTTTGGATTCCTATGGCGGTATGATTTATATCAGAACGGTTACGCGAGCTAATCAAATATCTGTTAATTTAGTCTGCGCGAAAACCAAGGTAGCTCCCATGCGAACTGAATCCATCCCAATATTGGAGTTGTGTGCGGCTGTTTTTTTGGCAAAACTGTTGCAATTTGCTATGTCTATCAACAATACAATTGTAAGTACCAAGCGAAAATTGGTTCCATGTAGAGGGAATACAAAACATTAGCGATCGGCTCTCTCGAGGACTAAGTCCATCCCAATTCATGCAAAATTCTAATTGGATTCAGACTGGTTAAAATTAGAACCTCCATCTTGACCAATTAGTAAAATCACTACTAATCAGGACGTTATGCCTGAACAAAAATTAATGGTCATGGTGGATACTCAAAGGCCGGAAAACTCATTATATTCCTTTATCAAAAACATTTCTTCTTGGCGTAAAATGATTTGAACAACAATCTATATTTTGAGATTTGTTAAAATTTTGTTCTCTTCGGGAAGTATTAGTGCTTCGGATTTGGTTCGGGTGGAATTAGCCTTAATTAGGGTGGTTTAAAATCACCATTTTGTAGAAGATATTCGATCGTTGAAAAAAGGTAGTTTGCCTACTGCAAATTTACGACCACTTTTTTTGCACGATGGGATGCTACGAGAAGGTGGGCGGCTAAAAAATGCTGATATTAGTTTTGAGCAGAAGCACCCACTACTCCTACCTAAAAGAGATAATTTTGTGAATTTATTAATCGAAAATTGTCATAAAGAAAACTTACATACGGGGCCATCGTTGGTTTCATCCATATTACGCCAAATTATTGGATACTTGGCGCCCGTAATACAATTAGGCATAATTTGAAAAAATGCAATCATTTTTTCAAATTAAATCCGAAACCCATTTGTCCCAAAATGGCGGATTTACCTTCGGTTCGAGTTGCAGAAGCTTCTAAATCTTTTTTGCATGTTGGAATCGATTTTGCAGGACCATTTTTCATTACCATGAGTAGAAATCGTGGAGTAAAGAGCCAAAAGGCATATTTATGTTTATTTATATGCCTATGTACCAAAGCCCTCCATTTGGAACTTGTGTCGGATGTATCAACCGATCTATTTTTGGCTGCATTCAAGCGCTTTTTGTCCAAAAAATGAATTAGATAATTTATACAAATTATTGAATTCCGATGAATTCGAGAAAAAATGAGTTAATGAGTTAGCTCACATGAAAATTACCTGGAAATTTCAACCGTCATTAAGTCCTCATTTTTCGGGAGTCTGGGAATCACAAATAAAATGTGTTAGGACCCATTTGTACAAGACTGTTGGGGATCAAATTCTGTCGTATGAGGAACTAAATACGGTATTAGTTCAAATAGAGGCATTATTAAATTCGAGGCCTTTGTCTTGGTTGAGTACTGATCCAACGGATCCCATACCCTTAACACCAGCTTATTTTCTGACCAGGACTCCATTAGAAGCATTACCTTCATCAAGTGTTCCAAACCCTCCGGTAAATTTGCTCGATCGGAAACGATTATTGGATCACTTGGTACAAGGGTTCTGGAAACGTTGGAAAAATGATTATTTGACGCAACTGCAAGTACGACAAAAGTGGAATGTTTCTGGTTCTCCTGTCAAACAGGGAACCCTTGTTATCATTAAACAAGATAACATACCTGTCCTTCGTTGGCCCGTCGGCATAGTTAAAAAACTGTATAAACGACCAGTTGTGAGGTTATGTCCATTACCATCAAAATAACATTTTGCGTTTTTCATCTATTTTTTTATATAACCACCATTTTGTTAATTAATTTTTTTTTTTTCGCAAAATTCAGAATGATTGAATGTTCGAATGATTTTATAGTGTCGTATTATTTGCAGACGTATATTATGTTGTACTTATTAAAATGTCTATCGTTCCTACATGATTATTTGGTAAAATATACAGAAATTGAGTATTTTAGGCAGACATATTAATTGGAATAAGTTCGTACATATTATACAGGATTTGATTTGATAATATCTATATTATAAACTGGTTTCAGAAGTATTTTTCTGAGTAGGATCAGAAAATATCGTTCTGAGTGGGGGCTGTGATGATGCCTATGATAATTGACATCAGAGGTGTATACTCGTATTATTGAATAAATAAATTGATAAAATAGGTTTCAATGATCCTGTTTAGCGAACTGATCCCTAGAGGGGTCTTAGTTAGTTAGTTTATTAGTTTTTTGTAAATATGTTTACCGACTTGTTGATTTTGTGTTTACCAAAAATTTGAATTGGGCACAGAATTAATAAGTTTGTAAGTTTTGAGCTAGTAGTAACATCCAGTTAGTTTGGGATGCATACTGTTTTCGTACAATCTATTTTTCAGTTAGTTGAAATAGTGAGTAAGTATTAGTATCGAAACATTAGTGATTCTAAAAACATTTAGTTAGTAGAAACAATTATAAAAATAAAAGTGAACTTGAACTATACCCAATTTGGCGGTAATAAAATCTACAAGCTGACAATTGGTGATTTACCGATAATCCTCTTTTTCCCGTTTTATCCTATATTACCAGTGAACAACGGCAGAATCTAGTCAAGGTAAGTCCGAAGGAAACTTGAATTGTATAATTGTTTTTTTTAACCATCATTAGGTTTTAGAATCAAATTTTAATTTAGTTATACAGTCCACTCCACGGACGTTATAAGATTAGGCGTGTCCAATATATATATATTCAAATTTTAGCGATAGTGATTTTTAACATCTAATAGAGAGCATCGATATGGACATTTGAAGAAATTTTTACGAATTTCCAACGTTGGTGCAAAAACAATAGCTGCATTTTCTTTGGAGGAAATTCGCTAAAAAGAAGATTTGGATCATATTTATAATTTGTAACGTTTTATACTTTGTATTTATACATATTCTTTGTAAGGTTTAAAAATATTAATCCTTGATATAAATGCTTGTTCATAAAATGTCCCAATTCGGCTATTTCTGCATGTCCGTCCGCCTATCTCTCTCTCTGTGGACGCAATAACCCAAGAACTAAAACAGATAAACAGCTAATTTTTGTGTGTGTGTTCTAGAACATTAAAATAATGTCAATTTCATTAATGGGCAATTTTTACTTTTAATCGAAAATCAGACCCACCCTTCTTCCATTTCGATGGAGATTTTTTGGCACCGACTCAAAATTATTTAGATATCTACATTAGTGTAGGATGTCATCTTAAAACGAATATAATTTCCACATTAACCCCTATGACATGGGTATCAAATGAAAGGGTTTGATGAGCGAAACACAGTATGTAAAGTGACTTTATTCTAAATCCAATATGGCGATCGCCGCAAATGGAGATTTACAATTTTTACATTAACCCCTATGATATAGGTATCAAATGAAAGGGCTTGATGAGCAAAACACAATAAGAAAAGTGACGTCATTCTAAATCCAATATGGCTGCCGCAGCAAATGGAGATTTATAATTTCCTCATAAATCCCTATGATATGGGGGTCAAATGAAAGGACTTGATGAGTGAAACACAATAAGTAAAGTGACGTCATTCTAAATCCTATATGGCGGCCGCCGCAAATGGAGATTTATAATTTCCTCATAAATCCCTATGATATGGGGATCAAATGATAGGGCTTGATGAGCGATATATATATATATATATATATATATATATATATATATATTTATATATATATATATATATATATATTCTCGAGTCGCTTAATTGGATAAACTGACGGCGTATGGACAATAACGTAGGTAACCGGTTATGCTTGTGAAGGTTTTCTGCAGTTTCCTTCCACGCCGGATGAATTTCGGCATAGTTTCCATCAAAGTTGCCGCACAACTTACCAATTCCTAGTCTACATACAAAGTCCTTGTCGATATCGAAATATCGGATAATAGTCTGTCACAATGCGATTCTGATTTGGTTAAATTAGGAAAGGAATTCAAGATTTTTGTAAATTCATTTTGAAATGAGATCACTTTAACGGATATGCTTGTTGTGAAGTTCTAAGTAATACGAAAAATATTATAGAGGAAAATATTTTTCTCCTTGGAGGAAGGAGTTTTTTTTATACAATTAACCGAAAATAAAAAGATCAAAGTTAAGCTTTAAAACTAAAGTTTTTTTTTTAAAGAAAAAAATCAAAAAAATTATTTTATTGGAAAAAAATTGTCATAAAATCAGATAGAATTTATTTACGATAAAAAAAAAGTACGAATAAAAACAAGTATTCAATATTCTGTTCAAAAGTATAAATTGGTAAATAACTTGCAAATTAAATTATGAATCAATTATTTAGATGTTGTAAAATTGTATGTAACTTTTAAATTGGTACTGGTCGTGTGCGATAAGTGGATATCAAAATTTCAAACAAGAGAGCTGTTATACTGGTTCGATTCCTGACGGTCCATTATAATTTTTATAAATAATCAAAACCTCCGAATGCATCCATGGTTGTTGAGAAACGTCTATACAAAAATATATTCTCAAAAATATTTTCAAAAATATCAGCAACCATGTTCTAGAAAGATCTGCGACGGGTATAAAAGTCCCGACCCTTGCTAATTCAAAATGCGTTTTAAAGTGGCATTGTATCACTTAAGCTCGAGTCTAAAATTGACATTTGTTCGATTAATATTCAGTTTAAAGTAAACTATTGTTGATATAGTCTATCCGATCAAAAACATAAATGCAAAAAGGGCCGAGTTTTCGGGGAGATTCTTCATATAATAGTTGCTCCTTAAAAAGTGATGATATCCCAATTAAAGGGCCGAGCTATTTATAAATTAAATAGCGAAAATTAAAATGTAAGAATGTAAGTGCAAAGTAAAAAAAATTTGTTTGAAAAAATTTATTTCGAAAGTTTTCTCTTAATATGTTTTTAAAATTTTACAACGCGAGTAATTGTTTTTCTTTTGATTTAAATATTTTAAATTAAAACTTGCCGCGTAAAAAAATTTTAAAAACATACTAAGGAAACTTACAAAATACATTTTTCAACCAAATTTGTTTTTTCATTTTACTTTGCACATACTATCTTTCATTTTAATTTTCGCTATTTAATGTATAAAAAGCTCGGCTCTTCATCACTTCATCATCACTTTTTAAGGAGCATGTATTATATGAAGTATCTCCCCGAAAACTCGGCCCTTTTTTACATTTATGTTTTTGATCGGATATCCCTATTTTTGAAAGATTAATATATATATATGTATATATATATATATATATACACATATATATATATATATATATATATATATATATATACATATATAAATATATATATATATATATATATATATATATATATATATATATATATATATATATATATATATATATATATATGTATATATATATATATATATCTATATATATATAAATATATATATACATATATATATATTTTTACAAAAAATTAAATGGACTCTTGACTAAGTATGTTAATCAAATGAAGCTGATTCTACCATGTAAATTTTCACAAGTTTGAGAAATTGTTAATATTAGTATCATACACAATATATCATAAGTGCACCTTACCGCGCCAGACGAAAATTAAGGGTTTTAAAAATTGAGTAAAAACAGCTGTATAATATAAATTTATAAAGTTATGTAATATAAATACAATCAGGTAAAGTAATGTCACACATGTACGTCTTGGAATAAAATTCTCAAAATTTTTAAGTTTTACAAAGTTAATACTTTTCCTTCATTTCGACTGTTTTAAGTATTTTGTTAATAGTTAGCCGTGTAATCAATGCAGATTTAAGAAGCTCATATTGCAATGTTTCTTTCTCTTCTCATTTTGTGGTTGCCCTGCTGTCGGATCACCTCGTTCATCGCTCCTGCTAGTATATAGAGCTAAAAATATTTAAAGTCGTACATATTCAGTGTATATTTTATTTGTAATTGATTTTGAAACATTGATAATTCATAAAAATTCAAATTTAAAAACTCTGAAAATATTATTGTATATTTTTCTAGAATATTTAAAAAACTTTCTCCCATTGAACGTAATACTATCTGCAATTTCTCAAACAAGTTCGTTTCTTTTCTCCACCATATCAATATGTAAACAGTAACTGAAAGGAATTTCACAAAAAATCCATCTCTAAAATAGATTCTTATTAAAAAGAATATAAATAATTTTTTGCTCGGATTTCGATTTATTTACGAGCGAGCATTGACTAACAATCCCTGGAGTCAGACATTTGCCTTGATCATGTAACTCAAACAAGATACTTGAAATGTTTTTTATTTGAACATTCAAAATAAAGGATTATTAACAACTGAAGTACGTCCTTAAAATGAATACATGTATTTATTTAAGTGTTTACATAATTATCAAATTGAAGGCCAAAATAATATTTAAAAAAAATTATTTTCCGGTTTTTATAATTTTTCTTTTTTTTATCAATTCTGTACAATTATTTACAATAAATTAAAATAACATAAACATATATTCACAATATTAATATGTGCTTTTGGCTCTTTTTCTTGGAAAAATAACTACTACTAAAAAAAAATTTTTAAAAATAAAACGAAAAAAAATAGTAATAAAATAATTTAAAAGTTTTCCATTCCGAGAATTAAACACGCATGCTTAATAAACACATTTTACCTCGTGATTAAAGAGTTGACACAAACGGCATGTGTCTCTTCTGATGTCTATATTTTTGAAGCCTATGCATCTAGTTCGAAGCGTAACTCAAATCTTATTATATTTCCTTTCAATCCGTATCATTAAACAGGTAAATTATTGTATTACAAAAACACAATATAGGAGTGCAAATTTTTAGATTAACTTTAATTTTTCCAAATCCACAAAACATGGAGTTTATGAGGAGGAAATTGTAAGAAAATTGTTAAGCATAGATTGTCGCAGAATATTCTCACAAATCTTATTTAAACAAAGCTCTTCAGAGACCTAGCTCAAACTCCGTTACCCGGTACAAGACAAAAATTTTAAGTAAAAGTTTACTAAGATACACAATAACAACTTGCGCTTCTTAGGAACGTGAAAACAAATAAATCTTTAAACCACAACAGGATTTGAAAGAAAAAAATATTGAGCTGGATAAAGATGATTAAAATAATGAAAGAGAATTCTAGGTTTATGAAATTGAATTTCAAAATTTGCCTCAATTCCATTATCAGTATGAATTAGCTAATCGTAACTATCTCCGCGCTATGGAATGGAAGATATATTACTCATTGGTAATTTGGTGGGTGTCTCACAATGATTTAAAAATAGTTTTGTGTTTTAAATGATCGGACGGACAGATTAAGTGTTTGGTGGGTCAATCAACTACGTCGATTGTGCTTAGCCAACTTGTTTGGTTCAATATCGTTATATTGTTATATCAGCAGATTTTGACATGTAGGTTTTAATTATGAAGTGGTTTAATTTAATTAAATTTGAATTTCAAAAAGGTCCATAATCCAAATTCATGATTTATTTTCTGAATTTGTAAATGCTTTCGTGCATCTAATTCTGTGGGGTTTTGTACCGATTTCAGCAGTGTTAAATTCGATTTGTCAATTTTGTTGTTGTTCTCAGTAACGTAAGCAGCTATACACTATTTTTCTTTTTCCCTAAATTTTACGAGCCAAATATTCCTTGATTCGAATTCCGATTTGGCGACGACTTTGACCAACATTCATTTTTAAATAGTTTTGACAACTTACACTTTATATACCTGATTGTTGTTCATTATTCATTTTATCCATTGGATGGGCATGTGTCTGTTTGATTTTATTTTCACTAATAAGAGCCGTTTTTAGATTATGATCATTTAGTTCTTTTGTGATCTTATTTTTACATACACGGAAATATTTTAGTTCGCAGCATTCCTCTTGTTCGGCGCTGTCATCTCTTGTGTTAGTACGGTAGAATTATTTCGTAAAATTTCAAATTCAGTTCTGCGGACCAAATTATTTATTATTTTAGAGTCGAAGCAATTACATATTGTAATTTGTTTAATGTTTTAATATGAAATAATATTTCTTTGATAATATAACTTTTTGTAATGTGTTTAGTAAAAAAATTAAAAAAGCCATTTCGTGTTGAGGTGGATTGTCTGAATGGCTGTAATGCATCCTTTTGTGTATGTTGGTTTTCTGTAGATGTCAAACTCTAATTTATTCGCACCGGCATTCCTCGTAATTTTATATTTAAAAAGGAATCGAACCTTCTTGTTCTATTTCCGTAGTAACATTCTATCGATGGGTACGTTTTATTTAAATTCTGTAAAAATGTTTGGTGATTTTCTTTGTTAGTATCATCGTAAAAAAATAGGAAAATATCGTAATTATATCTGTGTATATATATCTGATTATTAAATAAAACAAATATTTAAGATTTTCAGTATCATATATTTTCTGATGAATGAACGGTGTTCTGAAACTAGTTAAAATAAAATTATTGTTACGTAAATCTCAAATATTTGTTTTATTTTGTAGTAACTCATTCAACATTGCAATTGAACCTGCGGTACAGTACAGATCGATACATTTACGTATACACGCATATCTTTGTCTCTTTATATGTTTACGTATGCATATATGTAGGAGTATTGCAAACATGCACGTATGGCGGGTCGACTTCATAGGTATGTTCTAAGAGTACAAAGAATATTCGATGCGATTCTCTCACCTTCTTAGAACGCATGCATTTCAGATATATAAAGCAGGACAACAACAATAACATTAGTTCTGTAGCAACAGCCACAGCACAGTAACAACTTAACATTATTACAGTAACAATCTAACATTAGTGCCGTAACAATTAAACATTCGTTGAAATCAAAAAGTTATTACAATTCAAAAGTATAATCTAAAAGTTGTAATTGTTATCCAAAAAGTAGTGAAATAAAGTTTAAAAAAATTCATTTTAAGTATTTTCTTTATCACACGCACCCTTTCGCTATAATTTAATAATTTTTCATATATATTAAGTTTTACATATTTAATGTCAATTTTGAGTTTTTGTACTTTGTTTTATTTACGTTAATGGAGAGTCTTCTAAATATTTTCAAAATAACACAAAACTTTAATGTACCAATGTAAATACCGTGTAGGGGTCTTTATAATTAGGGGGATTTAGAATATAAGTATTTATATTCAGGTATAAATAATTAAATTGCATTTATTTTGAATAAATTGACAATTATTCAAAAAGCTCGCGCGAAATATCGATCATGTAATTTAAACCAAAGGGTAAGCGAAATATATACCTAACTGATTTAACTATGCTGTTTATTATCTAGGTACTACATTTGGACATTGGTAAATTGTAAAACAATCTAAGTAAGTTAATATTAAAGTGACTCCTCTGTGTGTGACACTGAGTGTAACACATTCCTAAAGGCTTTTTGAAGTTTTTTTTTTAGTTTTCATCGCTTTCAAAGAAAGGGTTCAAAGCAAATTAGTAACTAATCTTTAAAAATCTTCAGAACGTTTTTGCGAGTACCTGAAAAATACTGAAGTGAAGGGGGTTCTTGATTATGAAATTTCAACGTTCTAGTACTCTTCGTAAACGAAATATTAATTTTTTTTTTTTTGATTTATACTGCACTTTTAACATCTACGGTCATATGTACAGTGTATTAATGTTTTGTAATGTTTAATATATGATGTGTAGATTTATAGGTAATCGAATTCACGTTTTTTTTTTTTTTTTAATTTCTTTTATGAGATTCGTTATTTTTAAGAACTGAAATAGCTTGTTGATGTTCTCCTTTTTGTCCGCTAGAAGCTCGATCATGTTGTTGGATAATTTGATGTTTTTTCTGTGGATATTATATTTTTTGCATGTTAATAATATATGATGGACTGTTAATGGTGTATGGCATCTTGAGCATTGTGGTGGTTCGGTTCTGGTCATTAGATGACTATGGGTTATTTTCGTATGGCCTACACGTAATCGTGTGAGTGCAATTTCGAATTTTCTGTTGGGTTGGATGCAGGTTTTCCAGAATGATGTGTCACTTTTTATTTCTTTTAGCTTGTTTGCGGTAACTGTTTGCCATGTTTGGTTTCTTATATCGATCAAATGTTGCTTAGTGTGTTGTAAGAGATCTTCTTTTGTGAGGTGGTTTGATTGTATACCGGAGTGATGTGCGTCTTTAGCCGCTGAATCGGCTAGTCCGTTTCCTGGTATGTTCTTGTGTCCAGGTACCCATAAAAGTGTTATGTTTTTTTGATTTAACATTTGATAGGATTTTTGTATTATTTGAATGGTTGTTAGTTTGGTTTTCCGGTTATTTATTGCTTTTAGAACACTTAAAGCATCGGTAATTATAAGAAATTTGTCGGAGCTTTGTTGTGTGTAAATAAATGTTAATGCTTTTTGAATAGCTGTTGCTTCTGCCGTGAAGTTGCTTGCTATGGTGTTTAGTTTGCATTTGTGTTCTATGTTGTTGATGATAAAAGCACATGCTGTTGATGTTGGTGTTTTGGATCCATCTGTATATATTTGTTTGTAGTTTGTGTATTTGGTGTGGATTAGTTCGTAGAATAATTGTTTGTACACTTGTTCACTGGATGTGTTTATATTTAGGGTAAAGTCTATGTTTATATTTAAATTATTCCATGGAGGTGTGTTTTCGATATTTTGTCGTTTTTGTATTTGTGTTATTGTTTGTGTTATGTGTGTGTTTTGTGTTAGGTGTTTGAAGGTTATTGCTATGGATTTTGGAATGGATTTTTTCTTTTGATATTTAGTTGAGAGTGTGGTGGATGAGATTATTTTTCCTAGGTATTGATTGTCCTTTTCTAGTGGTTCAGGCAGTATTTTAAGGTTAGATATTCTCTACTTTGTTGTGGTTGGAAAGCGCCAGCTTGACAGTATAGGCTGATTAATGGTGAAGATCTATAGGCACCTGATATTAACCTATGGGCAGTGTTTACAATAGTGTCCATTGGTTTAAGTTTTTCTGGTTTTGAAGCATTATAGATATAGCAGCCATAAGCTATTTTTGAGTG
This sequence comes from Nineta flava, assembly GCA_963920215.1. Classification (NCBI taxonomy): domain Eukaryota; kingdom Metazoa; phylum Arthropoda; class Insecta; order Neuroptera; family Chrysopidae; genus Nineta; species Nineta flava. The sequence continues at coordinate 42,144,314 of OY986043.1, read as the reverse complement.
GATTAATGCCTCGTATACCTTTTTTAAGGTTGTCCTATCGCTTCCAGTGTTTTTGTTTGTCAAAATTTTCAGTATATTTAGTTTTGATATTAAATCCCCTTTGAGCCTGTCTATGTGGATCCTCCAGTTAAGGTTTTCTTGATATTCTAATCCCAAATATTTATGGTGTGTTGTGTTTACTATTTGTTGGTTTTCTATGGTTAATGTAAGGTTGTGTTTTTTTTTTTATGGAAAGAGATGTATTTAGTTTTCTGTAGTGAAAATTTTAAACCATTTGTGTTTGTCCAGTTGGTTAGTTTGGGATTGTGCTGGTAATATCGTTGATGGCTACATTGAATAGGATGGCGAATAATACTGATCCCTGTGGGATTCCATTTCTTTGGTTATGAATATTGGAGTAGGTATTTTGAACTCTAACGGAAAATGTTCCATTTTCCAGAAAGTTTTGAATAAATATTGGTAAATTTCCGCGTAGCCCCCATTTTTGTAATTGTGCTGTGATTTTGTATTTCCATATAGTATCGTATGCTTTTTCGATATCAAAGAATATTGCATCTGGATTTTGATTTAATACAAAACCGTCCTTTATACTTGTGTCTAATATGGTATGAGCATCTAGTGTGGATCTTTGAGGTCTAAAACCATATTGTTTATCATTTAGTAGATTGTTTTTCTCTAAGATCCATAAGAGTCTCTCGTATACCATTCTTTCTAATATTTTTGTTATATGATTAATAAGTGATATTGGTCTGTAGCTGGAAGGATCTAGATTATTTTTGTTTGTTTTGTAGATTGGTATAATTATAGATTGTTTCCAGTTGTTTGGTATTTGGCTAGTTGCCAATATTTTATTTATTGTTTTGTACAAAGACATAATTAGTGATTCATGTGAATTTTGGTAAAGAATAATTGGAATATTGTCTGGTCCAGTGGATTTGTTTTTTATTGTATGTAATGCGGTTTTGAATTCTTGGAATGTGAATGGCTTATTATAGTCTATAACTGTGTTGGAATCAAAATTTATTTTGTTTTGTTCGGCTTCCTGTTTGTATGTCCGGAAGTGATTGGAGTATTGTGTGCCATCTGAGACTGATGTGTAATGGACAATGGTTTGCTAAGTTTTCGGCAATATCTTTGTGGTCAGTAATTAAGTCATTGTTTATTTTTAGGGCATTTATAATTTCTATAGTATTAGTTCCCGTATTAATTCTTTTTATGCTATTTCATATTTCTTTTTCGGTTGTGTTACTATTTATTTTTGAGATAAAACTTTGCCATGATATTTGTTTTTGTTTTGCTATTTCTCTTCTCACCTTTGCTCTGGCAATCTTATAGTTTATAAAATCTGTTAATAATTTTTTTCGTTTGTATTTATTAAGATATCTTTGACGTTCCTATATTAATTAAACTATAAAATATTTCAATTTCCATACACACTTTTTAGTCGGAAAAAATTATCAAAATGTGAATTTCGCTGAATAATTTTTTTCTGTTTGATTAATTATATAATTCTAATAATAACCGCGGCACCAAATAATGTTTCAATACTTTTCGTTCGCGAGATATCGTGTTTACATGCATTCACGATTTTTGATATCAGGCAAATTTGAATACGTAAAAATCTGTTGTAGAAAGCTCAATATAGATTTTTGATCACAAAAACATAATATCTATATTACATATTACATTATTCTAGTCTGTGTACAGTGTAGTGATTCCATGAGACGAGACGAGACGGGAGTAGCAAGTCTCATGTATTGTATTGACTTGTACAAGTTTCTCTTGTCTCGTGTCGTTTTTACAGTAGAAGTTTTTTTGAGAAAATACAATTTAAAAAAGTAAATTTTCTGTACTTAAGTACAAATAATTTTACTACTTGTTTAAAATATTAATAATATTTTTTATATTGTAATTGAAACAATAAAGACTATAGAAAAATTTAAATTATCACCACCCCAAATGATTTGCTGTTTTGTGATTAGTACATTTTTAAGGATTAAAAATCTATAGACATTGAAATAGAGTCTGTCTCTGGAAAAAAACAGGTTTCTAATTTTCGTCTTGTCCCTTGCTGACTTATTCACGTCTCGTCTCGTTTTTCTGGGCTATCGCGGCATCACTAGTATAGTGTTAAAAGTTAAATAATCGTCATCAGAAATGAAGGTCACACTGATTAAAAACATTTTATGGATTTTCGAAAGATATAAATTGTTGATTGCATGATTAATTTGCATGGTACACGAATATTTCAACATTCTACAGTAATGGTGGATAGCCTCGATGAATAATTATTTCATGATAAAATTTGATTTGATAAATGTATTCAAATAATATGCAATTTTAGAATCGGATATCAAATATGATTTATGCGTATAATTTAATAGAAAATTTCAAGTTTCAATTTCAATTTCAATATTTATAAATCATGTGTTATTAACAAAACTATAATTTAAGGACGTCGGATCGTGGTAGCCATTTTCATTAAAAAAAAATTCTTATCGTTATATGGTTTTGTTAATTTAGTTACGTTGTATTCCACCAAGCATAAAAATCAGCTGAATAGATCAGCTGACAATTTTAACGAATACTATTTCTAATTAATGGGGAAATCTGATTGTTTCTTCATTTTCTACTGAAATATTAATATTTGTAGATTCTCCATACTATCTTAAATGTTATGATTTAACTAATTTTTATACCGAGTATATGTAATACAAGGCATATTAAGTTTATATTTATACCCAGTAAATGTGTTCATAAAATCGCCTAGTTCATCCATTTCCCCATGTCCGCCCGTCTGTCTGTGAACCGATAACTCAAGAACGAAAAAAGATAACAAGCTGAAATTTTGTGTGTGTGTTCTAGAGCAAACCTAGTATACGTAAATATACAAGGTATATTAAGTATAGTTCCGGCTATGTAACTTAAAAATATTGATCGTCGGCATGAATGTTTGGTATTTGTTCATAAATGGCCTAATTCGGCCACTTCCGTATATCCGTCCACCTATCATGATTATATTTTATTTTTAGTTTTGTATACTAAGTTTTGTATACTTTAATAATAATAATTAGCAATAGGAGTACCGCAAATGGGACCCTACCACCTAGACCAAGGGGTCCTGTGTGCCCTTTTGACAACAATCTGTCACCCAAAGGCGAGACGTTTCCGGGTAAGAGGTGCTATTTTATGCAGATTGAGTTAAAGGATTCTGTTGAGGACAGTCGCCGCACAGATTCTCCGCCGGGATTGCTCCCAGGAACCTCTGACACTCTGACACCCTGCAGGTTTCTGAAGGGGCAATCACATGTATGTATGTTTTATCGTCCTCCACACAGACCCTACAAGTGGGATCATCAGAGATCCCCAAGTTATGAAGGTGGTAGTTCAATCTTCAGTGTCCTGTCAGTCGAAGGCCTAGCTGTGTTTGATCACAGCTTGGCCTGTCACATGCCCTGACAGGATTATGCATTGACAGGATTAGGTGAAAGACTCGTTTGAGATGGCTCTTCTCGTGCCAACGAGTGTCCGCTGCTTCGTTTCCTTTAAGCCAGAGTGGCCCGGTACCCAGATCAGCCTGACGTTATTCAGTGCCAGGTGGTTCAGTTCCTTGAAGCATTCATAGACTATCCTCGATTGGATTCTTGACGCCTACAGTGCGACCTGACTATCTGAGAAGATGCTGATATGTGCCTCACTATAACCTTTCGTGTTACAGATCTGTATACCTGTCAGCATGGAGAAGATTTCTGATTAAAAAACCACCGCATATTGACCAAGAGGAATCGATTCTTTTATTTTAGGTCCATAAACCCCCACGCCAGATAAATCCCCGGCCCTTGATCCGTCCGTATAAAGATTTGATCTCGGAGGGGATGAAAATTTATGTACATTTTGATCCCTTTCCTCACGGGAAGGAACAATTACCCTAAATTTGCGGACAAAACGGTAAATCGGAACAGTCGAATCCTGTGCCATTTCCACAAGTGGGTCACAGTCTCCAACCTGTTCAGTATACTCGTATGACCTGTGTTTGTCCTACAGTACCACTATCTGGAACTCCTAAGTCGGTTGGCAGCTGTCAATCATTAAATGAATCGGCGGAATACCTAGAAGCGCGCCAAGCGCAGCAGTAGGAGTTGTTCGCATGGCTCCAGTTACACTAAGTCATACGACTCTGAGCAGGTGATCCAATGTTTTCCTGGCTACAGCCAGAGAGGTTCTTGTCCACGAAACTACACAGCCAAATATACATATATGTATATATATATATATATATATATATATATATATATATACGTATATGTAATGTTAAAATCTTGGGTAGGATTTTAATTAACAGCTAATCGTTTTTCTCCTTAAATAGAAACATTTATTTACATTTTGTACAATAATTTTAACATTAAAACTAGAAACTTATCTTAAAAAGAAAATCGATTTTAATTGTCGAATTCTTCTATTTCAAAATCAAAATCGAAAAATTATATCAAACTCTATAAACACTTTAATTTCCATAGAAATAATAGTTTTAGTGCTAAATGTCAATATTTTTAAAAACACTTATAAATTTAAATAGTTTTATCTTTATGGTGAGTTAAGTACCAGATGTACTTATCTATGTACCAGAGGTACTAAAAAGTGGTTCACTTTTACATCACCCCCCCTCGAAAAACAAGAGCTTACTGCTGTGTACAAAGTTTGATTGAGATCTACGACCTCCGCCACCGACTTTATAAATGGTAGCCGATATGCGGCTTAAAATTTCCAAAGGTCCAACTCTTATGGGATCTAATTTCTTGCGGTTAAGACGATTTCCCTTTTCAACATTAACTAAGTCTCTTACCTGAAAATCGTGCTTTTTTGTAGTTTGATCATATTTGTTTTTATTTTTGTTATGATTTCTCTGGGAATTCTCAAATTCCTGTATTCTATCTTGATCCAATTCTTGTGGTTGGCAAAGGGTAGAAGGTATAATAAGCTGTAAGCTGTCTGTAGTACGGTTGTACTCTTCGGTACATTCTTTAGCTAGCTTAGGCCAGGACTGTTGCGGTTGTTCGCTAATCTTACAATGAATTCGGTTTACCAATGTTTGATTGAGTCGATCATTGAGCCCGTTTGAGAAAGGACAATCTACAGCTGTAAAAATAGCCGTGACGCTAAAGGTACGCAGAAAATTTTTATACTCTTTTGAATTAATAGCAGAATATTGGTCTGCCAGAAGAATTTTTACATTATGATTACTAAAAATAGGTCGTAAAAAAATAATTAGATCATTGGTTAGCTGACCTGTGGAAAAATAGGTGTGTGCGAATCGAGTATAGTGATCCACCAACAGGTGAAGATACCGTTTAGTCGATCGGTACCCTGCAAATCAACCAATAGTATCCAGAGACATAATCTCATAGGGTTCTTTAGCTGATATCCAATCTCTCGACATCGTCTAAATTTATTTCTTTCGCATATATCACACTTATTGCTGAAATCTGTTATTAATGTGTCCATTCTTTTGAAATAATAAAAAGGTCGTATTTTGGCTAACATGTGACACCTCTTCCAATATGACCATAGTGAGAATGAATTTTTTTTATAATTTCTATTCCATGATTCTTTGATACATAAATTCTTTCTCTATTTCGGAGTCTTTTGTAAAGTAGTTCACCTTTCTTATAGTTTTGCTTGTCGGTAGATAGTTCGTTCTGATGGATAATCTGGTCTTGCTTAAGGTCTTCAATTGTGATCAAATTAACTATTTGAAGTACGTCATCCATATTCTCAAAAGATTCTAAGACAGGATTTCTAGATAGGGCATCAGCTTCTTGATTATATTTTCCTGGCGAATACTTGATCGTAAAATCATGTTGAGATAGATAATATACTAAGGCTCCCAGTTCTTCATCCGTTCTAGCTTTTACTCTTAAGTTTTCTAACGGCTTGTGGTCTGAAACTACTTGAAATTTATGTCCTATTAACCAATGTTGCCAGTACCGTATAGCCTCTTTAGTTGCTAGGCATTCTAAATAAACAGCCTTTTTCTTTGCTTGAGATGGGGTAAATTTTTTTGAAAAATATGCTACTGGTTTTAATTCACCTCCATCTTGTACCTGTTTCTATACTGGCCCTACTCCTAAAGCATCAGTTAAAAGGAATGTGTCTCTCCGTGGATCAAAAATTGATAAAATTGGGCTTTTGCACAGATACTCTTTTATCTTATTGAACGTCAAATCACATTCATTGTTCCATTCAAATTCCATATTATTTCGTAAAAGATTGTGAAAAGGTTTAAGTATTCTTGTATAATCTGATATTTATTTGTGCTAGAAGTTTATTTTTCCCAAAAACTGCCTATTGTTTTTTCTGTGGCTTGGGAAAATTTCTGATAGACTTTAAGTTATCGTGATGTGGCCTCACGGAATTGTTTGCGAGAGTAAGACCCAAATAGTTCACTGAGGATTGAGCAAAACTACATTTTGATAACTTGAGTATAAAACCTTCTGAGTTGATGGCATTAAGTAATTGATTTATATGGGATATGTGTTGATCGAAATTAGAAGAGAATACTAGAATGTTGTCTATGTAGTTGATGCAAAAATCTTGTAGTTTTTGACGACGGATTGTCGTGGCTAGAACCCGTTGAAAAATTGCAGGTGAGATCTTTAAACCGAAAGGCAATCTTTTCCACTGATAATGGCCGTTCTGAGAAACAAATGCGGTCTTTTAGTCGTACTGGGATGGACCAGAAGGCAGAACTAATATCAAATACTGAATACCAAGTACAATTTCGGGTTTTAACTACGATGTCCTCAATTCGCGGGAAGGGTTGAGATTCCAGTACCAAGATTTTATTTAGATCTCGAAAGTCAATACATAGTCTTGACTTTCTTCCTTCTTCTTTTTTGTAAGCCAGAGTTACAGGTGCAGCGAATGGGGATTGTGATTCCTCGATTAGACTGATCTTAAGTAATTTGGATATCTGACTTTCTATTTCACGTTCGTCCTGAATTGAGAATCTATACGGTTTTTTTGAAATGTATTTAGTTTCCACAAGTTGAATATGCGCTTCATGATTTTCAACTAGCCCAATATCGTATTTATGGGTTGAAAACACCGTTCTATTGTTATTTAAAGTCTCTAAAATTTTACCTTCTACCCTTTGCCAACCACAAGAATTGGATCGAGATAGAATAGAGATATCATAACAAAAATAAAAACAGATATGATCAAACTAAGAAACAGAACGATTTTCAGGTAGGAGACTTAGTTTATGTTGAAACGGGAAACCGCCTTAACCGCAAAAAATTTGATCCCATAAGAGTTGGACCTTTGGAAATTTTAAGCCGCATATCGTCTACCATTTATGAAGTCGGTTGTACACAGCAGTAGAAGGGTTTTTAAAAATATTGAAAACTATTATTTCTATGGAAATTCAAATGTTTATAGAGTTTGATATAATTTTTCGATATTGATTTTGAAGTAGAAGAATTTGACACTTAAAATCGATTTTTTATTTAAGGTAAGATAAGTTTCTAGTTTCAATGTTAAAATTATTGTACAAAATGTAAATAAATGTTTCTTGTTAAGAAGAAAAACGATTAGTTGTTAATTAAAATCCTACCCAAGATTTGAATATTACAAATCGATTTTACGTCAAAAATAAATAAAATAAAATAAAAATTTGGATAAGATGTCTTCCCATCAAGTAAGGATTCATTTGGAATTGGGAGAAGATGGAAGCAATGGAGAAGCGTTAATAATCACATCAGTTTGTTTGACGTCGGAAACAACAATTTACGCTATTCCATCGGAATTTCGACGGCACATCATCATGTGGAATTATTTACGCTAAGTATTGTAAGAAATGCATGCAAAAGTTTAACACAATAGGTTAATACCGCAATATTACGGTAACACTCCCTTCGGAGATAGCTTTACTATATCTTGACGAAGATAAAAATTTTGTTTAAAAAAATACTTATTTAGAAAAGTTAACTAATGAAAATCAGAGAATTCGAATTCAAAGTTCGGAGAAGGCTCCGGATAATCAAGTGGAGTTAATTAAACTCATTGAAAAATTATCTGCAAGGTTTGATGAAAAAGAGCCGAAACCATTCACTTGTCCAAAATTCAAAATAAACTGATTATAGAAAAATTTCAAGGGAAAGAGAATGGTAAAGACTGGATGAATATTTTTGAAAGAGAATGTGGTAGGAATCACGTACTAACACACCTCCAGAAAATAGAAGTTCAACGGTTATTTTTAGAAAATAATGCAACTGAGTGGTACAATGCCACGTATTGTAAATTAGGGTTAGGGTCAAACTGGATAGACTGGCGAAATTGATTTTTACAAACTTATAGTGACAAAAGTTGGAAGTTTGTGTATTTTGCCTACTACTTTAAATTTATAAGTGGTTCATTTTTGGATTACGCACTAAAAAAGTAGAGATTACTGTTGGAAACAGAGCCATTAATGTCCGATAGGTCGCGCATAAACCATTTAGTCGTGGGTCTTCCACTTTATATTCAAGATCTTCATCTTGATCTCAAGATCAAGATCTTGATAAGGAAGAAATAACGACAACTGAACAACTTATGAATAAACTAGGGGGTTTTCTCAAGCGTATCCAAAAGAAAAAAAATGAACCCCTTTAAAAGCGAGAGTCGTTTCCCAGAAAATAATTCGAACCAAAAACAAATAGAAAAACGACCCTGCAGCATTTGCGAATTAAAGGACGCTTGATTGAAGATAGACGGGTAATCTTAACTGAACTCGATGAGTTTACAGTAAATGCGCAAGAAGAGACAAAAAAACTAGAATGCACACCACTAATTAGACTAACTGTCGAAGTTAATAACAAAAATATAACGGGAATTTATGACAGTGGGTCAAACATAACGTTGATAAACTCAAAAGTTATACAAGATTTTAAGGGAAAAATATGGAAAAACGAACAGATATTTAAGACAGTTAGTGGTGTAACAAAAAGTTTTAATTAAATAAAATTACCCTGAAAATTAATAAGATTGAAAAACAATTTGATGTTCATGTAATAAAAAATGATAATTTTACATATGATATTTTATTGGGATTGGATGCAATACAAAAATTCCGATGAATACAAGACGAGAATCTAAATATTTTACAGACGATCGACAATAATAATGTAGAAAAAATCACATACTTAAAAAATGAGAAGACAATCCAATTAAACAATTTTGAGAAACATAATGTTTATCTAGACAAACTAAATCATTTAGATAGAGAGAAAAAAATTTAGCCACACATCACTTTTGAGAGCTGTGTACGATTTTTTAAAACTTTGCTGCTCTATGATTCATATTTCTACATAATTATTATAAGTTAACTGTTTAAATTAAACCCACTTCCAAAAATACTAGAAGGATGCAATTTTTTGTATTCGACGCGAAATTTCTGAAACCTAAAATAATAATCTTCGCGAAAATTTAATTTTATCAACGGAACATACCCAAATATGAAAAAAACCATAAATTAAATTTGTGTTTAAATTTAAGCCACTTCCCGACATTTTAGAAGGATGGGGTTTTTTTGCATTCGACGCGGAATATCTCAAAACCTATATTATTATTATTGTTTCTTTTTGCTTTTTTTCAAGGCTGAGCCCGATTGGTGTACCGCACGGACATAGTCAAGTGACGGTAAACTGTGTTTTTAATTTTTTGATTTTGTCTGTCAGGTGAACCGGAGAATATGTGTGAGTGTGCGTGTATATTTGTAAGGTTGTTGGTGTTCTTGTAGGGTGTATAAATGTATGTATGTTTATTGTGTTCTCCGACATCGCCTCTTGGGTGTAGTTCAAGTGTATGTAGACTGTTGTGACGTGTTTTTGGTATGACGCCTATTAAGCTAAGAACCACTGGAACGATAACAACTCGTGTCATTTTCCACTGATTCTTCAGGTCGACAGCTATATCGGTGTATTTTAGTCTGTAGATTGTGTGTATTGGGTACTGCAATGTCTATGAGGAATGTGGTTTTTGTGTGTTTGTGTAAAAATGTAATGTCTGGTCTGTTATAGTGTAGCATCTTGTCTGTGATAATTGTTCTATCCCAATATAATTTGTGTGTGTTGTTTTCGAGAATTGTAGATGGAGTGTATTTGTAGTATGGTGTGTTGTCTGTTGTGAGTTTGTGTTTTATGGCGAGTTTTTGATGTATTATTTTTGCTACCTGATCGTGTCTGTGTTTGTAATCTGTTTATGTGAGCATGCAGATATAATGTGTTGTATTGTTTCTGGTTTCTGTCGACATTGTCGACAGAGGTCTGTTTGTTGTGCAGTGTCTTTGAGTATGTATTTTTTGTATTTCAGTGTATGTATGATTTGATCCTGTATTGCAAACATGAAGCCCTCTGTTTCCGGAAAGATATTACAATTGGTCAACCAAGCTTGCGCAGCCCCTCGGTCAACACAGTCGTGGCTAATCTCATACAAATACCTTCCATGTAGAACCTTCGATTTCCATGTTTGTATGTTTGTGGCTCTGTGTTGTGCTTTGGTTGGTGGAGGAGAGTGTTGTATTGTGTGCATGTTAAGTGGCGTGTATGACTTGTCTGCAGATTTTATGGCATTGTGTAAGTGTGAGGTGTGTGTTTTAGATTGGAAGTACTCGCGTAGCCTATGGAGCTGGCGATCGAGTAATAGTCGGGTGTCTGTGAGACCACGTCCTCCTAGAGACCGTGGTAAGATCAACCTGGCTGACGATGAGTGTATGTGATGTATCCTGTGTTTGGTCATGAGTGTTCGTGTTTTAATTTGTATGATTTTAATGTCTATGTTTGTCCACTTTATGATTCCGAAGGAATATGTGAGAAATGGTGTAGCATATGTGTTGATGGCCTTAATGGTATTTCTACCATCAAGACCACTTTTGAGTATGTTTTGTATTCTTTGTATGTAGTGTTGTGTAAGTGTTTGTTTTATATCTGTGTGTGGGATGCCTTGTGATTGCTGATCACCAAGATACCTGTAAAATTCACCCCCCTCCATGGGGCTATTGAGACCATTTTGTAGGTTATATTCAACAAGCGTTTCTTGGTCAGCATGTGTGTTGTGTTTTGCATTTGTCAGTACCGAATTCCATCCGGATGTCCGTAGAGAAAATTTCAGTCAGTCGTATTATATGTGTTAGCTGTGTTTGTGTGGGGGCATACAGTTTCAAGTCATCTATGTAAAAAAGATGTGATATTTTATGGAATTACTTGTCGAACTTCATCTTGAAACCGCACCTTGAATCTGTGAGTGTGTGTGATAGTGGATTAAGAGCGAGGCAGAACCAAAAAGGGCTCAATGAGTCTCCCTGGAAGATACCTCGTCTAATGTGTATTGTGTCTGTTATGATGGTCGTGTTATTTTGTGTTAAATGTAGTGTGGTTGTCCATAATGGCATGGCGTGTGTTAAAAATTGTATAATGTGTTCGTTAATTTTGTATTTAGAGCACGGTAGTACGCAAGGCCGAGTTTAAGGGACACATTTGTACTTCTCACTATAGTGCTATTACTACAGGAAATATCAGAGCAGATTTGACCCGGAAATATCTTCTGAACGAAAAGAGCTACAGTGCTGATATTTCGAATATGGAATATTTACGAAATTATAAGAAAACAAATTTTTGCTTTTCGTTAAGAAATAAACGGTTAAAAAGTTATTTCACTTCAAAAACGCAAAATTCGCGGGAACACCCGTAATTCTTGGAAACTAATAGATCATAATTCTACGCTACTTCCAGGTATCTTGTAAAGTAGATATTTGGCATCCATGTAGGTCTAGTACCCAAACCGACGGGAAATTTCGAAAACTGTAAAATTTGTATCGGGAAAAAGAACATTTTTATAATTTTCGTTTTAATTAAATTAGCATTAGAACGCTTATATTCATCGTATTCGTTGATATTTTTATAGAGTCCTTGATTGATTGGTACAAGACCATATCAAAGTAAACAACCATGTAGAAAACATAATGAACTATATGATCCCTAAAAATTTCTTTAAAATTTTATATAACGCGGCAAGTTATTTTTTCTGATGATTTCAAATAGTTTAAAACATGCCGCGTTATAAAATTTTAAAAACATACTTAGGGAAAACTTACGAAATAAATTTCAACAAAATTTTTTCTTAGTTTTAATCAATTTACCCCTCATTAATTATTTTAGTTCATAGTTTAACGAGCTATTTACTTTGTAAATAGCTCGGCTCTTTAATGGGATATCATCACTTTTTATAGCTCGGTCCTTTCTTCCATATCATCACTTTTTAAGAAGCAACTATTATATGAAGTCTAGAGCTATTTACCTTCTAAAATGCTCGTTCCTTACTCTCTCGCAGTGTCTTGGCTCTCTTTATACCTAAAAGGAGCGCTGCCCGAACCTGCAAATGATTCCGATACTCGACAAAAACAAATATATTAGTAAAAGGTTTTACTAAATATTTTATAATTGAAATGACACCCACGTTTTTTTAAAGAAAGAAAAATAAATTAAATTAAACACAAGTTTTTACGAAACAAAAAAAACCTGATTTTATTGCTAAAAAATGAGAATTCAATTTCTTTTTCAACAATTATTTTAAATTTTCAACACAATGTCAATTGAATTACTTTTAACCGAATCAAGCAACAGTCGAATATATACTTTGAAACTAATCAGACAATAGTCGATTTTAAACTTTGAAACTAATCAGACAATAGTCGAATTAAAACTGATTTGAATCAACACTAATCACCGGTTTATATACCCGTCAAAGATCTTTCGAGAAAATGGTTGTTTTTTTGAATAAATATTTTTTTGACAATATATTTTCGCATGGAGGCTTCTAGAATAATTTAGTATATCAACAACCATGGACGTAATCGGAGTGTTCAGATTATATATAAAATTAATTAAAAATTATAATACCTCTCTGAGGTTTGAACCATAATCACACCCCGCTTGGTTGATATTTAACTACCGACTTAATGAACACGGCCAGTGTGAATTCAAAATCTATACACAATTTTACAATACATAAGCTTGCTTATTCTGTTTACTTAATCTTGTTTTTACAAAATTATTTATTTGTGTATCTATTTATGTTATTTATCAAAAACATTCAATTTGTATGACTTTTGATTTTTAATTAAATTATATCTGATAATTTTTTTCTAATAGATAATCATAATAACTTAAAATCAAAAGCAGTTATTATTTACTTTTCAATTTTCGACTTAAAAAAAAACTTTGTTTAAGAAAAAAAATAAATCGAACTATATTATTTTCTTTTTGTACATAGAGAATAAAATACTCCTTCTTTTTCCAAGGAGAAAAATATCGTTTTCTTATAAGAAAAATATCGTTTTCTGTCTTGAGCAGCGTTGATAAAGCCTTCTGTTTCGAACTTAAGTCCAACTGATCAGAGGAAAGAAAACGTAAGATCAACATACCTGAAGGTCCCTGAGCGGGAGCTGATTTCAGCTCGTTTAATAGCTGAATGAAGTCGCGATTGAGGAAGAAGGACCAAATTATCTTCTTGATCATGATAAGTCTGATTATCTTCTTGATCATGATAGACCCAATTTTGAAGCTGCATGTCGTTGCTGCTTCAACTGTTGACAAGCTGCAGAGAACAAGAATGCTCCTTTACCTTGAAACTATGATCCCGCACGAGTGCCATTAATGGATCAGCACTGCCAAGCTATACGTAGCACTTTGGACACCTGCCAAGCTATACCTAACACTAATATGTCATGTTGACATTCGACGGACAGGAGACCCCTAACCCATTGCTGACGTGGGTGGTTGTTAAGAGACACTGAGGAGTGCGGGTACAAACTACGCAAATGTTCATAAGTTTGCGAGTGCCTCAATCAAGTTCCTTAAGCTCTTCTATTGTCCATTTGATGGAACCAAAAAAATAGAGATGAATGGGTAAGGCAAGCATATTAGAAGCATGGATCTTACGTATCCCAGATAATTCGGATTCCCAGATTTGTCTGAGGCGGTGCCTATACCTGCCACGAAGAGCTTTCTTAACAGTCGACACACTATGAATGTGACATTCGCCAACACCCAAGTATGTGTATAACTCATTTTTATCGAGATGTTTCACGATGCTTCCATCCGTGAGCTGCACATCTGGATCGTAATTAGGGACATGACCACGCTTACAATATATGACGGCATACTTATCGAATCCGAGTTCCATGCTAATTGCTTTCGTGTACTAATGCACAGATTTGAGAGCTTGAGATAGATAGTCATCCATATAGAATAGATGTGTTACCTGATGCTTCCTATCTGTCGGGGGGCCACAGCGATAACCGGGTTTTTCTCGCAAGCGCATGGAGAAAGGCATAAGTGAGATGCAGAAAAGAAGAGGGCTAGGACTATCCCCTTGATAGACGCCACGGTTACATGTCACCAAATCTGTTGATACAGTACGTTTACCAGAACGAATTGTAAACTTTTTCTTTCAGAATGGCAACAGATCTTCTATACATCTGATGATATTGGGATGAATTTTCAAATATTTGAGTAGTGTCAAATGCTTTCCAATAATCCACCCAGGCCATCCTCAAGTCGCGCTGATATTTACGAGCATTTTGACAGATACATCTGTCAACAAGAAGATTATCTATGCAACCGGATATGCCACTGTTGAAGACGCGTTGTTCATTTATCATCATCAACACCGGTTCTATCGTTGTATGCGTTCATTAAGAATGGAGGTGAACGTTTTGAACACAGTATGTAAGCATGTTATCAGTCGGTAATTGCTTGGAACTGAAAGGTGTCCATTTTTGGGAATCAGAACTGTTTGCCCTTCGAACCAAGTTGGAATAGTTTCATACCCGAAAATATATTAAGTGAAGTGCCTAGCAAGATTAGTGTGTGTATGTGTGGAAGGTAAACTTTTCCACCAAAAATTCGACACAGCATCCATACCAGGCGCTGAGTGACTCTTATTCCCTTTGAAGGCAAGGGACACTTCACCAGCGGTAACAGATGTTATCGCCACTTGATCTGCTAAATGAGTATTGCAAAACTTTTGGAACAGTCTGATTAGTGTTATACTACTATCTACATTTGTCGACTCTTCAAATAAATCATGCCACTAGCTGTCGATTTGTTCAAATGTTGGTGGTTTCTCTACGAGAAAAGTGGGTTTCCCGAATAAACGAGAAGTATTCGAGTGAAAGGTCTTATTTTCTCGAATACACTTTTCTCGTTTAACCAGCTTTTTCCGTGCGAGAGCAAGCGCACGTATATTTTCAAGGTTTCTCTGCTTGATAGCGAACAGGATACCCTTGTTCAGTATGTGATATTTGTGCTTGAGTTCACGAGCGAAGCTCCGCACGTTTGAGGTGAACGGTCTACCATTCTTCTGGTATTCTAACACACACTCGATACGTGATACCGTCTGTCGGAGAGGTGTCAACTTGGAGTCAAGTTGCTCAAGATGCGTTTGCGTGTCTGTTCCTCAGCTGTCTCAGCGGACTTAGTACGAGGAAAGAGAGTGAACTGTGCAGCATAGACTGAACTCGAGTAGGCTACTGGCGTTTGTTAAATATTCGCATCGTTAAATATTCGCAATTTGATCTCGCAGATGTTGCGATTTAAAATGGGAGAGTTCGGGATGCTTCTTACATCATATGGTGTGCATCCTTTCCATGTAGCCGCATATTTTTGGTTCACTTGCTAAATAACAAGTGAGCAGGTCAGTCTTAAGTTCCTTCGTCCATTGAAAGCGCTGATGGTGATGGCAACTGTTTTGGGTGCTTGCTCGACTTTGTTGTGAAGCGGCATGCATAGTCTCTTGGACTAACTGTGATCTTAGTAAAAAATTTGTGCCCCACTCAGATCCAAAAGAGCTGCTCCCTTCAGTTAAGCTAGAAGCGTCAACTGAAGGGGGTAAGATTCTGTAGAAACGAGTCATCTACTACTCACCAGAGAAAAAAATTTCGATTTGTAATTTGACATAAGAGAAAAATCAACCCATTTAGCCGCTGAGTTGATCCACGGATGGATCCTTAGCTTCCGCTCCTGCTGACTTGCAGGCTTGGTCTAGGCCCTTCCACCACGGGAGGGTTCTTATTATTAGTTTTATTTTACATATATATTTTTTTTACCAAGACTGATCCCGATTGAGTTTCCCGCACGGGCATAGCAAGTGTCGGTAAACTGTGTTTTTTATTTATTTTTGTTCTAGTCTAGTCTTATGAACCGAACAATGTGTGTGAGTGTCCGTGTATATTTGTAAGGGTGTTTGTGTTCTTGTAGTGTGTATAAATGAGAAACAAATGAGAAACAAGAAACAAACCCATCACCATACAACATCATTACTTCCACTACAACAGCACTCATTGTAACACCAACACGACTCACACATGACCAAATAACACACTACTCAAAACTGACGGATACCACCCGAGTCGCTTATCGAACACAACACAAAACAACACCGCCCAAAAGGCGATGTCGCAGAACACAATAAACATGCATACATTTATACACACTACAAGAACACCAACACCCTTACAAATATACACGCACACGCACACACATTATCCGGTTCACATGACATACTAGCACAAAAAAATTAAAAACACAATTTACCGTCACTTGACTGTCCGTGCGGTGAACTAAATCGGCCTCAGCCTTGTTTAAAAAAAAGAAGAAGAAAAATATTACTTAAACTTACTGACGAACTTCAACCTAGAAGGATACTACACACAGCGATATGCGGACGACATTATAATTGCAATCCAAGGACCCTGTTAAAGCACAATCTCGGAGCCTATGCAAAACGCTCTAAGATTAACACAGGAATGGTGTATCAATTAGGGATTAAAAATAAACCCTTGTAAGACCATTCACACGGAAAATGATGGTGGATAAAATAAAAACACCCATCCTTTTCGCTGAAAGACTACAGATCGCAAGGCAAACTAAATTTTTAGGAGTAATTTTAGACTCTAGGTTAACATGGAACCCACATCTAGAATATATAACAAATAAGAGCAAATTTTCTTTCTTGCTTTGCAAGAGAGCATGTGGAAAAATCTGGAGTCTAAAACCCAAACTGATCCACTGGCTGTACACAACAGTAGTTAGGCCAATTATAACCTATGCAACTCTAGTATGGTGGCCAAAGGTTAATCAAATAACAGCATACACAAAGCTATCCAGAATCCAAAGACTGGCCTGTTAGTACATTACTAGATCCATGAGCAATACACCCACAGGTACCATGGAAACATACAAGGGCCGACTCCGCTTAACATTGTAATAATAGCTAAAGCGAGATCCAGCGTCTATAGACTATCTTAAAAAACAGCGCTTATAGATGGTATTAAAAAAATCAGGTTAGACATGCGAGGATCGTGGGAACATCAATCATATCATACACCGTTATTGAAATGGGCTCATATATACTTCCCAAAACATACTCCTTCTCAAAACCATTCACTGTAGTCTGGGATAGGGACATGTGGACGGAAGGTGAACCCCCCTATCTCAAGAAAGGAATCATCTGGTATACAGACGGATCCAAAACTGAAGAAAGAATCGGGACGGGAATCTACGGTGAAAGACCCAAAGCTAACATAAGCCTCAACTTGGGGAAATGTGCCCCAGTCTTTTAGGTAGAAGTCTACTGGCTTGCGTCCGCGAGAACCTACGTAGAGGCTACATAAACCAGAACGTATATATTCTCTCGGACAGTTAAGCTGCTCAAAAACTGCAATTGAGGTCACCTCAGAGGTAGTTAAGGATTGTCTACAGGAACTATTGGAGCTGACAAAATGGACCAATGTTAAATTGATCTGGATACCAGGTGACAGTGGTTTCGAAGGAAACGAAAAAGCAGATACCTGAGCAAAGAAGGGAGTCGGAATACCCTTCATAGACCACAGCCTATTTTAAGAATTCCAAAGACAACAAGTATACAGGTGATCAACTAGTGGATGGAAGTTGAACACCGTGATCGCTAGGAAAATATACCGCAGCAATAGCTCGAGAAAATACTGTTTTGGAATGCATTCAAGAGGCTATCGCTCGATGTCTTAAATCTGAACAGGATACAATTGCGGGAGGTTACCGGATTCATCACCGGGTATTAACACCTGCGGAAGTGTCATCACACATTATAACTCCATAAGTGATCCATTATGTGCAGACTGTGCGGCGAAGAGGAGGCAACATTCAGCCACATCATCTTTAACTGTGAACCTCTGGGTTACAGCAGATACAAGATATTCGGTGCATCTCACCCCGAGTATATGAACCTTCAGGAAGGCCTGATAAGCAAGCTCCTGGCTATTGCCAACATATGGCAGAAGCTAATCTCGTCAGACAGAAGTAGAAGGGGGAACAATGGACCATAAGATCGAAATGCAATACTTTTTAGACCCCAAGATATAACTATCTATCAATTCCTGTTTTCTCATTATTACAATTGCGTTACCTTTGTCCGCTTTTTGATAGTGTACTTGCCTTAGTTGTGGTGATATTACAATTTTTGTGTAATTAATCTTATCATGAACATTTTCATTCCTAATAGTTTTAATTAGTTTTGTGCAATTCTTTCTAATTTGGTTCTTGGTTACTTCGCTCAAATGTTTTTGTATAAAATAATTATGAAACAAATTTCTCATTTTGAATGCTTATTAGTAGTTTGTACTTGGGAGCCAAAGTAGCAAGACTTTGTTCGTGAGAAAATGACGTTAATTGTGATTTAAATGATTGTCGATGTAAAAATCAAGGCAAAGTAATATAATATTTCAAACAAGAAAATAAAAAAAAACAGCAATAAATATTGTATTCTATACATTTGTTTTTTATTTTATTTAAAAACCTTGATTTAATAGGAAACTTTGAATGGATATGATTGCTTAATACGCTCATGAAATTGACTGCATAAGAAAACAAAAAAATATGTACATATAAAGGTTTTTATATGTATAGGTGGCTTGCCAAACTCAAAAGGATGCAACCATTAAAAAAATTAACAATAAGCATGAATAATGTTGCCGTGAGAAACGAACATTAAAAGAGACTATGACCAGATAATATTGCAGACGGCCGCGACAAAAGTTAATGTTTTTGATCTTGACTAAAGTCGAACCGAGAGGACGCCCACATTGTCGAGAGTGTGAGAAACACATATGGAGGCGAGACGTGAAAAAATTCAAAATTTAACAAGTGAAAATATCAAATAACTTAATTCCTTGAATATACTCATCATCATGAAGTTCCATATCCTATTACAGGATTTTGGAGACCAGTCCATCCCATCGAATTCTGTCCATTGCGGCCGACTTTAAATTGTAGAACGATTTAAAGTTTGAATATCTTTTAATATTCGAGATCCACGTGATCCGCTTTCTTGATGCAAAGCCATCCATTTTACCGCACATAATTAGTGTCTGAAGTTAGGATCTATTTTCTCTGTATATATGTTCGAAGTATCCCAATATTCTCTTTTTAATTAATTTAACTAAACATCCTTCATATTTAACTTTACGGAATACTTCAACGTTACTTAATTTCTCCGTCCACTTTATTTTTAGCATTCTTCTGATGCACCACGTTTCAAATGCATTCAGTCCGGCTTCACATACACTTTTTAATGTCCAAGTTTCGCACGAATATAATAGTGCGGACCACACATAGCACCTTAACATTTTAAACCGATAATTGAAACACAATTTTCTGTTAGTTAAATAAGCCTTAAGTTTTACAAAATTATTTTTAGCGACAGCTATACGTTTTTTAATTTCACTTATTTGGTCATTATTACAGGTGAATATTTTTCCTAAGTATTTCATTTGGTTAACTTGCTTTAATTTTATGCCATTACATTTTATATTAAGTGTAGGTTTAACAGACTCTTTACTGAATATCATGCACACCGTTTTTTTTATATTGATTTTTAATCCATATTGTTCACTTACTATGGTTATTTTGTCCACGATAGTTTGTAAATCACTTTCATATTTTTTCCTCATTTTTCAATACCACCTTTGCAGCTGTTTTGATTGCCTGAATAAAGTTATCAGTTTCGCTATCTATGTTTATTTCACTGGACTCTTTTGTCGCAGTTTCATAGTTTTCCTCGAATTTTTCTTGAAATATTTTCTTAATGTATTCGTTTTTTAATTTTTTCATATTTATGTTTTCATTTTCTTTCTTATTTACTTTCTCGAAAACTTTTAATCTTATTTCCATATTCGCTAGTAAGAGTACGTGATCGCAGTTGACATTAGCACCGGGAAATGTTTTAACATTTTTAATTGCGTTCCTGTATCTCTCATTAGTTAATATATAATCAATTTGATTTCTGATTATTTTGTCAGTCGTATCTCCAGGTGCCTTCCAAGTATGCAATCTTCTGGCGGGTTGCTTAAACCATGTATTGGTGATGATGAGTCTATTACTGTTTGCAAATTCGGCTAAAGTATCTCCTCTTGAGTTTCTAAGAGGTCCAAATGGGCCAATGGCGGGTTTTCTTCATTGCTTCCCACTTTTGCGTTAAAGTCTCCCATTATAATGATGCATTCTCGACTTTTAGTTAAAGCAAGTATATTTTCCAAACGGTTATAAAACTCTTCACACTGCTGTTCGGAGCTGTCAGAGCTATTTTAACCATAATAATTCTTTCAGACTCATATATTGTGCCTATTATTTTCTTTTTTAATTTATTATTTATTATTTAATGAATATACTACTGGGTATATAATATATACCGGGTATATGCTAAGTTCATTATCAATAAAGTTAGAAAGGTTAATATGAAAAGGTTAATTATTAACTAAAAAAGACTGTATTACTCATTTTTATGTTTTATCCCCTCAGCTGTCCAATTCTCTCAAAAAATATGGGTACTTATTTGAAAAAGACAACACTAAACATTAAATTTCATGAGTAAGATTATTATAAAAAATTCCAACAACCCACTTTATGGTAGAGTTAAATTAGCTTCAAAAGTGTTTCAGGCAGGTTGCTCGAAACCGCAATTTTTCTTTTTAAATCGATTCATCCTGAATATGACCCTAAATTTTTACGGTCCGACTCGTGAAGTAACAGGGTCAGAATTGAGTTTGTTTATAACAAAAAAGCGTTTTTTCTTAATATCTTTTTTTAAACTAAAAATTTTAAAATTGACATAGGATATTCTTCAATTCTATATAAAAAAGAAAGAAAATGAGCCCATGAACATTAAAATCGGTTTATAGAATTCGAGAAAAAAAATTCCCAAAGTTCGAAATACGCAAAAATTTTAAATTAAAATAAAAGATTTACTTACACTGAAGATAATTCAATACTTAACTATTCTTTATTAATATTTGTTTATCAAAAATATATTATATCACTCATCAATTGAGCAGCATAACTACATTTTATGGAGTTGGTATGCTGGTGTATGGTGTGCGTGCATTAGATTTGCGAGCCGTTCCAGTAACCATTCAATGCAATATTTGGCCGTTCATTGCAGCAACCATTCGATTTAAAGTATTAAGTACTGACACAATAGGTGGTTGGAAAACCACATGCGGGTATAACCTATATTATATCAATAAAGCAACTACCATTTCTTTGTTTCCATCATAATAAGATATATGTGCACTAATACCAGAGATTAGTAGAGAGATCGCTCATATCTATACTAAAATGTGAGGGAAGTTTTTGTCACTGAAAAAGAGCGACACCTTAGAGGCGAAAGCCGGCGGCTGGTTGCCAGTGCGAGAAGGAAGCTCTTATAGGGAATCGAGCGTTAGAGTAACAAAGAGACTCTTAAGCGTTATTTCCTATATGTTGCCAAAACGCTTACTGTTTTCGCGTATAAGAACGTCTTTGTTCTCAATATTAACCTAATCGCGCGTTAGAGTGACAGAGACGGTATTATACGGAATTTCAGTTTTTTTAACTAAAAAAAATTTTATTAACATTTTAAATATTATTTTTCAAGCAATTTAAAAAAAAACTAATTTTTATAAAAAACATTAATTAGATTTATTTTAAATTGCTTGAAAAATAATATTTAAAATGTTAATAAAATTTTTTTTAGTTAAAAAAACTGAAATTCCGTATAATAGCGTCTCTTTTAACAGTTTTACATTAAATTAGCTTTTTACATTAAAAATATTCTGGGATTATAAATAAAAAGTATATTTTGAAATTTGAAAGAGTTTTTATTAAGTAAATGAACATATTTTGTCTTTGTTTTAATATTTTGTTTTGATTTGAAATTCTAGCAATTTTATTCTGTATGCTAGCAGCAACATAGTAGTAACATTTTTTATAGTCCGGTACACCAGTAGAAATAAAGTGCGATAAGTCCCCATTAGATCCCACGTGTGCTAAAAAAGTTATTCAACGTCAAAGGTCAAAATTTTCGGTTTTTTGGATTATTCTAGATCATAAAATTATCAACAAAAATGGTCCTTATACTTGTTTTCCAAAGAATCACCATTCCTAAGATATCGCCATTCTAAAAGTTGAAGGAGTTACATTCTACATGGCACACATTTCCATGCCACCTGTGTAGACCTACTCCACGATTTGTTATGACGGAGTTTTATGGGAAAATACTGTATTTACTGCATGATGATTATTGATTTAGATATTGATATAGGTCAGCGTTTCCCAAAATTTTTTGACCGCGGCCCGGTACGAGGTTTTAAAATTTTTCGCGACCCACCTTATGAAAAAAAAAACATTTATTTACTAAAGAAATTTTATTTTTTAATGAAAATCAAGTTATTTGTTAAATTCATACACAAAAATTGCAAAATAAATATATAAAAAATATAAGTAATTAAAAAGTTACCAATTATATTCATTAGAAGACTTAAGTAAATGAAGTAAACTTTGTTTCCACATATTTTGTCCTTATTGCGAAGGATTGTGTTGTTTGTCATCACATAACAATTTCAAATTAGGACGTAATGATGTTAATTTTATTCTCAAATAAGGTTCGACATCCAATCTGTTTCGATACTTATTTTTTAAGTTCACCAAGGCTGAGAACGCAGCTTCACACGTATAAGTGGTGACAAAAGGCATTAAAAATTGTATCGCATTTTCGCTTACGGATGCTCCTGAGTTTGCAGAACACGTACCGGAGAAGGCAATATATTGAATGACTAATTCGCAGCAAACATGCGCAAGCATGTAGACAACAGATAATGTGCGTGTGCGGGAAGGGAAAGACCTAGCAACGTCAGCCACACAACGCACAGGCGCAATTGATAAAGCTATATGAAAGAGTACAAATACCGACTTTGCCACTATTTCTAGTGTCTAAATGATGTAAAACAAATAATATGTTCAACAAAATTTTTTTTTGTGTTTCTACAATTTATTTACGCGACTCGGCAAAAATTTTCTACTTTTCCGTGCCGGTCGTAGAAAATAGTCGATTTCTTCTTCTTTGGGAAACGCTGATATAGGTGATTGATTTAAACTGTAGTTATGATTTCTGTTAATATTTTAATCTCATTCATACTCTTCAAATTCGACTTCAACAGTTATGTCTTCTTCGATTTCTTCCTTTACCAAAGTCTCTTCCAAAATTCAGCTCTGCCGGAGTTTTTGTTATTTGATCACTATTTGTATGTCTATTTTTACCGGACTATTATTTTTATTTGTAATATAAAATTAAATATTTGTAAAGTGCTAATAGCAACTTCATTTTAAATAAGCGCTAGTAGCAGCTCTTTTTATATTCATTTTTAGTATAAAATTAAATATTTATAAATTATGTAAAACATTTAATTTTCTATTGGTTAGAGATGTGAACTTCTGTCGTGGTTTTATTCTCCTTTCTTTATTATTTTGGGCGGTTTTGGCATATATTTTTACTCTGTAAAGAAATTTTAAAGATTCTATTCAGTGACCACCGCATTTATCTTGTAGATCATCTAAATTATTTGGTACATGTTTATTAGTGACATCCATTCCAACTTTTATTAAGTCATTTAGAATTCCTCTGGAAGACCAAAGTTGTTCATGAAATAGTTTATAAGCTTGAAGTTGAATAAATATCAATTTTGACCTAAAGTCAAAACGAAAAACAAAAAATATTGTTGATTCCTTACAAAAACAAATCCTAAATTTTAAATATTTTTATTACAATTTAAGTATACAGCTTCTATTTTAAAATACACCCAATCTGCAAACAATGTATAGTGCATCTATCACTGTATATGCACAATTAAGTATATCATGATGCTCTACTACTCTACAGGCAGCGTCCCCACCAAAGACTGATCTTATGACAAATGCCTGTGGTGAGAACGTATCAAACCCGCCTCCGATTTTAATGCAGAACAAAGTAAACCATATCATAGTAATTACATTTCAAATTTTACCCCAATTCCTAGAACATTTGTTTGTATTTTACAAATACGTATTTCGACTACAATATGGTCATCATCAGTATTCAGAGATATGTTACTTGTTACTAATTTCGTGCGTGTCTCACGGGCTCTCACCAAATTAGCAACAAGCAACATATCTCTGAATCCATAGCCCAGAGATAGTTATGATTAGCTAATTCATACAGACGATGACTACATTGTAGTCGAAATTCGTGTTTCTAAAATACAAACAAATGTTCTAGGAATTGGGGCAAAATTTGAAAAGTAATTTCAAAAACCCTAGAGTTCTCTTTGATTATTTTAATAATCTTTATCATATCATAGTACACTACATATAGACAGCGGTAGATACACTATACATTGTTTTGCAGATTGGTTGTATTTTAAAATACAATCAGTATATATTTTTAATGTAAAAAATAACTTAGATCAGTAGGTAGCACGTCATACCAACGCTAATATTTTTTTACAAGTAATGTAACAATTAAATGAGTAAATTGTTTGAATACCCAGTATATACTGAGTTGTATATTAATGATTGAATTGTTAACAATTCTGCGTATTCGAATTATTAACAATTCGCTTTCCGAGTAACATTTAATCACAAATTATGAGAAAACTACTGAGTTTATGAAAAAAATTTTCAAACAAAAATTGTTTATTTAAAATAAAAATTATTTTTTTTTTAAATTTCAGCTCGTTATCTCTATTCGTTCTTGAGTTATCATGTCCACAGATAGGCAGACGGACATGCGGAAATGGCCAAATTTTATGTACACATATACCAAACATTCATCCCTGCGATCAATTTTTTTAAACGTTACATAGTCGTGATCAAACTTAATATACCTTGTATATTTACATATACTGGGTAAAAAAATTATACGTAATAGATCTGGACAAGAATTGTCGTTGGGATGAAATCTGTATATTGTTATTTTCAGCATTTCAGTGTAGTAAATTTTTGTGTTTTTTTAAGTCGGTTGAATTATTTTTTTTTAAGTTTTCTACAAAGTTTTTATAAAATATATTTCAAAATATCAAATATCTCTCTTAATATAAGATTAATCGAAAAATGTATAAGGAGTAAAGCTGTTTGCTACAATTCATTTCCTGATCATTTTTCTCAAACTCTAATGTGAACAGAGATATTTTGGCGGTTGATTGACTAAACTGTCGGCGTATGGACAAGACGAAGTAACCGGCTATGCTTGAGAAGGTTTTCTGCAGTTCCTCACGAACTCCAGATGAAAATCGGCATAGTTCCTATCATAGTCGGCTGCAGCCGCATATCCTACCAATTCCTAGTCTACTCACAAATTCTTTCCACTCCACTCACATCCTCACATCCTAAGGCATCACAATGGACCTTATGATCGAAGTGTAGCCCGTCAGGGCAGCCTTAACAATCTATCTCTACCTCTTACATCTAGTAGGTAGGATCGATGCACATTTGAAGAAATTTTTAAGAAATTCCAACATTGGTACAAAAACAATAGCTTGATTTCCGTTGGAGGAAATTCGCTAAAAATATATCCCGATACGTGAACTTTTAAGAGAGTTATCATATGTTTTACCTTTTGCTAATAAACTTATAAACAAATACATATTTTTAGATTTTATAACGATTAATCGAAGGCTTAAAAACATACCTATCTACCTCTAAACTCAAAAAAATTTACCGAGCAATTAGGTTTATTTCTTAAAGAAAAGCAAGATAAAATTCGTTGGTCTCAGCTTGAAAATAATAATTTAATTTTTTATAGACAGTTGTATTAAAAGAGGACACAGCGATACTTTTACTATACGCCATATATGTGCGTCTCATACAAACATCGTGTAAATGAATATACCGTGTGTGTTGTGCTAGAGAATCAATGATAAATATTATTTACTATGATAACTATACACAATATGCTTAATACAGAAACAAAAATAGTGGGGGTACTCTGTGGTGTATGGGATGTGTTGTGTACATAATGCTGGCTGCTGTCTAAAGTCAGTACTGCATAAATATCTAATTAGAGTGCGTTAAATATATTTATTAATTGTTGTCTTCTTAATAGTCCAATCAAGATGTACATCCGTGCTTGCAAAAGGTCCAGTCGTTCTGAATTTTTTATACGTTAAGACCTAAACCAATATTAAAAAACCCGATTTGCAATTTCCAAACTGTTGTGCTAGCGGCGGTGTGCCCAAAAAACCATGAAATTTTCGGACTTTTTTCAGTTTTTGCTCAATATCTCAGTAAAAGAGGGATATGACCGATATAGTCATTCTATACAATTTGCTACAATTTGAGACCAGATCGAGCTCCATACAGCTATTGGTTCTCAAGATACAGTTCTTCGAAAATAGGCCATTTTTTCCAAAAAGTGGAATTTTTTCGAAATGTGACTATTTTGTGAAATACGATAACGTGGGATAACGAGCACGTGTGTACGATAATCTATTGGAAAACGTGATGAATGCCAGTTTTCTTTATCACACCTTCTGCAGCAAATTAAGGGTGATTGTATCCCTAATGTCAGAACAGCGAAAACTCACCTCCAAAAACGTTTTGGCAATGACATAGTCATAGTGGAGATGGGCTCCAACAAAGGGACACTCGCCTGCTTCAAAAACACCGACCATAAAATTTTGTATGATCATTGGTACAAGGAACAAAACAGCGATGCGCAACATATGAACGGTTGAGAGTTGTGAAGGCAGCAGCAGAAATCATCGTGGAAGATATCCGCACACAAGTGTATGGCACCAGTCAGTATTCCCCCTCGGATAATTTCTTCAACAACGTTGATTCTGTCATCCCTGAGTCAGTAGAGCTATTTTTTGAGACTGCTGTTCTCAAAAACAAGCGTGGCCTCCTTGAAGCATGGAAGAAGTGTGTGTCATTTGCTCATGCTCTGATAGCTGCTGTACGACCTCGATATTTTGTTTCCTCCCTTCTGTTTGGAAATGGTACCTACTTTTACCGAAAATATGGATCCAAACATCTGACAAATATGTGCGCTACGCTGGTTATCTGCACTGGTTAACTTATGACTGTTTTTGGTTATCTACCGTTTTTGAGAGAACTGCTAAGCCTACAGGTACAAATTTTCTACATCTTTATTTCATATAATATTTGACGTGGGATGCGTATTTTAGAAGATATTTCACAAAATAAGTGACCATTTCGAAAAAATTTCACTTTTTGGAAAAAATGGCCTATTTTTGAAGAACTGTATCTTGAGAACCAATAGCTGTATAGAGCTCGATCTAGTCTCATTGTAGCAAATTTAGTCTACTTTAAAAGTGTATAGAATGACTATACCGGTCAGACCCTTTCTTTACTGAGATATTGAGCAAAAACGGAAAAAAGTCCGAAAATTTCATGGTTTTTAGGGCACACCGCCGCTAGCACAACACTTTGGAAATTGCAAATCTGGTTTTTTAATATTGGTTTAGGTGTTAAAAACAAATAAAAAATTCAGAACGACTAGACCTTTTGCAAGCACGAAACCCTTTTCATATTTAACTTTACTGAACTATAAGCTTAGCCATTACTTCTAACAATTGAAAATTCATTTTTGAATATCCCTTATTATTTGTATATGGAATGAATGAAGATAAATGACAGAATTATATTAACGGTATAACATAAGACAATAATCCACACAAATTAAAAGAAAAATAAAACCAAAATAAAAATAAAAATAGAATTCTGACAAAAAAAAAATAAACCAACGGTTCGAATATTTCTTCATTATTTGCTAAACAATATCCGAGTCGATTGTAGAAATCTAGCCGGGTATTTTCTAGCACTTGAGGAAAAATATTCGCACAATTGTCCACAATTCTTTGATTTAATTGTTGCAAATTTTCAGGCCTATTCCGCAAATAGATCTGTGGTTTGAGAAAACCCCGTTTTCTCAAACCCCTTTTTCTCAAAAAAGCCGTTAGGAGATAGATCTGGCAATCTAGCTGGACACTTGAAGGTTCCAAAACCACTCATAAGACGTTCCTGGAAAGTTTGTTCCAGGAATAGCCTTACTCTCCTGGCATTGTGTGCAGGGCAACCATCTTGTTGGAACCATACAGATTCCAGGTCCAAATTAGGAAGAGCTCTAACAGTTGGCAATATATTATTTCGTAACAAACTCAAACATTTTTGAGAATCTAAAGATCCGTCAATGACGAATGGTCCTATAATATGGTCACCCAATATTCCAGTCCAGGCATTCAGTTTCTGTGGAAACTGAGTTCGGGTACTGATATATCGATGCTGATTTGTCTGAGACCAACATCGCATGATGGATTATGTTTTCCACGTAATGGAAAAGATGATTCATCAGTAAATAAAATATTTCTGATGAAATTATCTTATCGAATCGCCTTTCCCATCACAGCTTCATGAAACTCCATCCTGCGATTAGGCACCTCAGTCAATATCTCTTGAGTTTTTCCATATTTAAAACATTTAAAATTGTTCCGCTTCCAAATGTTTGCAACTGTAGAGTTGCTTAGGACAATTCTTCACCAACTTCTCTTGTCGATTTTTTATCGTCAATAAATAATAAACAACAAACTGCTATATCTTTCTCATCATTTTTTTGTGGGGCTTCATCATCGTTATCTTTGTGGCAGTCTTTGCAACCAGATATACAACCCTATTTTTCAAAACAGCTAATCATATGAGTAACTGTTCGAATGCTTGGCGATTGTCTATCCTCAAATGCCACAATAAATAAATTGACACATTCCTTTGCCGAATGTCCCCCAAAGTACCATTTAATAATTTGCACTTTTTCTATTGTTGTGTAATAACCCATTGTTGGAATACGATTATACCATTAAATAAAAAACAACCAAATATTTTCTATGCAGCAATAAATCCCCACTCTTTAATGACATCAAACAAACATGATTCCACAAGTAGCATGCAAGTATGTGTATAATATATGGTAAGTATATGTGTCATTTATGTATTTAACATTGATTCCCTATTAGGCAAGCTGTTGAAAACGATCTGTATAATGTGTACTGTATCATGGCTGTGTTCCAAAATATAACCCTGGAGACGTCATGAATCGATGCCATAATGTTGATTCGTTCCGAAATATACTGGCCAGTGTGTTGACGTAAGACTTTTTAATTTCTTCGTCCACTAAAAATAATTAATGGCTTTGTAGGGATGTCATTATTGCGATAACAAATAATACAATAAAAAATTCCTCAAAGTCTCAACGGGTGTACACACGCCCGTTTAATATACTACTACGTCACACTTGTCCATTACAATATGGCGTCGGATTCATGATGTCATGAGCCATGGAGGCTATATAAAGGAGATATAACTCATACGGGAAAATTGACAAAATATGGCAATGAAATGGGAGAAGTTATATTTACTTTTTATGCCGCTAGGATCGCTAGTTTTTGATAGGAACTCATCCTTACCAAAGTGATAGAAAAAGAAGTAAGCCAAGTAACTAGTTTTATTTTGAAGTGATCATTTTGAAGTACACAATTTGGTTAAAAAAATTTATTAAATAAAAAACTGTTTAAAAATCATTTAAAATGGGAAAAGTATGTGCAGTAGACAATTGTAAAAGTGGTAGTGCTTGTGACAATAAGCAACGGGATCAATTGGGTTTAAGAAACCAGGACTTTTTAAAGTACCAAAAGCTAGTATAAATATTCCAAAATTAATTAAATTGTATGACATTATATTAAATATTAATTTTCAGCATTATTACTAATAAATAAAAGTTTAATTTAATATCTGATTCAATAATTTCTTTCATTTTTACAATTCCAACATTGCAGGTTACTATTTAATTATTTGATGTTTTATTTTTATGTAATTATTTTGCGAATTTTTACTATCACTTCAACTACAGCTAAATCCTTATTGAAAAATTGAAATTAATTATCATTTATTTAAAAAAATATTTTATTGGAAAAATACTTTGGCTGGAAATAATTTTTATAATACTATAAATACGTAATGTTTTTCAAATAAAACTCGCGCCTTATACTCTCTGTTTTGTTTCCGGTGCCGAAGGAACACTACTGACATCTTATTTTTGCCAATTATTTGTTTACATGGAGTTATGTATCCTTGTTTAGTGTCTATGTCATGAGCACTGGCCAGTATACTGGGGTATATTTCAGAACACACATAATGTTATATCCTGTTGACCAGTATCAGTTAATAAATTACATCGTTAAAATCAACACGTGCTTTTTATATTGAAGACTTATGGAGACTTTACTTAGACTTAAAAGCTTGATAAATCAAGCGCATCTGCTACAGAAATGGAACTCCACAATATTATCTACTCACCTTGTGTGTGTAGAAAAAAACAACAATTTATTAAAACATCTATAAAAATAAAGCACCATTTAATTTATACTATTACGTGTTGGAATTAATTCGTAGCGTTTTTTTAATGAAAAATGATAATTTATTTTAAATAAAAGTAAAAAAATATATTATTTCAAGTATTGTCATCGCTATCTATTACTTCCTTTCATCTTTCGGGCAGAAGACGAATACCACGTCGGAAGAACTTCTGCTCAGGTATGCTATCGAATCATCGATCGAAACAAGTGGTTATCAGAAGGAGCAACATCTGGTGAATACAGCGGGTAGGGTAGGAACACTTAAATGGGGTCCCATTTAAGTGATTCCAAATATGTTTTTACCGGTTTTTATGACGTGCGGACGCGCATTGCCATGATGCTCGACTCAAGTGCATCGATTGTAGTCGGTAGCGATCCCCAGTTATGGTTTCATTCGCTTTTAGCAGCTCATAATAAATCACACTCCTCTGTTCCCACCAATTACAGAACATGAGCTAAGATCCATGGATATTCTGCTTTGCCACTGATCATGATGGTTTGCAGCTCTTTTGCTCATATTAAAATAATAAAATAAAATTCCCCGCAAAAATACTTTATTCAGCACACATTTCGACATATTCGACTACAAAGTGTTGTTATTTACTTTAAAAGCATAGATATATAATGAAAATGGCACCTAATTACAGCTATTTCAAAATTAATGTATTGTTGTAAGGTACCGTTCATAAATTACGTAAGAGGTTTTGTGAGCTAATTTGGCCCCCTCCCCCCTACTGTAAGACATCATAAGATTACAACTACTCCCCCCTTCCCCTTAGTAAGAAATTTTCCTAAGAAATGGATATATTTATAAAATAAAGCACCGTTTATTTTGAAAATAGCCTATATTGTAATCTTACTATTATAAATATCATTAATTCACTGCAATAATATTAATCTCATTAACCTATCACAGTTTTGACCAGAAATAGTTCATTAAAACCAAAACTCTAACTATTATTTACCCATGGGCTGGCCAACCAGTCTGATATCGATTTAATTACCGGAATGACGGACTCATTTTGTTCCTCTTTACACTCTTCTAATTTTTCGATATCAATATCTACATTGTCGTACCGGTCTACATCATGGGTATTATTAAACGTATATTTTTATGATTGCAAGCAACAGGAAAATCCCCGTTCAACTAGAACAACAATAGAATAATAGAGACAGCATACAATTTTTGTAAGATTCAATACTAAGTTAGAGAAAAAAGTACAGATGGCGTTATCCAATAATGCCATTTCTTAGTGCGAAAGTGGTAAAATTTTCAATCAAAATCATACGTAATATTAGATTCTCTACCCCCTCCCCTGCCTTTGGTAAGAACTTATAATATTCAGTCAACATCCCCCTCCCCTAAACGCCTTACATAATTTATGAACGGCCCCTAAGTAACAACGGCATACTATACGACCTAAGCAACCTCTTGTAAAACGCCACGAATTAATTTCAACTCCTTATAAAAAAAAACAAAATCAAAGTTTGATGGTTTAATGTCAATGGACTATTCCTAAATGCCAGTATAACAAAATTCGTTCATTAAAAACTCCGCAAAATAGGAGCGAGATAAGCTTAAATTTAAACGTCAATGCCAAGTTTATACAAAAAGACTCACATATAAAATTCCTCGGCATAACCTTAGAAACCAGTTTAACGTGGTCGAAGCACTGCCACGAATTGTGTAATAAACTCAAAGCTTTCTGCTACGCAATTAGAAATCTGAAGGTATCTCTGCGACATGAGTCGTTGATAGTGGTATATTATGCCTATGTGTACTCTAGGATTAAGTATGGAATTGTGTTTTGGGGAAGCTCCTGTTACTCACAAAAGGTGTTCAAAATGCAAAAGAAGATCGTCAGGCTGATAGCTAATGCAAATCAACTTGTTTTTTGTAAACCTTTTTTCCAACAATTTGATATTCTACTCTTGCCGTGCGTTTATATTCTAGAATGTCTATTACTCACAAAATAACATAAACATTTAAACGTAATAAACATTTTAATATTTTTGAGCAGAACAATGTGTACCACTACTACAACAAATGTCATCGAAATGACCGAAGAGCACCGCCACACAATCTTACATTATACGAACAAAATTTCTTTTACTGGGGACATAAATTTTATAATAGGTTGACTGCTAGAATTAAAAACATATCCGAGCTTAAAAAATTTAAAACTGCCTGTATGGGTTTGCTGCTCGAGGGATGTCATTATAATTTTAAGGATTTTTTGTTAAGATTTTAAAATTTTGTTGTTTTTTGTTGTATTTTCTTGTTGACATGACTTATATACTTATTTGTATCATCTAAAAAGTCGAATAAATATTATTATTATTATTATTATTAATGAAATCATACTTACGTCATAATCAACACCATAAAAAAATATCCTCAAAATACAACCATCAACCTCACCAAATAACCAAACACAAGCTACTGATACAATAAATCAAAATACACCAACATACTCCAATATCTTAAGAACAGAAATATATCCAAAAAGATGCCGTGCAATGGTAATACAAAAAAATAGAAAATGTAGAATTTACAGATCATATATTGGCACTACGAAATATAAAGGATATTAAAAAATAACCGATGCCTATGCCATGAGTTTTGGTCGGATATGTATATATCTGAAGACGAAAGAACTTGCATAAACATATAGTAATAAAAGGACAACAAACCCATTAGAAAACTAGTCGCCTCAACAAAACGTATGATCTTTAGCATCCCAGCAAATTTACCGAAGGAATTTATTACAACATTTGACTAAACATAAAATTAAAGTCACGTCACCAATAACCCGAATCAAACTGGCAAATCCAGAGCTATTACATTTAAATAGCGGTCAAAGACAGGTATATTTCCTGCCACAATCTGAAAACCCTATCCCTGACTCGTTTACCATATAATATGGAAATTAAATACACAGAATATACCTAAGCACCGAAAAATGTGACAATTGTAATCGATATGGACTTGCAATAGACCGATGTCGAAACATACCCTCACATGGAAATCCAACACATAATCTAACATCAATACCCGTATCGCCTAACACAACAGACCACATTAAACTCCCCACACATAATAACATCCAAACACCAACAACAAGCAATCAACCAAAAACTAAAATCGAGAACCCTACCAAATAATCAAGATACAAAACGACTTCACTCCGAATCTGAAATAGAACTTACACCCACAATACACAAAAAATCGAAACCACTAAACGACACAATAAACGAAACACAAATCAAAATCAACACACCGCAAATTGACACAATACAAAACACAATACAATAAAAAACCATTACATCCAAGCCTCCCAAAACCAAAATAAAAAATTCCATTCTAGAAAACATTGACATATTTCAAGAGCCCATTGAAAAAGAACCTGATAGATTCGTCTTTACTCGAACGATTTCAAACAATTCATAAGTGAAACATACCGAATACAAAACATAGACTCAGTCATCAAAAAATGCAATACCACACCTAATCACATCATAAATACAATAGACACTCTATACAACACAAATACAACACAATAAACATACAAACAGATCAGTAAAAATAGCTTTGACAAAACTAAAAAACAAACTATCAAAAACTACTAATATATCAACAAACTCCAACGAAACAGTTGCCAGCTCCGAAAATGAAGTACAATAAATCGATTCTCTTAACATAATAATATTCCTATGGAACATCGAATTCTTCAATGGAATGTGAACGGTTATGATAACTGTTTATCTGAAATAAAACTTCTTATAAACAAACTAAAACCAAAAATACTTTGCCTACAAGAAACGCATCTTCTATCCAATAAACTTTCCCAACTACCAAATTATAATCAATATCGTTATGTATTAGATTATCAAATGATAATTAATGAAAACTCTAGGTTATTGAAATAAAATTTTAAATTCGCTCCTTTACCTAAATCAGTTTTTTTATATTATAAATACGTATTTCGACTACAAAGTAGTCATCATTGTGGGAGCGATCAACAAATAAAATAAAAATGTTCGTATTAACTTAAATAAAATAACTTTATTTTAAATATTAATTAGATATTAAAATAGAAAACGCAAAGATGTTTGTATAAATTAAATATTAATTAAATATTAAAATAGAAAACGCAAAGATGTTTGTATAAATTTCGGATTACAATTTTTAATGTTTTTGTGACGATGGCCAGAAAAAAAAGTGTAGAAGATGGATGTGTGTGTGTTTAGTACATAACCAGTGTTGCTCTCTGATTTTTTAGGGAATGATAATCTATGAAATCGATAAAACGAAATAATGACCAGTGTTGCCAAGTTTCATCTAAACATAAAAATATATATGGCTACGAACAGTGTTGCCACAAATTCTTCCCCTCGTAATAGAAAAAAAACGTTTTAAAATTCTAATCCGGAATTCACAGATCTGAAAACAAAATATTTAAAATTTTTGAAAACAATATGAAATCAAAATAACACATTCGAAACAAATATAAAATTAAGATAATAAATTCGAAACAATAAAAAATTATAATATGTAATAAATTCGAAACTATTCAAAAAAATAAAAGAATCATAAATTTGAAACAATATAAAAACATTATAAAATTGAAATAATAAATTCGAAACAATTCAAAAGTAAAAGAATCATACATTTGAAACAATATAAAATTTTTTTAAACAATATAAAGAACTTAATCGAAACTTTTCGAAATAAACAGCTATGTTAATTAGACTGTAATGAAAATTATTAATTAAGAAACCTCGCCGGTTTTTTTACCTCTCTTCCCCGGGAGGTACGCACAGGGAGTTTCGACGTACTTGGCAAAGGTTCTCTGATTACAACCTTTTTACGGGAGTTAATTGGTTTGTTCGCAACAGTTTCGATGACAGGTTTTAAATTGTGGGAAAATGTCATAGGATTGTCTGAATAAGAATAAAGTGATGGTCGTTTTCGATTGAGTTTAGTGTTAGTAATGGTTTGTTGTTGCAATACGTTACCACTTGAAATAGATTGTTGTTCTTCAAACAATGTTGTTTTTAAGATAGATTTTTGTTTGTTTTCACTATCGCTTCCTACCGTGACATTTTCGCAATTGGGCTCGTCAAAATTTAATTCATAGGCAGGTTTTAACCTGTCAATTGAGATGTTATCTTCTTTCCCATTTAAATTCAGCGTGAAAAATTTTGCATTTCTTCGGATAACATCGAATGGTCCGTTGTAAGGGGGTTCTAATGGTACTTTTACTCTATCTACACGTACGAACACTCGTTTGCAGTCCCATAAACTTTTGTGGATAAATATTTTTTGTTTTGTTTTGTGGGCAGCAGGGGACGGTCGAAGTTTTTTGAACGCCTCTATTAATCTGTGGGTGAAAGGAAAATTTGTTGTATTTTCGCTTTGCGTATAAAACTCACCTGGTAGTCTCAAAGATAGTCCAAATGTCGTTTCAGCGCAAGAAATCCCGGTGTTATCTTTAGGTGCTGCTCGAAGTCCCAATAATACGCTGGGTAAACTAATTGTCCAAGATTTTCCGTGACATTTTAACCCGTTTTTCAGTGTGCGGTGAAACCTTTCCAACATTCCGTTGGATATAGGGTGGTATGCAGTTGTTTTTATGTGATTAGTTCCTAAAAGTTTGCAAAGTTCGTTAAATAGTGATGATCGAAATTGAGGCCCTCTATCTGATGTTAATTTTAAGGGTACTCCATATCTTGCCACCCAATTTTCATAAAATGTGCGAGCCACGGATTCACCAGAAATGTCGTTTAGTGGTATAGCTTCAATCCAGCGTGTAGCGCGATCTATGAAAGTGCATAGGTATCGATATCCCTCTGAAATCTGCAACGGTCCAACCAAATCAACATGGACATGCTCGAATCTGTCACTCGTGGGAAAATGGCTAAGTGGTGACTTGGTATGCCTAGAAATTTTAGATTTTTGACATTCCATACATGTTTTACACCACTTCCGTATGTCCGCAGTCATTTTCGGCCAATAATATTTCGATCTTAAGGTGCGTAGTGTACTTTTGGATCCAGGATGTGCTAAGTTGTGCATCTGTTTAAAGATGGAATATCTTAAGGGTTTCGGTACCACCGGTCGATTCACGTTTTGGAAAACACTGCAGAAAATACTACTTTTGTCATCAACAAAAACTTCCCGAAACTCGTGATCGCGGTATCCATCTTTTCGCATATTTAAAATTTCTTCATCGTTCTCTTGAGCTTGGACAATATTAGCTGGAGAAATTATTGTTTCAATCGCACATATTTCAATTTCCTCGGGTCGACTAAGCGTGTCTGCGATTATATTGGAAGAACCTGCAATGTGAACAATATTATTAGTGAATTGCGATATATATTCAATGTATCGAGATCTTCTTTGAAGTTTATTTCGCTTTTTCATCGTGAACATGTGAGTTAAGGGTTTGTGATCGGTCACAATGGTAACAATTCGGCCTTCTATAAAATTTTCGAAGTGCTCTACGGCAATAAATAGCATATAACTCCTTGTCATATGTTGACCAGTCTGTCTGCGGGTGGTTCAATTTAGCTGAAAAAAAACCTAAAGGTTCACGTTCGTTATTTTGCGAAATTTGTTCTAACACGGCACCGATGGCAATATTTGAGGCATCCGTGGTTAAAACAAGCCGGGCATCATTTTTGGGAAAATGCAACAAAGTAAAGTTTGCGAAAGATTGTTTCGCCTTTTCGAAATTTTCTTCCAAGTCTGGAGTCCATTGAATCGGAGTTCGATCGTTCTTTCTTGGGTGCCCCTTGAGTAATTCGGTAAATACAGCAAGATTCTGCGATGATAACTTATTGAATCTGCGGTAGAAGTTAAAAATTCCTAAAACTTTTCTTAAAGCCGTTATGGTTAGTGGTTTTTGCATTGATTTTATAAATTCAATTCGTTCAGTAGCCGGACTAAAACCATCTTTTGAAATGTTGTGACCTAAAAATTGAACAGTATTAGTAAAAAATTTTGACTTTTCTACATTTATGGTCAAACCATTTTTTTGGAGCCTCTGAAATAAGATTTTTAAATGGGTAAAATGTTCGTCTGAGTTATCGGAAAAAACTAAAATATCGTCAATGTAACAGAATGTAAAAGGAAGATCATCGAGGACGGAATTCATGAAACGTTGGAATGTTGCGGGTGCGTTTCGGAGACCAAAAGGCATTCTTCGATATTCGAACAACCCTACCGGCGAAATAACAGCAGTTTTATCAATGTGGTCGGGGAAAATTGGAATATTATGAAAAGCCCTAATCAAGTCGACACATGAAAAAATAGTTTTTCCGTGCAATTGTTGTGTACTGTCGTATAAATTAGGAAGAGGGTATCTATCCGGTAGAGTTCTTGCATTCAATTTTCTATAGTCACCAGCTATTCTTAATTTGTTATTTTTATTTATTACAACCAACGGTGAAGCCCACTGGCTTTTTGACGGTTGACAAACTCCATTTTTGATCATCTTCTGAAATTCGCGGCGGACTTCCGTTTCAATATTGGGTTGAAGTCTTCGAGGTTTGTCGTAACATGGTGCGCCAGTGGTTTCAATATGGTGGTATACATTGTGTAGTGGTTTTTCGTGATACTGCGGTGGTTTACTCAAAGAGGTGTAAATTCCAAAAAGTTCCGCTACTCTGTCATCGATGTTGGTGGTATTTGTAATAAATTGAATGCTGGTTTGTTTACAATTTTGATACATACATTTGGTGCTGCAGTGAGTCAAACCATCAATCAAAACTTGTTTTTGAAGGTCGGGTAAGAGGTGGTGTGCTTTCAATAAATCGGCGCCTATTATTGGTGTTTCGACATCGGCTATGATGAAATTCCATCGGTAGTTTTTTGGTAATTTGAAATTTAAATTTAATTCTAATATTCCATACGTTTTAATGGGAGTGTTGTTTACTGCATGGAGTGTATATTGTATACAAATATCTGGTTTTTTACCATAGCGTTTAGGAATGACGGATACATCGGAGCCACTGTCGATTAAAAAGTTAATTTTTGAATTTTGGTCAGTAATAAATAAGCGCGGTGATGTGGGTTTGAAATTGGGGGGCTGTTCAACCGCTTCTACAGACCTCCCATGGTGTTTTCCGAGTAATTATTGCAACCTGGTGTACATTTTTTTGCATTGGTGCCGAACGTATGGTGGTACCAACATACACCATTGAACATTTGAGGGGTCCTGTTTGCAGAGGGACTCCTGTACTGCCTAGATCTTGATCGAGTTCTAATGTTGGTACTTGTTGAACTACGCCCTCTATTATTGATGGCAGAAATTTGGGTCTGCAAGTTTTGGATCATGTTGATCAGCATTTCAACCGAATTTTGGGATATTTCGTTGCTATGTGAAACGGCCGCAACATTTTGTGGACTATTCATCTCGTACGTTTCAAAGAGCCTATCGGCCATTTCAGCCTGTTTATCCAGCGTTAGTTCATTATTGACAGCTAGAATTTCTTTTGTTCTTGATGGCAATTTTTGCAGCCATATACTTCTAATAATTTCGTCACTCGTACAGGCAGAGCCGACAAGATTCCTCATTTTCTTTAATATCACGCTTGGTTTTGTTTGCGTGTTGATATCAACGCCTTGGAGCAGTTTATTAATTTGCTCTAGCCTACTTCGCCCGTGAACTTGCTGTAGCCTTGCTTTGGCTTGAGAATATTTTGTTAGGCTGTTAGACGGGATTATGTCCCTAATGTGCCCTAACTCTGTACTGTCTATGTACTGCAGCAGGCTTGAAAACTTCTCCTCTTCGGAAGTTATGCTATGTGTTCTAAAAATGTGGTCTACGGCGGCGAACCAAATTTCCGGATCGTTAGGCGTAAAGTCAGGTAAAGTAAATCGTACTAACCTTGGTTGATTATTATAGTGATGGTTCGGGTTTAACTGGCCCACAGCTTGATCGATAGCGGCTCCTTGAATTGCCTGACCACGTTGGTTATTATCGTCGTTTTCTATCATTTTGATTCACAAATGTCACTAATTATTATTATCACGGTCGCCAATTTGTGGGAGCGATCAACAAATAAAATAAAAATGTTCGTATTAACTTAAATAAAATAACTTTATTTTAAATATTAATTAGATATTAAAATAGAAAACGCAAAGATGTTTGTATAAATTAAATATTAATTAAATATTAAAATAGAAAACGCAAAGATGTTTGTATAAATTTCGGATTACAATTTTTAATGTTTTTGTGACGATGGCCAGAAAAAAAAGTGTAGAAGATGGATGTGTGTGTGTTTAGTACATAACCAGTGTTGCTCTCTGATTTTTTAGGGAATGATAATCTATGAAATCGATAAAACGAAATAATGACCAGTGTTGCCAAGTTTCATCTAAACATAAAAATATATATGGCTACGAACAGTGTTGCCACATCATCAGTATAAATTTACTCTTTGTCGTAATTTACTCTTTGACAATTAGAAATCGATAGAAAATCGAGATCAATGGACAAAAATAAAAATAAATAAAAAAATTAACCCAAATAAATTAACTTTGGTGAAACTGTCACCAAATTAGCAACGAATAACATATCCTGGGACAATATAAGAGTAATTTTAATGAGAGTGAGGTTAACAAGAATAAACTTGAATGAAAGATATTTTAACAAGAGTAATTTCAATAAAATTTATTATATTTTAATTTTAATTTATTTTGGTTAATTTGCATATTGCTTCAGGAGGAGTAATAACATATATACATCTATACATAGTATAAAAGGAAGTCGCCCTCCGCGTCCGTCTGTGTGTTTATCCGCTTCCTTTTAAATCACGCAACGGATTTGGAAACGGTTTTCACCATCATGTAGATAATTTTTTCCGAAAGGTTTATACGTATAGCATTTTCTAATTAAAATTTCCGTGCGAAGTCGTGCCGGGTCGCTAGTAATGCAATATATGCTACTGAAGTACCTATACAAACAAATCTTCAAGCCGTGTTGCTACTACCATTCACTTACGAAAAAATGAAAAGTAAACATTTTGCAACATATATATAACTACGTCCCAATAAAACGTTCTGAACTAGTATGATATGCAAACTATTATTGATCAACTACCGACACCATTTATTTTCTTGGGAGATACGAACACTCATTCAATCATGACTGGTAGTAGATACACAAATCATAGGTGAAATCCAGTGATTCTCAATATAACAAAATATTTTTGAACTATAACCATGAAGCTGAAAAAACAATAATAAACTTTCAAACACAAATAAAAATTCATATAATCAGTCTATTACGTTTCATGAGTTTACTAATGCACTATCCAAAATTAAGAACAACGCTATAGGACCGGACAACATAAATATTTTAACAATTAACAAACTAAGCAAAACTGCCCTAGTATTTTTATTCGAATTATTTAATGGAATTTGGGAAATGGGAATCATCCCTGATATATGGAAGCAATCCACAGTGATACCTACACATAAACCAAAAAAATATTAATTAATTCCAAGCAAATACCGGCCAATTTCCAGAAATTAATAGAGCATCATATCCAAAAATTAATAGAGCACATAGTGTATGAAAGACTTCAGTGGATATTGGAAAGAGAACAATTTTTGCACGATAGCTACCCAAATCTACAAAATATAATCCTTACTTCAATGTTTCACCATGGTCTAGCAATTTAATAAACATTAACCCAAAATTAAGTGAAAATATAAAAATAACATCAAGTATACAATATAAACAAATGTATAACGAAATAAGTAATATATGCATAAATATAGTGATTGTATTAAGGATGTACGAGCACTAGATATAGTCCATTTATAAAATTCTTCAAAATCTTATATAAGTACATTCATAAATGTCCACAATAAAGTTTATTGTTTTTTGTCGTTAGTTAAAATTATTATTTAATTTAAGAAAAATATCTGAGATTTCGGGTAATTAAGCCGCCGACAGAAATAAAATTTACCCGAAATCTCAGTTTTTTTCTTAAATATATTTTTTTTAGACCCGTCGTACCGGAATTTTATTGGATCTCTTTATTAATATTTCTATTTTCTATTGCGTAGTTCTTTTTTTATTCGTCTAAATTTATTCCAAGTGAAAATTATCAAAATATGTCGACACTCACGGGTTTCTCAATAATTAATTCAAGACCCCAGTAACCCCCTCCCCCTGAAACTTTCTAACTGATTCATATGCTTCATTTTTTACTACATGTAAAAAAAATCAAACCTTAATCTTTTCGAAGCTCCAGTGTTTGTACATCCTTAAAGTGTTTACTGATGGCTCAAAGACGGAACTGTCAACATCGTGTTCCTTTATAAATAACAATATTAAACATAAATACAAACTTAAACAATGTACATAAAATTATGCTGCCGAGGCAACTGCGATTCTCAAGGCCTTGGAATATATCACAACACAACAATCAAGATCAAATAAATACTTAATTGCAACTGACTTTAAAAGCGTTCTAAATGCAATAACATTGCCATTATACAAAATATGCACTACCACTATTCTTACCTTTTCCACCTAAATAATAACTTTTCTTTGGGTACCTGCACACTCAGAGTACCTGGACTACTTTGAGTGTAGCAAAATCGAACGTATTATATCACATCAATCAAATTTTAATTAATAATGATCTTTTATTTTAGGATAGTTATTTAGCCAACCACGTAAATTTTAAAATATTATAATGTATTTTTTGTATTTGTTGACGAATCGTTTCGCTGGTTTAAACAGCATTTTCAAAACATATGCAATGCATTTTTAAAAAACAGCTGTATTTATAGTATGAAAACTTACGTAATGTCACGTAAATAAAATTAATAAGTTAATTGATAAAAACAAAATATAAAACGTATTTACAATGTCTCAAAAAGAGATGAATTGAATGTAGAAGCTCTGCTTGGTCATTTAAAATTAGTGGAGCATTTTTGGAGTGTTTATATATTTCCAAAGATGCCAGGATATTCATCTTGAAACCCTTTGGAGCAATGTGAAGGATCTCCATACTTGGTTGAGGATTATGTCCTGTTTCCATTAGATGATTAGCGAACGAGGAGTTATCTTTTTTGTTCCTACAGGCTCTTAGATTTTTGCGTTCTCTAGTATCGAAGCTTCGGCCCGTTTGACCGATGTAAACCCCACCGCATTTATAGGACAGTTTGTAGATGCCAGAGATCTTCTTCTTATCTAGTTGACTTTTATTGTTTAATAGGGGATTGCTGAGTTTTAGTGCTGGTTTAAAAGTGGTGTTTATATTATGTGATTTGAGAATCTTACCAATTCTATCTGAATTAATGCCATAATAAGTTATTGAATTGTACACTAGTGGTTCTTTTTCTGTAGGAGGATACAATGCATTTTCAGCTAGTTTGTGTATTATCTTGTTTAAGATACATTTGATAAGATTCCTATTAAACCCATTGTTCACAGAAATCTCTTCTATTATTTGGACTTCTTTATCGAAGTTTTCTTTGGATAATGGCACATTGATTTCTCTGTGAATCATTGGGTTATATGCAGTCATTTTGTGAGTAGGTACATGCAATGAATCCATCGGTATGGTGGCATTTGTAAATGTGGGCTTTCTGTAAATATCGAATTCCAAATTGGTTCTCCCAATGCTTATTTTCAAATCCAAAAAACAAAGAACATAATTAACCTCCATTTCGCTGGTAAATTGGATTCTGGGGTTGAGAGAGTTGATGAATTCAACAAATATGTCCAGTTGACGACTAGAACCATCGAAGCAGATAATCACATCTTCCACATAACGATGCCAGAACTTAATGACATGCTTCACCTGGTGTGAATTTAGGGTCTCTTCCTCGAAAAATGACATAAATATTTCAGCCAGCAAAGGATTAAGCGGTGATCCCATTGCTATTCCACTTGTTTGCATGAAATATTTGCCATTGAACTCAAAGTAAATTTGAGCAAGAACGGTTTGAAGACAAGTTATGAGCTCCCCCCTCGTTACCGGATTGACTGATTTCTGGTCCAAAGGATTCGACGTCATGTGTATAAAGACTTTACTGTAGATGTTACCATACATATTTGAGATGTCATGTAAAAGAGCGATGTTTTAATTTGTTAATTAAATCCATGGAGTTTCGTGTTGACTCAATTACACTTTGGATTATTTTAACGCTTCGCGTTAACTAACATTTCCGATTTATTTACGCTTCGCATTTACTTAATAACCAAAACAACGCTTTACGGTCACTTTCACCACTTCTCATCACCTGAT
Source organism: Nineta flava (assembly GCA_963920215.1). NCBI lineage: Eukaryota > Metazoa > Arthropoda > Insecta > Neuroptera > Chrysopidae > Nineta > Nineta flava. Next base: position 42,100,252 of record OY986043.1, on the reverse strand, counting down.
GCTTCCCACTGACTAACGCTTCTCATTGACCATCGCTTCACGTGGCTGACTTACGGTTTGCTTAAGCAAACCTTCATGTTCACTCACTTACGCTTAGCTTTATCTTAACGTTTGGTCTTAACGCAATTACAATTGCGTTATCTTAACGCTTCACGTTAACAAACGCTGCCAGTTTATTAATGCTTCGCGTTTACTAAATAACTAATGCTTTCAAACCAACGCTTCGCGTTGACAAATCGCGACTTCGCGTCACATAATGCATCCTATTGACTAACGCTTCGCGTTGGCTGAATTACGTTTAACTAACGCTTCGCATTTACTAAATAACTAACGCTTCGCGTTAACTCGTCAGCACTTTACGTCCCCTAATGCTTCCCGTTGATTAACGCTTCCCATTGACCAACGCTTTGCGTTGGCTGATTTACGGTACGCTTTAGCTTACGTTTCGCGTTAATTAACGTTTTGCGTCTACCAACGCTTCGCGTTGCCTTGCTTACGCTCCGCGTTAACTAGTACTTCGCTTTGAATGACGCTTTGCGTGAAATCATACTTCGCGTTGAATCACTGACGCTTCGCTATGAATAACTAACGCTTCGCGTTCACTCGCTTGCGCTTCGCTTTATCTTAACGTATCGTTTTGATCTATTACACTTTGCGTAATCGGAACGCTTTTTGTTTACTAACGCTTCTGATCTACTAACGCTTCGCGTTTACTAAATGACTAACGATTTCACGATTTGTTGGCGTGGTCGCTGTTTTATGATTTTTTTTTTTTTTAGTAACTTTTAACTGTTATTTCTTAACGTTGATTAAAAATTCTCTCTTATAATTCCGTAAAATGTCTATATTTGAAAACTCACCACTGTAGCTCTTTTGGTTCAAAAGTTATATCGGGGTCAAAAATTGCCTAAAAGTTCGATGAGTAACAGCACGGTCAGCAAGTACACAGCCAAAAACTCCTTTAACTCGGTCTACGAACTACCGTGATCTAGATACACAAATCTGGTTAAACAATATACATAATAAATTAAAAAATATAAAGCCTGATACGACTTTCTGGGACAAATCAATACAAAATAACAAAAAAGATGAAATAATCCTTACACGGCTACGTACAGGGCACACCACCAGTCCAAGTAGCCGAGCGGTCTAAGGCGTTATGTCAGTGCAGTGTGCAGTACTTGGAAACTGGGAGGTTATGGGTTCGAATCCCGACATCGGCAGTTTGTCAATTATAAAAATTAAAAAAAAAGGGGCGGTTAATTAACTAAACTGTGGACAAGAACGAAATAACCGGCTATGCTTGAGAAGGTTTTCTGCAGTTTCCTTCACGAACTCCAGATGAATATCGGCATAATCCTATCATAGTCGGCTGCAGCCGCATATCCCACCAATTCCTAGTCTACTCACAAATTCCTTCTACTCCACTCACATCCTCACATCCTAAGGCATCACAATGGACCTTATGGTCGAAGTGTAGCCCGTCCAGGGCAGCCTTTACAATCTACCTCTACCTCTACAGGGCACACCAATTTTACACACAGTTATCTTCTAAACAAAACACCACGACCCATTTGTGAAACATGTTGTATCGCAATGACTGTAGATATATACTAATAGAGAAGTTATATTAATTATTATCGTTACAAATTCATATATAAATGAAAGAATAATTCATTTGAAGTATGTTTTGATAATTTTTTTTAAATTAACAATTTCATATTTTCATAATTATTAATAAAATAATAAAAATTTTTGTATAAAAAACGACTTGTGAATGATTGTGACGTCATTATATCCGTTGAGACTGAGAGCCAGTTGGAACCATGTAATACAAATATAATAATAAAATAATTATATCATCATAATTATGATACATAGACCAAGAGCCAGTGACGTATTTTCAGTTGTCATTTCAAAAGTCATGAAAAATTTCTAACTTAATTTTCATTAACTATTCGTTACTAACACTTCGCGTTTACTAAATAACTAACGCTTTCAAACCTACGATTCGCCTTGACTAATCACCACTTCGCGTCACCTAACGCTTCCCATTTACTAACACTTGACAAACGCTTCGCGTTGGCTGACTTACGGTTCGCTTTAGCCAACGTTTCGCTAAGATTTACTAACGCTTCGGGTTGATTTGCTTACACTCCGCGTTAAGTTCCTCTTCGCGTTAACCAGTGCTTTGTATTGACTGACGCTTTGCGTCGACTAACTCTTCGCGTTGTGTAACTTACGGGTGCTCACGCTTCGCGTTAACTAACCCTACGAGTTGACTAACTTTTCGCGTCGCCTAGTGGCTCGCGTTGACCAACGCTCTGCGTTAATAGGCGCTTCGCGTTGATTAACTCAATTATATAACTCAATATTTTAAATTTTAAAAATCGCAAGAACATTAATATACTTTTTTTTAAATGCAAGAACGTTTTTACTGTTATAATATTATTAACACAAAACAAACATTTACAAATAATTCATTTTTTATAAACTTTGAATAGGCAGAAATATTAACAATTCAAACATTGATGTACAACTCAGTATATACAGGATATTCAAACAGTTAACTCAGTTAGTTGTTACATTACTTGTTAATTATAAATACAAACTTTCACTATTATTTTAAATATGTTTTATTTGATTTTGAATAAAATTTATAAATAAAAATCTTTTATCAATATAACACTTCTGTTACATGATCAAAGAACATAATATTGGTTTTTATATTTACGTAACGATTGATATGCCAGGATTTTCCAGGATTTAAAAAATTTTTTCTGTTGAGGTTAGCCTTATTTCCTCTTTATAAATTCGAGGGGGGGTGGTAAGCTAGATGACACACTCATTTTTATTTTACTCGGAAGACATTCAAAGATCGAGTCAGATTCACTTACGAGGCTGAGACCTCAGGTAATAGAGCCAAACAACAAAAGAACCCTCTACGATGTTCTAAAAATAGAGACTGTTATGAGATGGAATGGTTATGAAATACAGCTTTACGAGGAATTTAAAAGAATTGGGATCAAAATAGAGTGAAGCGGCCAAATATTAAAAGTTCAAATCAAACCTCGAGAGAAACTATTTTAATCGGAACATAGCAGATCCTATAATTCCAAATGAAGATAGGTCCGGGATTGCTTTAGTCTTATTATTCAGGCTCTTACTGATCACACAGGGACTAAAATAACTATATATAATAATTGTAATTAACTCATTACACTCACAACAGAGATTATTATACATGTTCTCAAGCACGTTTAGGAGAAATGACTTCACGCAGTTCAGTCTAAAAGGACACAATTATTTTTTAGAGGCTTTTTAACCTTAAAAATAAATCATAAATTTTAAAACCTCCAAATTTAATCACACTCTATACATTCTATATGGATTGGACAATAACTTTTACAAATTAGGATACATTGGCTTAGAAGGTAATAAATAATTTAATAACTAACTTAGTAGTAGCTGTCGTAACAAATTTTCAAATAATTTATATAATAATTTATAAATAATTAAATACAAAAATAACATAAAAGATAAATATAGATAATGAATAACTTCTAAATGGATGAGAATATTATTTTGTATTTTACATTTATTATTTTCTCAATATTGTTCTGAAATTAATAAATAATTAATTAACCTATATTTTTTGTTTTGTTTTTCTTAATTCAATGTATATTTATAATAGACAAGGTGAAAACCTCGCATTCGTAAGAATAAGGATAAAAATTTTGCACTGCGAAACCGATTTTTGCGAATTATTTTTTGAAAGAGTATACTCATTCATAATGGGAAAATAAGAAAAATTTTTTTAAAAACCGACTCCAAAAAAATTTTTTACAAAAAAAACCGACCCCAAAAAAAATATTTTTACAAAAAAAAAAAAACAAAAGATATGTAAAAAGACCTGAAAATCTATTATGAAAAAATGCACTAAAAATTTAAAAAAAAATGTATTATAAAGAAATGCACTAAAAGTTAGTAGGTCGTTTAGTTACTTTAGTTGGTCTACCCATATTTAGACAAATAAAATAAGTTATAGAACTTCAAAGTCATTAAAGAGCGAGAAATAAAACCTATTCTGACAAAATGGAAACCCGACTTCAAAAATCAAATATTCTATTTCTGTAAATATTAGTGTAACAGAAAAACGATAAGAAACAAAATTACAGCAAAACTTTTTCAAATATTAAGGGAGATAGTCAAATTTTGTGTTTTCCCCCTCCCTCAAAATCCCTTTCCCCTCGTCCGATTTTACCCATTAACGAACTTGACCTTTAGATACCGCCTCAAATATCAAATTTCAATCCAATCGGAATAAAACTGTGACCGCTAGAGAGTCCACAGACTTTTTAAAAAGTACATACATATATATATATATATATATATATATATATATATATATATATATATATACAAACTTTAGCGATAGTGATTTTTAACATCTAATAGGTAGGATCGATGGACATTTGAAGGAATTTTTACGATTTTTGCTAAAAGAATACCGCAGAAGAAGTTGATAGTAATATCCATCTTACATTTATTTTTTTATTGTAGATTAAATAATTTACTATTGCTGAAGTTAAGAGTGGAAATTTTTATTACAACGGAAATGTTTTCAAACATGAAGAATTTAGTAAATAACTATAAAACTAAAGAACTATATTCATGATTCAGTATGCAAGGAGATTAAAAAGTTGAAACATTTCTGTAATAAAATTTTATGTACATAATTTAATTATAAGATGAAAACTGATGGATAATTTTGTGACTAATGTGAATAAATAAAACAAATACAACTATTTTAGTAAACATTTTTTATTTCCATTTTGACCTTCTTAATTTCGACCTTGATAAACTTGTTGGTGCTGCATGAAGTAGTGGTTTCATCATGAATATAATATAACCTTTTTCTCTAGAAAAAATTGCACTAAAAGTTAATTGGATATAAACTTCTTACTGAAATTCAAATATTGCGCTGCTTAAAATTTTAAGTAATTTGATTTAAATTATACCGGAAGAGACAAAGTCTACAGATCTATACTTCTGAATAAGGTGTAATTTTAGTATGTCTCCATTGATTAAGGTTCATATAATAGCAAACATAAGCACTTTTCCGATTTATCGTTTAGACCGCAAATTTCAGGTGAGGAATGGGATCAAGATGGATGGGTCAATTGCCGAAGACATATCTGGTGCGGGGGTTTATGGATCTAGAATAAAGGAATCAATTCCTCTGGGTCAATATGTGACAGTTTTTCAATCAGAAATCTTCGCCATGCTGAAAGGTGCCCAGATTTGTAACATGATTGGTTGCAGTGGGGCACATATCAGCATCTTCTCAGATAGCCAGGCAGCACTTCGGGCCCTTGAGGTGTCAAGTTTCGAATCGAGGAGAGTCTATGAATGCTTCTAGGAACTGAACCACCGGGCACTGAGTAACACAGCTAGACTGATCTGGGTACTGGGTTACTCTGGCGTTAAGGAGAACGAAGTAGCGAACTCGTTAGCATGTGAGGGGTCATCTCAAACGCCCCTTTCACCTAAGCCTATCATTCCCATAGCAAGATGCTCTGTTATTTACCAAATCAAAGGGTGGCTGAAAAAAGCTCATCTCGATTACTCGGACTTTGCGCAGGGCATGCGACAGGTCAAGTTGTGCATAAACACAGCTAGGCCATTTGACTGTGCTCGATTGAAACTCAATAGAATGCAGTTGAGAAGGGTGGTGGGGCTTTTGACAGGACACTGTCGATTGAACTACCACCTACATAACTTGGGAATCTCTGATGCTCCCACCTGTAGAGCCTGTATCGAGGAAGATGAGACCTCTATACATGTTATGTGCGCCTGCAGAAACCTGCAGAGTGTCGGAAATAGAATGTTTGGGTCCGAAGCCTTGAACCCATCAATCCTGGTAGCAATCCTGGCGCTTCATCTGCTTAGAATGGTGCCTCTATCCGAGACTTCTCGCCTTCGGGTGACAGGTTGTTCTCAAGGAGAGCACAGAGGAATCCTTGGTCTAGGTGCTAGGGACCCACCTGCGGTACACTTCTTTCTATATGGTATGTATGAGCTACATACCGAAGTTCTAGCTCTTTAAGAATGAAAATGGTTATAAATACAGTTTACAAATATAAAAATACAATGCTTTCGACATGCCACCACGTTCGAAAGATATCCAAAACCGTTTTAAGTACCCACTATTTTGTGTGACTAGTCCATAATAAATGTATATCTTTTAAAATAAAATATCATTGACGAACTAAAATATAATGAACTTGCGGGTCACAGGTACTTAGTTATAATAATAATAATAATAATTGTCTTTATTTGTGATACCGTAAAACGGTGTAAATAGTGTCATACAGAATTATTACAATAGATTAATTTGATGTACAATATATAAAAACCTAATTAAAAAATTTATCTATTTTTAGAATAAAAATTCATTTATGTCATAAAACACTCGATCTAGTAGATATTGTTTTAAAGCTTTTTTTAAATTTATGAATCTTTTCAATGCTTTTAATATCTCTTGGAAGCTTATTATATATACGAGTTATAGATTTTCGAACCCCTCTATGGACTACATCCAAAGTAGACTTTGTTAACTGCAATTCACCTTTATTTCTTGTGAAATATTGATGATCTAAAACATTTTCGGTGTATAGGTCCATATTTTTTCTCAAAAATCGAGCGCTTTTAAGTATATATATATATAATGTGAAAAGTTAGTATATTAAGACTTTTAAAAATTGGCTTGCAGTGCTGTCTGGGATTCGAAACTATTACAACTCGTATACATTTAAAAAAAAAATACTTTTTGTGCATGTGCTGAGTATCCCCAGAACACCACCTCAAACTGTAGTATTGAGCAAAATTACTTGTGGTAGACATCCAATTATGTATCCCTATCAAGAAAATTTCTTAAAAATCGGATTACGTAAGCCGCTCTGTTGAATTTTGGCAAGATAAATTCCACGTGAGTCCTCCAGCTCCGCTGATTATCAATCCTAATTCCAAGAAATGTGACCCTATCTTTTGGTATGACATCTTGGTATTTAAAACTTTTAAGAATGAGGGAAATTTAAAATATTTTCTGAATTTGTAAAAGGAATTTGCCAATTTGTAAAAGGAATTTGTAATGGTAAATAATAGTTATAATAAATAATTATTATTTAAATAAATAATAAATATATATGAAAGATATAATTGATCTTTATTGATTTGATTTACGAAATATTTGTTTTTATTTATATGTAAATTACCAAGGTTGTAAACATTCAAAGCAACCGTGATAATAGAGGGAAGTTATAGTTGTTATGCAACAAATAAAAATGATGAACAAAATTATAATAATAATTTATTGAAAAAGCGATACCGCTACAATCTCCGTCTTCTCTTCATTTAGGCTTAAAAAGTTTAGAGAAAACCATTGTTGCGATTTATTGACACTGTTTGTAATTTCTTGAGGAAGTAACGCCTCATTCTCAAACTCACATAGAACCGCAGTGTCATCAGCAAACAAAAGTGTTTGATGTTCTATTGCAGTAGGCATATCGTTTATAAATAGAACAAACAAGATAGGACCTAAAATGCTACCTTGAGGTGTTCCCTTTATAACGTTTTTCCATTTTGAGTGTGTATAGTTAAGAAATTTGGAGCTGTTAGCTAATTTGACACATTGTTCTCTGTCAGTTAAGTAAGATTCAAAGAGTTTGAGAGCATTACCCCTTATGCTATAATTTTATAGCTTTTTAATAGAAATATTTTTGTCAAGGCAATCAAAAGCCTTTGTCAGGTCTAACAAAATCATTAACAAAATATTTTTGCCATTCCAAGCGTTTAAGATCGTATCGACTGCCTTTAAAATTGGCATTTCAATAGATCTTCCCTTTCAGAAACCATGTTGATTTTTACATACAATTTGAGAAGATTTAAGATAATTTGTTAATCTTTTCTGGATAGCCATTCCTACAATTTTAAAAAAGTTGGAGAGTACTGAATTTGGTCTGTAGTTAGTTAGAATTTCCCTATTATCTTTCTTGAGCAGGGGTAATATGATTGCCTTTTACAACTGAGCAAGAAATTCTTCTGTTTCAAAGCATTTATTTATTATTTCACTAAGTGGAAAACATACAACATCAGCACAACTTTTGATTACTTTGACTGGCACGTCTTCATATCCAGTTGATTTTTTTTTTAATTGTTGACAAATAATATAAATTTTCATAGAGTTCGTTGGATACAAGAAAAAATTATTTTGAATGTATTTAAAACTTTCGATATTGTTACAACTTGATTTACTAACGTTTAGATTTTTTGTAACGTTTATAAAGTAATCGTTGAATTCATTTGCGATTTCAAACAGGTTCGTGATTCCTCCATCCGATCTTGGATAAATTATTTCGACAATAGGGTGATCCTTTGTTTTACCTTTTGACATACTATTAGCGAATTTCCTCCAAAGGAAATCCAGGTTCGCCCGGGTTCGTTTATTGAATGAAGTAAATTCTTTTTTACTTTAACAATTTATTGACGATTTAAAATATTATGTGTATAGTTTACAAAAGTTGTAATTTCAAGTGTATTCTTTTATAATGTTCACCGTTTGCTTGTCTTTCACATACTGCCATATATTTCAATCTGTATTGATAATAAAAACAATATCAACATTTCGTTGTCCTAGAAACATTACATAATTTGTTCAATTCCACTTTCATAGGTAACTTAGTTTCGTTCCAAAATGTGTGGCCATCTGCTAGGTTAATATTCGTTACACTGCCCCCTTCTTAGACCTTTCGACTCGGAAGGTTTTTCTATTTTCTTCGTAAGGGGCCAACCGATTGAAATGGACTATACGTGGTTTTCCTTCACCCTTCTTCAAACGATAAATGACATCATTGATTCGTTTCTTGACCTCATATGGTCCTTCCCATTCGTTCTGTAGCTTGGGTGAGACTCCTCGTCGGCGTTGTGGGTAGTAGAGCCATACCAAATCTCCAGGTTGATAAACACCTTTCTCAGCCTTTAGGTCGAAGTACTCCTTCATTCAATCGCTAGACTGCTGGATGTTGTGGCGTACCCGTTCGTGGACATCACTCATAAGATTGCGAAGGGTGCTGATATAGTCTTCTCCAGCTTCGTTGTCTCCTGGTGGACGACCAAACATGAGATCACATGGTAAACGAAGTTCTCTTCCCATGATGATACAAGCTGGTGTTTGAGCAGTACTTTCATGAACCGACGAGCGATAAGCGAACAGGAACAGGTGTAAAAACGTATCCCAGCCTCGTTGGTGAGCTGAAACCACTTTGGCTAAGTGTCGGTTGATGGTTCGGTTCATTCGTTCCACCATTCCATCCGACTGAGGATGCAAAGCTGTTGTTCTTGTCTTGTGGATATTCAAGGTCGTACAAACGTTCTGGAATAATTCCGACTCAAAGTTCCTGCCTTGATCTGAATGGAGCTCCATGGACACTCCAAATCTACATATACATTCCTTTACTAGAACATCAGCAATGGTTCTACCCTCCTGATTCTTCACTGCATACGCTTCTACCCATTTACTAAAATAATCCATTACAACCACGATGTATTTATTTCCCGAGTCAGCTTCTGGAAAAAGTCCAGCAACATCAATAGCAATCCTTCCAAATGGGTTTCCGACGTTGTATTGGCGCATGGGATACTTAGGACATTTCTGGGGTCCATTGCTTGCTGCACACACAGTGCATTTACGACACCAATCTTGAACATCAGATTTGTAGTGTACCCAATAAAACCGTTCCCGTACTTTGGCTAGAGTTCTATTGACTCCCAAATGTCCTCCACTGGTCCCGCCATGAATCTCGTTCAGAACTTCGGCTACTCGCTTTTGAGGAACAATAACTTGTCTCTTCCTTACGTCCCCGTTCACATCCTCAACCACGCGGACCAGCATACCATCATTCAATGCTAAGGAGTTCCATTGAGCCCAATAAGCTTTCACATTCACCGAATGTGGAGAAACTGTTTCCCAGGATGGTCTATTGGCGCTTGTCTCCATGCAATTACCATCCTTAAATCTGGATCTGCTTCCTGGTCCTTCTGGAGTTCCTTAGGCAGCCATCTCTCATCAATTACCGTTGTCCTTCAAACCGAGGACTCATTGGCGCTTGTCTTCCGTGCCATTACCATCTTCACATCTGAGTCGGCTTCCCGTTCTTCTGTTTTACTACAATGCCTACAATCCTCTGCGCATGGTCTCCTAGACAAGGCGTCAGCATTACGATGCATGGTTCCAGGTCGATGTTGGATAGTAAAATCGAATTCCTGTAGCCTTTCTATCCACCTAGCTATTTGTCCTTCCGGATTCTTGAATTGTAGAAGCCATTTCAGGGCTGCGTGATCCGTTCTCAATAAAAAGTTTCTGCCGTAGAGGTATTTATAGAAATGCTCTATGGATTTAACCACAGCCAGAAGTTCACGTCGAGTCACACAATAATTTCTTTCTGGCTTGGACAACATTTGACTGAAGTAAGATATGACCCTTCTCTGTCCATTCTGGACCTGGGACAACACTCCACCAATCCCGACATTACTTGCGTCTGTGTCCAAGATAAACAATTCGTTGGACAAGGGATAACTCAGAACAGGCGCAGAACACAATGCATATTTCAGAGCTTGAAATGCTCTTTGACATTCTTCATCCCATAGGTACTTTCTATCATTTTCAGTTAAACGAGTTAATGGTTTCGCGAGGTTAGCAAAACCAGTGACAAAACGCCGATAGTAAGTGCATAGTCCCAAAAAGCTTCGCAATTCATGCTTGCTTCGTGGCCTTGGCCACTTCTCTATTGATTTTATTTTTCCACTATCAACAGAGACTCCTTCAGGAGAAACGATATGACCTAAATACTGCACTTGTCTCTGAAGAAGATGACATTTCTTCGGGTTCAGTTTCAGACCAGCTTTACTCAATCGTTGAAATACTTCCTTCAGATTCCTTAAGTGGTATCCAAATGATTTTCCCACGACAATTATATAGTCCAGGTACACTAGGCATGTTTTCTAGGATAGTCCTGCCAGCACGGTCTCCATTAGTCGTTCAAGCGTCGTTGGCAGAGCCCGAACCAACTGTGAATGCGGTTTTCTCTCGTTCCTTAGGTCCCATATCGACCTGCCAATAACCACTCTTTAGATCCAATGTTGAAAAATACTGTGATCCAGCAAGAGTGTCTAGGGTATCGTCAATCCTGGACAGAGGGTAGCTGTTCTTTTTAGTGATATTAATTAATTGACGATAATCGACGCAGAATCTTGTTGAACCGTCCTTTTTCTTGACCAGCACTACTGGAGAACACCACGAACTGCTAGATGGTTCTATAATGCCCTATTTCTGCATATCATTGATAATTTTGTCGGCTTCTTCTCGCTTTGCTAATGGTAACCGTCGTGCTGCTTGTCGGATAGGTCGGGTGTCGCCAGTGTCAATTTCGTGCTTCACAATATCAGTCCTGCCCCTTAATCTAATGCCGATATCAAAGTTGTTTTGGTACCCGCAAAGCAGTTGTTTGAGGGACTCGACTTGTTGGTCGTTAAGATGTCTGGATGATTCCTTAACTAGATTGGCCAATTCTTTTGATATCCCACCAACGTTTTTGCCAGCTTTTGGTCAGCTTTTATTATCGATGAAATTGGCTCACATTCGCCTCAAACGATTCCTTTTTTAAGAGCCTCAGAGTGATGGTTGAGATTCATCACTCTCACAGGCACAGTCCTGCGTATTTGTGACAACGTTCTTCCAAATGCTATACCCTTACCGACCAACTCTTCGTTAGCTCGGGATCTGAACAACATGACACTTCCCTGACGAGCATCTCCCCCTAATCGAGCTTCCACGATCATCTCGATTCTTTCAGGAATAATCACGTTCTCTGTCAAAATTATGCGGGCGCTTGCATTACCTTTGTGATGCAACATAATTTCTTCACCGCCCATATTCATTTATTAAGTCCATCCCGATAATTAAACCGTCCTCAATATCAGCTACCAGGACCTTGTGTTTAAAACTTTTACTTCCGATGGTTAGGTTGACATCAACTTCACCATAAGTAGTGGCTGCCTCTCCTGTTGCAGTGCGCAATCTCCATTTACTTGGAGCTACCCGCCCATTGGTGATGACGTTTGATCTCTCTATTGTTTTAGTCGCACCTGTATCCAACAGAAAAGAATACGGTCTACCAACAATCAGGCCGTCTACATATACGCTGTTATCCAATGTTTTACAAGATGCCACATATGCTATTTTCCATGGGGCTTGTTGGCTGCAGGTCGACGTTCGCCCTTTTGTGTCGGCCCTTTTTAGTTTTTTCGAAGAAGTGGGTGCTGTACTTCTTTAATTCTCTTCTTACACCATCTTCGGATGTGGCCAAGTGTCCACAGTTCCAGCAACGAATTGACCTTCGTGAATCCCTTTTGCTCCCGATGAATTCTTGCAACAGTTTTCTCAACATTTCCTCCTGAATGGTGTCATCTGTAGTTAAAGTACGTACACGTGTTGACCTGGATCCCGTTTGCTTCGCAGCCTCAAACTCCAATGCTTGAGACAAAGCATCATTTAATTTCTTCGGGCACGCGAGTGTAAGTACTTGCCTAGTCTCATTATCCCTAAGCCCATCGATGAAACCATCTATGGCTAAACGTTCTCGAATTTCTTCTGATGCCGTAACGTATGCTAGTCGAACGAGTCGAGCGACATCATTTTCAAATTCTTGCAACGTTTCATTTGGTTTTTGTATACGATTCTTCAGTTGGGAATGATAAACGTGTTCACGCTCAACAATTTGTAATCGTTCCGTTCCGTGGGTGACAATGTTTGCAACACGTCTTTAACGTCCCCTCTCAAGGCCACAGTAAGTTCTCTGCCTTCCGATAATCCGACCACTCGTTACTAGCAGCAGCAGCTTCAAACTGTACAGAGTAGTTAGTCCATGATGTTTTTCCATCAAAGGGTGGTGGTTTTGTGTGTTTTTTCCTTCCGGATTCACACCTTGAAGCACTGTTATTAACTACCGCTTCAATCTCACGAGTCTCCAGTATTTCACTGTTTGGCGTTACTACGAGTCTAGCTTCTAGCTCTAGGATTCTGAATTCCATCTGTTTGAATATATCATCGAAGACTTCTATAGATTGTAAAGCAACATCGATGGAATTTTGAACTGTGTGTAACTCTTCTTTCATGACATTTTGACTTGCTTGTAACTCTTCTTTCATGACATTTTGACTTGCTTGTAACTCTTCTTTCATGGCATTTTGTAAATCGTCATTCATGGCATTTTGACTTGCTTGTAAATCGTCTTTCATGGCCTGTATCGTTTCCATGTTCTTGGCATTTTGATCTTTCAGAATACATAATTCTGGGTCCACTCCTTCTTCAACAAGTGCTTCCCGCAACCGTTGAACCAATGCCCCCTTCTTGCCACCGCTATCAAGATCCCTTTCTTCCAGTTCACTTCTCAACTGAGCGACGGTTAAATTATTTAAAGTTGTCATTTTTTTTTCATATATATTTTTTTCAATTTACCCCAAACATCTGACACCAAATGTAGCGGTTTGCCCGGGTTCGTTTATTGAATGAAGTAAATTCTTTTTGACTTTAACAATTTATTGACGATTTAAAATATTATGTGTATAATTTACAAAAGTTATAATTTCAAGAGTATTCTTTTATAATGTTCACCGTTTGCTTGTCTTTCACATACTGCCATATATTTCAATCTGTATTGATAATAAAAACAATATCAACATTTCGTTGTCCTAGAAACATTACATAATTTGTTCAATTCCACTTTCACAGGTAACTTAGTTTCGTTCCAAAATACGTGGCCAACTGCTAGGTTAATATTCGTTACAATATATATATATATATATATATATATATATATATATATATATATATATATATATATATATATATATATATATATATATATATATTGTTGGATTACTGTTGTTTTTCGGTTTCCAAATGGGGCTGTGGAGCAGTGCTGTCACCAGGGCAGATGATTAAGTCTTACTCCGTGAAATTTAGATACCAATTACCAATTTAGATTATTAATCTTAAATGATTAAATGGACCGGAACAGCTTCTGAAGATTAACTAGACTACTAGTCTCTTACTGACTGATACTGAGACTACTAGAATAATCAGGCAGATGATTGTTATTGACTCTAACACTTTAAAATAATTACTATTATTTTAAATATAATTTATTTGACTTTAATTATTACAACAATGAAATTTAAAATATTTAATTGACTTTATTTATTGCAACAATGAAAATTCAATTTGATTATAAATAACAATAATTTCGTCGTTAAAGTATTTCAACAAAAGTTTAGAAAGACAATTCGATTCGTGCTGATTGATTTTGAGTATTTATAGGACGATTCAGGATATTCGTCAGCAATTTTGATATAGCGCGTGTACGCTATGTGGAGAGGTAAATTATATAGTTTTGATGATTCATAAGTTGATTTCCTTTGTAATTTACTAAACCAGTGACTCCCAACAATATATATATATATTAATTAGAATAATGATAAAATAATTGCCTGAATTGACAAAACTTAGTGAGATAAAATAAGATAACAAAGGAATAGAAAAAAGGAAGAAACGAGAAAAACAGGGAGCAAATTTTTTTTAACAAAAAATATAGAAAACAAATAGCGAAAAATGTCAAGAAACATGACAAGTAATCACAAATTGGATTTTATGTGCACACAACACAATGAATCCAAAACAACCGAACCACAACAATCTTTTGGCAAACACATCATAATATAAGCAATACAATCAAATGATAAAAATCATTTGCCAAATACAGAAAAATAACAATAGAAAAACTATAAAAAATGAAAATCCATTTAGAATAATGAACATCAAAAGTGAACGAACTTAATATTATATATTTATATATTAATATCGATTAAATTTTAAATTTTAAAGAAATAAATAGAATGTATATTGCACTGGATTAAAATATGATAATATAACGCAAAGAACAATTAAACTAGAAAATTATGTATAAATTAGTTGAGTTGTGGAAATAAATAATAGTCAGAACAACAAAAATCGCAAGAAATCACAATAAAAAACAGAAATACCACTGTAGAAATCACAGAAAGAAATATTGAAAAAATCACAGATAAATCACAGTAAAAATGTTATTCGTGAGATGTATACACAAAAGAAATAAAATACAACGACCCAAAAAAAAGAAAAGATTTTTTGAAAAATTGTGTGAACAAAATTAACAAATGTCAAACACAATGAAGTGAATCTCTGGGTAATACAGAATGTGAAAATAGAGGTCGGTAAGAATTGGTCACCCAACACACCACTGGTACATGGTGGGGATCTACTACGCATGCTCGAACGTAAAGTGGCAATAATGTAAAGCGTCTAAAAAAGATGATTGTTTTTTGCAAATAAGAAAATTGAATTATAGTGACTCAAGAAATGGTTCTGGTCCGTTAGTCGATTGATATTATCCAATGAGGACATATAGCAATTTTCCAAGTTTAGTCTGGTGTGTAACTGATTTATGATGGTAAATTCGGTCTGAGAGGACCTGTGACGATTGTCCAATATAGGACTTAGTACAATCCAAACAGTTAACCTTGTAGACGACATTGTGAGCAGGTAGTACGGGTTTAGGTTTTTTTAATTGCGTGAAAAGTGAAGAGACTCGATTCTTATATTTTGTATTTGAAAATAGGTTTCAATTCTATTTCCTGTAAAGATTTTTTCAAATTTGGAGGCAAATTGTGAGAATAAGGCAGGGTGATATATTTGCACGATTGGGCATCGCCGGTGAGCCATTATACTGTTGGGATACTTGTTGATCCTACTCAATTCTTTAAAACGTTTAACAGTTTCAGGTCTAAGAGACGGGGAAGTGAGTTTAAGTGCTCTGAAAGCAGTGTTGAAAAGAACTGAGAACTTGATGTTATAATGGTGGTAGGAATGGAAATTCAGCATTCTTGAGGAATGAAAAGATCTTTTATTCCACATAGTGGACAATTTGGAAGAGTTCTGGTCTCGAATGAGAAGAACATCAAGAAATTCCAGTTTACCACCCATCTCTCTCTCACTGGTGAATTTAATTTGCGGATGGAATTCATTCAATCGTTGTAACAAGGCCAAACTCTTGTTGTCACCCAAAACCAATAAAATGTCATCCACATAATATTTGATAACTGATGGTGTCAGTAACGGAAAGTTAGCAAAAACATCACTTAGCAACATGTTGAGGAAATAATTAGAGATTATTGGGGCCAAAATTGAACCCATAGACAATTCATTGTTTTGTGTATAAAATTTTTGTGGAGTAACTTGTGAAGTAAAGTAGGTGCCATTAATGTACAAACTTTCTATGTCCAAAAACAATGGTTGTTTGATGTTTGTGTGATTCTTAATATATCTAATATATCTTAATATGCTTTACAATCTATAGAAGTCTTCGATGATATATTCAAACAGATGGAATTCAAATCCTAGAGCTAGAAGCTAGACTCGTAGTAACGCCAAACAGTGAAATACTGGAGACTCGTGAGATTGAAGCGGTAGTTAATAACAGTGCTTCAAGGTGTGAATCCGGAAGGAAAAAACACACAAAACCACCACCCTTTGATGGAAAAACATCATGGACTAACTACTCTGTACAGTTTGAAGCTGCTGCTGCTAGTAACGAGTGGTCGGATTATCGGAAGGCAGAGAACTTACTGTGGCCTTGAGAGGGGACGTTAAAGACGTGTTGCAAACATTGTCACCCACGGAACGGAACGATTACAAACTGTTGAGCGTGAACACGTTTATCATTCCCAACTGAAGAATCGTATACAAAAACCAAATGAAACGTTGCAAGAATTTGAAAATGATGTCGCTCGACTCGTTCGACTAGCATACGTTACGGCATCAGAAGAAATTCGAGAACGTTTAGCCATAGATGGTTTCATCGATGGGCTTAGGGATAATGAGACTAGGCAAGTACTTACACTCGCGTGCCCGAAGAAATTAAATGATGCTTTGTCTCAAGCATTGGAGTTTGAGGCTGCGAAGCAAACGGGATCCAGGTCAACACGTGTACGTACTTTAACTACAGATGACATCATTCAGGAGGAAATGTTGAGCAAAACATTAATTTTCGGTACTTTGCTCTGCTAGCTTAACGGAGGTTATTTGCAAGATATGCTACAATTACAGAACTAATTGATAGATCCTAGTGCTTACAAAAAGTTTACAGAAGGATTTTTCACTGTTAGCCGTTCAGATGAATTAAGTTGTAGAACTTCAACGGATATGGTGATCGAGCAGTCAATGATGAAAGCTATGAAGACAGATGGAGATGTTGCTCGAGGGAGAAGTAAGAAATAGAGTGTCATAAGTAAATGGGTTTATAGTATGCATGCAATGAATACAGTTTGTGAAAGATTGGAAGATCTCGCTAATGTTGATGTTGATGCAAGCGATTCACGAGTAAAGAAAGATGTTTCAACGCATGATCCTTTTCCGGTGGTTGACAAAATTGTATCTATTGCGAGTGGTGTTGTTGGTAATAATAAAATTAATTGTTATAAAGCTCGTGATGTTGGACTTGCCTCTATGTCTAAAATAATAGGACTAACATTTTATAATATTAAATTGAAACGCGCTGACAAAGTAGTACCTTTTTTAGCTATGAGTAGCACCATAAAAGTTCACGATGAAAAAGTACCAGTTGACCCTGTATTATTATTTCAACGCATGAGTATTACTGTAGCATTTGAAGATGAAATTAAAAAATATTTTGAATATGAATTGGCTCCCTACCGTTTGTCGTTATTTGATGACATTGGAATGCGTAACGAAAGTCAGCCATTTACGATTGTTTCCAAATAGTAAATATTGATATTAACAACATTAATGCGACATGCATCATTGATGGAGGATATTTATTACACCGCATTGTGTGGGATAGCAAAGAAACATTAAACATTATTTTAGATAAATACGTTCAGTATGAACGTCGACATTTTGGTCATAGAGTTACTGTAGTGATGATGGCTCTAATGATTGTACGAGAAATATTAAAGTCGCAGAACAACGTCGTCAAACTACAGCAACATCTTCATCTTCTGACATTTTATTTGATCGATTTATGAGGTTCCTACCAGTGAACAGAAATTTCTTGCAAATACTCACAACAAGTCTCGGTTCATTTCAATATTGAAAGAAAGGTTTACCGCTGAAAATATATTGGTCAAACAAGCTTATAATGATGCTGATGTACTGATAATTGAAACAATAATAGAACAATTCAAGTTGACAAACTCCAATCGAAAAAAAATTTTTTTTTTCAAACCTGGAAAAGCTCAACATTAGTCGGAAATATATTCATCGAAAAGTTTATCTGCTTTTGCAAAGTGTCAAAATCATGTACTATTTTTACACGTAATAACTGGCTGCGATACGACAGCAGCATTTTTCAGGAGGGGTAAAACAACAGTTTTTAAAATGTTTGAAAAACAAGATTTTGTTCAATGTGCTGAAGTTTTTAAAAAGAGTAACCCAACTGCACAAAAAGTTCACCAACCAAATCACCAACGGAATTCGCTTTCTTTTTTCAATGTACGAAGCTCCTAAAAAACTACCTGCTTAGATAAGTTTCGATACGCATGTTTTGTTAAAAATACTCGTAATAAAAAACGAGTGCAATTAGCTTGTCTTCCTCGATCCTCTGCTTCTGCTCATCAACATCTTTTTCGGCTATTTATAATCAGTTCAAGTATGGCTTGGTTATCAACTAGATCCAAAAGACTGGGGTTGGAAGTTGATCAACAATACATTGGAACCAGTCCAGACTTTATTCCCACCTACGCCGGAAAAGCTCCTCAATACAATTTTTTGCAACTGTAAAAAGGGATAGAGTGCTAAATGCGGCTGCAAAAAAGTTAGATTGTTTTGTTCTCTTGCATTTACAACAAGACTAATATAATCAACAAGAATAATCAAAATTGTGAGAGACTGATTCGGTTCAGATTTGTTCAATTTTATTGAACGGAAGTGTACATCTCGATCTCAATCCTCACGGGAAGGAACAATTACTCTAAATTTGCGGTCAAAACGATAAATCGGAATAGTGGAATCCTGTGTCATTTCCACAAGTGAGATCACAGTCCCCAACCTGTTCATTATACTCGCACGACCTGTGTTTGTCCTGCAGTGCCACTGTGTGCAACTCCTAAGTCGATAGGCAGCTGTCACGATCTCCGCTTCAATCATTAAATGAATCGGCGGAATACCTAGAAGGGCGCCCAGTGCAGGAGTAGGAGTTGTTCGCATGGCTCCAATGACACTCATAAGACAATTGCCATACTCCGGCAACTGCCCCAAGTGTTGGGGCCGTTACTGGCGTCAGCCTCTCCAGAACCTTCGCTGCAACGGCAGCTTTGCCGGTTGCCGTGCTTCCGGTTTAGGTGCCTCCCCAGGGAGGCACGAACCAGACCAAAGTATGCAATCGAGCAAAGTATGCGCATGCCCGAAGTACAAGCCTGGAGCCCTCTGGGTGTTCAGTCCGATCGTACACTTTCCAATTCACAGTGCCGATACCCGTGCTTTGGCGGGTTATTCTCTTCAGGATAACTCCATCCTCCTCCCTAGATTCCGGCACCCCTGGGATCCAGAGGAACATTGTCTTAATTACTCTGCGAGGAGGAGGGATGGATTCACTCAACCTCGCACCCACCCAAGCGGCTACTTCCGGTACTGTCTATATAAGCCAGTCCCTGCAAACAGCATCCGTAGCTATCACTGCGAGTCCATTTGGTCCTGAGGTGAAGCTTTCAAAGCGGAGAACGATGTCGTGTCCCTGTTTAAGGACTCGTCGGTCACCCGTTTAAGGGCACCGCAGGGCATTCCGACCTGTTCCACCGAAGCGATCCGAAGCGAAGGCATGACCAGCCATCCTGCTCCGTTTCTGTGCCTGTGTGACAGATGGTGTTGTTTCCTTTTCTGTTACACCACGTTTCTCTGGACGGACTGGGGTTGACTCCACCATAATCTTGCTAGCTGCAGTTTGAGGTGACCTTGGGACTTCACCACTTCCTGAAGCTGCTTGTTGAGCCATTGCTCTCTGTCGGGCTAACCGCTTTCGCTGTGCGTCTCCAAGACGTTTAGCTTTCAGCTGTAGCGTCTGCAGATTCACCGAGCTATCAGTGTCTATTAAGGAACCTGGTTCCACTAATGTGGAAACCTAGGTTCATTGAAGAAACTTTACCTTCCCCTGCTGGTCGGCCTTGCGACGTCCCTGCGGTAGATGGAGGTGTACTGTTTCCAGTTTCTTCCTTCTTGGGATTATTAAGTGTCAACCATATTTGATACCACGATTAAATAAATTATATAAGAATTGGCCTATACACACCCATAGGCGTGTCAGTGCGGAAATCGCTTAATACTAACTTCCCTTAATCATGCAACAGCAGAAATAAATTAACTATGAATATATTTATATTAGTCATATATATTAGGCGCTTAATATGAAACTTTTGTATAAATAAATCACAGACCTCCATCCGTCTTATATGGACTAACTATTCTTATGGCATAAAATTTATCGTACACTAGAGCCATCTATATGTACAGAGTTTATTAGCGAGAACTAATCATATATTAAATTGGTGCAAAGATTAAACAGAAATAGAGTTTTTTTAAATAATATTTATTATGATTATCAATAAAATCTTTTAGTTATATAATAAACTATTTTCACTTATGAAAAAAATTTTACGAGCATAAATAAAAAATAGTATTTGTTTATAATAAAAATTTCTGGTTAATAAAGAATATAATATATTTGGAAAGTGTTTTAAATTATAAAAAACTGTATTCATGTTACAAATTATGAACATCACTTTACAAAAAGTACATTTTAAATACCAGTTTCTAGAGTATCACAATCGATAGCGTTAACAATAAATCACAGAGGTTAATAATTTTACAAGAAATAGTTATTCTAAATAATATAAACTGTAATATATTTGTCGAAGTGTTTTAAATTATAAAAAACTGTATTAATATTGCAAATTATGAACTTCACTTTACAAAAAGTACTTTTTAAATACCATTGCAGTCTCCAGAATATCACAATCGATAGCGTTAACAATATGTCACAGACGTTAATAATTTTACAGAAGAAAACTATATTATAAATAACAAGTAATGTAACAACTAACTGAGTTAATTATTTGAATACCCAATATATACTGAGTTGTGTATCAATGTTTGAATTGTTAATATTTTTGTCTATTCAATGTATATAAAACATGAATAATTTGTTTGTTTTGTGTTATTAACAGTAAAAATGTTCTTGCATTAATAAAAAGGAATATTAATGTTCATAATATTTTTAGAATTTTAAAAATTGAGTTATATATTTGAGTTCATCAACGCGAAGCGACTACTAACGCAAAGCGTTGGTCAACGCGAGCTTGGTCGATAAGCGTTGGTCGATACGAAGCACTAGCTAACGCGAGGAAGTTAACGCGGAGCGTAAGCAAGTTAACGCGAAGCATTAGTAAATCAACGCATAGCGTTGGTAAGTGGAAAGCGTTAACCAACGCGAAACATAAGCTAAATCGAACCGTTAGTCAGCCAACGCGAAGCGTTGTTCAATGCGAAGCTTTAGTTATTCAAAGCGAAGCGTCAGTGATTTTCGAAGCGTGATTTCACGCGAATCGTTAACTAACGTAAAGCGTTAACAATGCGGAATGTAACCAATGCGGAAAGCGTTGGCAAAGCGTTCGTTTTAGCTTACACGAAACGTAAGCTAAAACGAACCGTCAGTCACCGCGAAGCGTTAGCACGCGTAAGTTATACAACGCGAAGAGTTAGCCGACGCGAAGCGTTAGTCAATACGAAGCGCGTTAGTCAATAGTGAACGGGAGGAAATTAACGTTGAGCTTAAGCAAGTGTAAATCAACGCAAAGCGTGGGTAAACGTAAAGCGTTGGTAAATGCAAAGCGTTAACCGTGCGTCCGTACATTCCAGCTCCCATGCGATGCTATCAGTGTCAAAGATACGGACACACGGCAGGTAGATAGATGTGAAAGGCCTCAAATATCTGCCTGCGGGGAGCCTTTGCACGAAGATAGTGCAATGAGCAATCACATTTGTAAATTGTGGGGGTAGTCATTCGGCGAAGTCGAAAAACTGCCCTAAACATAAGGAAGAGATTGCTTTCCAGAAAGTGAGAGTTCTGGGTAAGCTCACTTACCCTGAGGCACGCAGGAGGGTGATGAGCTCCAGTCCTCGCACTCAGCCTCCCGTCTGCTATGCCCGCATCACAAGAACTCCCACCCCTTCAACTGACGCTTCAATTCGAGCTAAACATGCTTCTGGCAGAGCATACACCTTTGTGTGTATGTATACAAGAAACAAATCTTAGACCGGCGGAGACATATACCCTGAAGGGTTATACCATCCACCGGCTAGATGTTCTGCCTGATGTTCGAGCAAGGGGAGGTGTCGCAATATTAATAAGGCAAGGCCTATCTTACCAGGCCCTTAGCCTTGACACCCCCCTACAAGCTATAGCTGTTAGAATATACGGATCGCTCGAACTCACAGTATGCACAATCTATCTGCCAGACTTCGATTGGAGTATCGAAGATCTGGCACGGTTAACCTTGCAACTTCCACAATCATTTCTGATGCAAGGTGTTTTTATCGCTCACAGTCAATTGTGTGGCTGTGAGCATAGATACGCACGTGGGAGACTCATCGAAAGTTTTTTGGATGAGTCAAACACGTATTTTTAAAGTACCGGTGAGAAAACCCAATTAAACGCCAGAACTGGTGAGATGTCAGCAATTGATCTGACACTATGCTCATCAGCTCTGGCTCATCGACTGGAATGGATGGTACTCCCTGATCTTTGTGGGAGTGACCATCTACCCATCACAATTTCTCATAACTCACCGATGTGTCCACATCCTACTTCACCGAGATGGCGTCTTCGTCGAGCCAACTGGGACACTTGCATGGAAAGTTTTCAAGTTCCCACGTTGGGGGGAGACGTAGAAGAGGATGTGCACAAACTAACCTCCAAAGTCATTGAGGCAGCTACACATGCTATAAGTAAGTCTTCCGGCATTTCTCCTAAGAGAAAAGTTCCCTGGTGGAATGATGTCGTGAGATAAGCGGTTGCAGAGAAAAGGAGGGTGTTTAACTGAAAAGACGCCCCACGCAGGAAAATTTGATAGCCTTTAAAAGACGAAGATCTATAGCAATCAGAATTATTCGAGATCAGAAAAGGCTATCTTGGGAGCAATATGTTTCGGCCATCAATACCTCCACACCATCTTCGGAGGTATGGAGGAGGGTGAAGGCAATTTGCCCTCCTCAATTTGAATGGCCGGGTCATATCGCAGCGTACCGAAATCGCTGGGTGTTTAACGGAGCATTTCGAGCACGCCTGCAGCTCCCAAATTTATGACCCAGATTTCCTGCAGATCAAGATGCATCACGAACAACATGATGATCTTGATTTTTTCTCAGATGAACCCCTCCAGTATAACAACGATTTTACAATGCAAGAACTACTGGAGGCGCTAAAAGGGTCAACAGATACATCACCTGGCCCCGATACAATACATTATGTCATGAATCTGCCTTATACTTTTAAGTACAGATTACTGACTCTATACAACAATATTTTTCGGCAGAGCGTTTACCCTCAGCAATGGCAGGAGGCCATTATTATCTCGCTGCTTAAAGAGGGTAAAGATTCATCGCAACCATCAAGCTACCGTCCAATATCTTTGACTTGCTGCTTCTGCAAGATATTGGAAAAAATGGTGGCTGGAAACAGACGTCTCGTCTGGCGGCTAGAAACTAATCATCTGATGAGTATATATCAGACAGGTTTCCGCCAATTCCATTCGACGACGGATCAACTCGTTTGCCTTGAGAATGCCATTCACGACAACTTTCTCCGGGGCTATCACTTTGTGGGAGTGTTCTTCGACCTGGAAAAAGCATATAATATGACTTGGAGGTAGGGCATTCTCAGGAAGCTGCATGACTGGGGTCTAAGAGGATCTCTGCCTCAGTTCATTCAAAGTTTTATATGTGACCGCAAATTTCATGTCCGGGTGGCTGGCACTGATTCTGACTCTGGGATCCATTCTTAGGAGAATGGTGATCCCCAGAGCTCGAAGCCTAGTGTCACCCTTTCTGCTATAGCGGTCAATCACATCGCAGCTTCAGCCCCGATTCGTCAATGTCTGTATGTTGATGACCAAGCAATTTTCTATGGAGCTCCATCAATGGATACAATTGAAATGACACTCCAGCAGGGCATCAACGAAGTGCATTCTGTAGAAAGTGTTGGTATTCGGTTCTCCACAATTAAAACTAAAGTGGTCCATTTTTGCAGAAAACACAAGGCACATCCTGATCCGATCCTTTACTTAAAGAGATCCCGCCTTGGATTTGCCCATTCTATTAGGTTTCTGCGATTTGTCTTTGACAAGAAATTAACTCCTCCAATCCCTTGCAGCGAATTGTCGCAAGGCATTGAATGTGGTTAAGGGATTGGCTGGTACATCGTGGGGTGTGGACCGGGAGATGTTACTGCGGCTTTATTCATCGCTGGTTCTGCCCAGGATGAATTATGGCTGTGTAGTATTCTCCTCCGCCCGGATGCCAGCGCTCAAATTCCTAGATCCTATTCACCACGCAGGCATTAGACTTGCTACAGGAGCCTTTCGAACGAGTCCCTCTATGAGTCTATTTGTAGAGTCGGGATTGCCGCCATTGAGGATGGGGTGTGAGCGCCTGCTCCTCAATTATGTCGTGGGGGTATGGGCTAAGCCCGATCATGTCAACTTCCCGACTCTCTTCAGAAAATCAAGATTTCAGATTTCTGAAATGACTCTATGAGAGACGTGCTACGGTCTCAAGACTTTTGGCCGTTCGAACGCAGGAGCTTTTAGAAAGTCTTAATTTCGAATTGGCTCAGGTACTTCCCTTTAATATTCATAAAGTACCTCCTTGGTTGATCCCAAAGGTAAGGTGCCGCTTTGACTTGGCTGATCTCCGTAAATATGAGACCAGTTTTCAGTACTAACGGACCTGCTTCCAGCAAATTATTAGCGAATACAATGACTCTCTGTGCGTGTATATGGATGGATCTAAAACCATTTCTGGTGTGGGGAGCGCTATTGCCATTGGAAATAGCTCACACACTTGGTCGCTCTCCCCACAGGCATCCGTGTACACTGCTGAATTATTTGCAATTTTGCAAGCCCTGCGATATTGTGAAGAGAAAATGTTTATTTATTAAAGTACGAGATACGAAAGTAGATTAGATATCTTCCTTGAACTAAGTTCTACATAATATTATTAAATAGAATTATTGTTATAATTATTAAAGCGTGATTCGAGATTATAATTATTATAAGCTCGTGTAACTTTACAAATTATTAATTAACAGGTTCCCAAATAATGAAAAAATTCTGAAACTTTGGATCAAAAATATGGTATACGAATACTTGGGTTCAAGACATTTTTCGAGGCAGTGCCATGATATTAGAAGTGGACATATCTTTCTACGAAAAGGAAGTATTCCAATAATTTTTTATACATTATTTAATATTATTTAGAATATCTGTACCTTCTGTAAAATTATTAACGTTAGTGATTTATTGTTAACGCTATCGATTATGATAATCTAGAGACTATGGTATTTAAAAAGTACTTTTTGTAAAGTTATGCTCATAATATGTAACATTAATACAGTTTTTTATTATTTAAAACCCTTTGACAAATATATTATATTTTTTATTAAACAGAAATTTTTATTAAATAAATACTTTTTTTTTATTTATCCTCGTAAAATTTTTAGTTGAAATGTTTTTCGTAAGAGAATATAGGTTATAATATAACTAAAAGATTTTATTGATAATCATTATAAATATTACTTAAAAAAAACTCGGTAAATTGAAAAACTAAGATTTATATATGTCCTTTAATCCTCGCGCTAGTTTGAAATATGATTAGTTCTCGCAGTGAGAGTACTCGTATATGGAAGAAATATCTAAATTTAAAACTTCCGGTCTTTTAAACTAGGAAATATTTCGGCTTAAAATAAATGAACTTGTGCAATTGGTAGTTACTTCGAAATCAAGATTGTGTAAGTATATACAGGAAGTATCGAATTTAAACTAAATCAATGGCCATGTTCGGCCGAACTAAGTCCTTAGTAAACTAAGTAAGTTAATCAACCTGGACATACTTACTATCTTAGTTAACTTATAAGTAACATCGTACTCATACTACCCAATAAAAAAAATTGATTTATCCATTTTTTATACGGAATTTTCCATATAATAAAAATTCACTTAAAATTTCGAATGCTCTGTTTTACTACGTCAAAATTTCATGTAACAATGGCCGTGACATACAAAGTAAAATGGCGACATAAGAAAAGTTTCTTAGTTCAATGAAGTGTCCCGGCCAACAACTTAGCTCAGTACTCTGACTTAGTGTACTACTTAGTGTAACTTACTTAGTGTACTAAGAACTAAGTACGGCCGAACACGGTCAATTTGACGTTAATGACATTGAATTATTTCTTAGTTTATCAGTATTTCATAATTTTATGAATACAAGTTTTTCATAAAAACAACATTTTGTATTAAATAATTTTCACATAAATTGAATAAAAATACAAGAAACTTAGTTGTTGTAAAATTGTATAGATCTCAATGTGTATTTCCGCATTAATCTGCACGTTTGTTTTGATAAACTAACTGTAATTTTATATTTAATAAACTTTCACTGTTTAATGGCAATTTTCAATGTTTATTGCTTACAGTTTACACCAAAAGACGTTCATATAATAATTATTTTATAACCAATTGAATTTACAAGTAGGGAAGCCCCGGAACAGTTTCTTTTATTTTTTCTCATTTGTAATAAATGTATCAAACCTGTAACGCAACGAAATGCGTTGTCGGAAAGTTCATTTTCTTTACTTTAATATGACATGTGAGTTTTTTTAAAAATTTTTATGACATTCGAGTTTTTAGCTTATTTCCTCCAGAGGAAATCAGCTATTGTTTTTGCACATATATATATATATATATATATATATATATATATATATATAAGTTATAAACTCGGTAGAAGTTTATGTTTAAAAAAAAAATTATTTATTTAAAAATTTAATTGTTACAAATATTTAATTGTTACAATATTTAATTGTTGAAAATATTAATTATTACAAAAAATATTAATTATTACAAAAAATATTAATTATTACAACGAAGTTTAAAATAATAGTCAAAACGTTAATTAACAGCGATTATGTACATGAAAGTAATAAGTGTTCAATCAATCAAAATGTTCGGTTTATATACAATAATTTTGGATTAGTAAGTGTTTTTACAATAAATTTGGTCACGTTGAT
The DNA here is from genome assembly GCA_963920215.1 of Nineta flava. NCBI lineage: Eukaryota > Metazoa > Arthropoda > Insecta > Neuroptera > Chrysopidae > Nineta > Nineta flava. The sequence goes on along the minus strand of OY986043.1, from coordinate 42,072,746 downwards.
CGATGTTTGACAGGAAATGCTGATCCACATGTACACGAGTTTTATTATTTAGTATTGGGTGTCCCATACTAGAATCTATAACTCTTCCGTCCTTAAGACAGAAGTCTGACTTCCGAAGGGAGTTGGACGACTGCAGGCGCCGATGATGTACGCCTAACCATGGTTTCCACTGGTGCATCTTTACTCTTTCTAAGTTTTCTAAACATAAAATATAGAATTAAACAAATTATAGAAATAAAAGTTGTTACTGTCCAAACACCGGTGTGCATAGAATGTTGATATTTCAATGATTGGAGTTCTTTCGTATTTTCCAAGTGTTTCACTTTTAATAAATCCAGATTAATGTCCTTCGATATATTCGTTATGTTGATGACATTATACATTATTTGTTCCAACACGATGTTGTGAGTTGAGGTTAATAAAGTTCCATATTTGATTTGATTAATAGTTAGTTGGCATTCATGTAATATTATATTGAGTTTTCCGATGAAGTTGGTTATATTTTTCCCACAATTATTAGTGATGTTAACAGGATTAGTTGTCGATACTATGATGTGATTGGTTTCGATTTCTTCTATGAAGTCTTCCTCCATAGTTCGATGAAGTGTGCATTTGGCTGGTTTGTTTTCTAATATTTGGATCTCGCATTGGTTTGAGCTGGTTTCTTGTAATTTATATGGTGGGCATATGTAGGTTTGTTCTATTCGGTTGCAAGGTTTTTGTAGAAATAGGAAATGTTTATGATTATACAGGATTATGTTTGTTAAAGGTTTAATTATTTGATGTTGTTCGGGTAAGGGTCTAATTTTTATTGTACTAAAGGTTTCGTTATGGAATTGAGGTATCATTACAGCGAATATAATATTACTCCCGTTATAATAAGCCTTTAAATTTAATAATTGGTATAATTGTTCATCACTTCCGATTTTTATTTGTGGTTTTAAAGCATTATAAACTATATTTAATTCTTGTTTAGTTAATATGTGTTTTGAGATAATGTTCAACCGGGCCAAATCCATAGAAAGAATAATGTCACTAATATGATCATCTAAATACTGTAATTGTGATTGAACCGAGAAGTATATTTGTGACTGGAATAACTTGTGAATGAACTTGTGTTCGAGAAGTGGATAAGATTTAATAGCATCCACAATTGTTTTAAGTTTAGTCTGTTCGGTATTAATAAATTTGGTTATATTGTCAAATCGGTCAATCATTTGTGTATTTAATTTATGTTGTGAATTTGTGCTATCTTCGATTAGTAATTGATTATTTTTTAATACTTCTATCTGCTTGTTAATTTCTATCGCGTCATTGTGGTCCATATTACCGGTTATTCCTTTAATTACGTATCCTAAGCCATCTATTAAGCCACGTTTTGATCTATAGGTTTTCAGTTCTAAACTATCTATTTTATTCTCTAATTTGTGGTATAAGGATTTTAAGGTATTAGTATTATAAAATAAAGTCATATTTAGATCTACATTAAATACATTAGTTTTTAAATGTTCTAAAGATTCCTTTATATTAGTTATGTTAATTATGTGGATTAAATTATTATAATGTGAGGTTAATTTAGTTTCTCCTAGATTGAGTGCTAATAGTCCTTTTGTGTGCGTAAGGTCGTGGTATTCTATACGTTGGGGAAGAGAGGAAGGTGTCAGGCACCTGAAAAAGATTAATTTCTTTTAGGTTTAGTCTTTGATTTGTGGTACTTAAATTTGTTATTTGTGTGGAATGTTAAGTTAGTTTCTTTGGTTACTTTCTTTTTGTCATATGGTGGTCGTAGTTTAGTATTTCTTTGATTATTTTTTATATACACGTCATCCTGTCCTAGGGTAGGGGGTTCTGATCTGTCTTGGTTTTTCGTGTCTAAAATTTGTATGTTTTTATCGTTTTGCTTCGTTATTATTTCTTGTATAATTTTTATTTCCTCACGTTGTTTATTAGTAAATTCCGTGATTGCGTTATCGTTCGGTTTAAGTATAGTCTTTTCTCGAATTCCACGTATGATTTCGAAGGGTGTAAGTTTTGTTGAAGAGTGGATAGAGTTGTTGTAAGTAATCATGGTCAAATCTAATAGTTGGTCTAAAGGTGAATTTTCTTTATTTTTTAGTATTCTAAGAATTTCAAGTATGGTGTTATGTAGCCTTTCTACTGGTGAGTTACCCGTAGAGTTTCTAGCAGCTGTTATATGATTCTGTATGTCGTAAAGTTTGAGGAATTCTCGCATGTCTAAGTTAGAGAATTCGTTGCCATTATCGTGTATGATTTTAGTAGGTATACCATGTCTTGCAATATATTTTCGAACTATTTTTAATACTTCAACTGAATTTCGAAAGGGGATGATAGAACATTCTGCGTACTTACTAAATTTGTCTATTATGGTCAGTACATTAGATTTTTCGATATGGAGTAAGTCCATATGAAGTATTTCAAATGGTTTGGTGGCTATTTCGGTCGGTGTCTGTTTTAAATGCAGTGGATGTCTCTCGTATTTAAATTTTAAACAGGTGTCACAAGTATTAATGAAAGTCGTGATTTTTGACTTCATATTGTCAAAGTAATATGTTCTTTTTAAGTGGTTTAGTGTCTCGTCTATTCCTCTGTGCACCGATAGTTCGTGGTATTTACGTATGATTTCTGTTTGTTCTTCTAGGGTTTGAATGTCCGTTAGTAGGGTCGTACATCTGATAATTTTATATTTAGAGAAGTATTTATCATGAGTTTCATTGAATACTTTAAATGTATCGTCATTAGTCATGACGGCATTTAATTTGTTAGGTGATAAATATTCTTTAAATATTTCAATGCATTGTTTTTCTGTCGGGGTGTTTTCTATTTCTATCGTCAAACGTTTGCGAGTTTTGAATAGGTATTCGGTATTTATTTGGTTCCTAAGTCCGGTATCGATAATTATTTGATTACTAAATTCGTTTAGTGCTTGTTCAGATATTCGTATGCCTTCGTTTATGTTTTCCTGAGCTGAATGTACAGTTGATGCTTCAGCATCTTGTGAACTAGTATCAATATTATTGAGTTCCGCGGGTATACGACTTAGTGCATCCGCGTTGGAGTTTACTTTTCCTGGTTTATAGTCAATGTCGAAGTTGTAATCTAAAAGTTTGATTTTCCATCTAACCAACTTTGAATTAGGCTCTTTTAAAGAAAAAACCCATTTCAACGGTTTATGGTCTGTCAGTATGTTGAATTTTTGTCCGAATAAGTAGGGTCTGAATTGCTTGCAAGCCCACACTATCGCCAACAATTCTTTTTCTATTGTGCTATAGTTTTGTTCTGATTTATTGAGTGTACGTGAAGCGTAACACACAGGTTTGTCGTGTCCAACTGTACCTTGCGATAATACAGCTCCTAATGCGTAATTACTAGCGTCGGTAGTGAGTATAAAGGGTTTGTCAAAATCCGGATATTGTAATATCGGGTCACCGATGAGGAGAGTTTTACAATATTCGAAACACTTGATGTACTCTTTATTTTTTGTATCGATTTTTGTGTCTTTACGTAAACATTGTGTCATAGGTTTAGTTATCTTTGCAAAGTCCTTTATGAATTTTCGGTAGTAGCCCAAAAGTCCGAGAAATGACTTGATTTCTGTCACAGTCTTTGGTAATGGGAATTTTTTTATTGCTTCGATTTTCCCAGGGTTAGGTTTTATACCGTCTGTGGTCACTACATGTCCTAAAAATTCGATTTCTTTATGTAAGAACTCGCATTTGTCCAGTTGCGTTTTGAAGTTATGTTTTCTTAATTTGTCAAAAACTTTCCGTAACATTTCGACATGTTCGGTCAGAGATGTTGAAAAGATTATGATGTCATCCATATAAACTAATACGTTTTTACCGATGAATTCTCTCAAAATATTGTCCATGACGCGTTGAAATGTAGCGGGGGCATTTTTAAGTCCAAAAGTCATTCTTGTATACTCGTAATGTCCATTGTCTACTGTAAATGCAGTCTTTGCAATGTCCTTAGGGTCCATTTCGATCTGATGATATCCTGACGCGAGATCTAGCGTTGAAAAGTAGCAACACTTGCCCAATTTGTCTAGTATGTCAGATATGTTAGGTAAAGGGTATCTGTTGTCTATTGTCTTTTCATTTAGTTTCCTATAATCGACTACTAATCTCCATTTCTTTTTGCCCGAAGCGTCAGCTTTCTTCGCGACAATCCAAATTGGTGATGACCATGGAGAATTAGAAGGTCTAATTATATTTTTCTCTAAGAGCTCGTTAATTTGTCGTGTCACTTCTTCTTTGTGGCAATGGGGGTATCGGTATGAGCGCGTGTATATTGGTAATTCATCTTTTGTTACAATATAATGTTTAACATCAGATGTAAACGTCATATCTTGGTCGGAAGTGTAAAATATGTCTCTGTAGTCAGTACAAGTATTTATTAGAGCGTCTTGTTCCTCTTTATTTAGATGTTTCATTCGGATATTTTTCATAACAAAATCGTAATTATCTGAATATTCAACTTCCATTGAATTTGAATGAATGTTGTATAATTCGTGATAATTAGTGAGCGATTCACTGTTTAACGGTTGTGAAATTATTATTGTTTGTGGTGAATCTATTTCATTTGTTATAAAAACTTTTGCGAATGAGTCCTTTGCTTGGTATATACCACTTACTGTATGTACGTTCTGGTTGAGTTTAATTTGTGGTATGAGTATGTCGCCATTTTTTATAAGAGTGGGGACTGTTATAAATTTTTGTTCGTATGCTTCTAAAGTATGTATCTGTGGGGTCGTACAAGGTTTATAGTATAATTTGTTTGTTACGTTTCCGAAATTAATTGAATGGTTGTTATAGTTAATGTTAGCTTGAAGGTCTTGTAGTGTCTGACTCCCTATGATTCCGTCAAAGTAGTAATGGAATTTAAATACTAAAAATTCTAAAGGTACATGGTTATTTAATTCCTTTAGATATTTTACTTTTACTTTATGTGAAATCTTGTGAGTCTGTAATGCAGTTTTAACGTTAGTGTTCGTAGGTATTAATCTTAAGTCGGTTACGTGTTTTGGGTCGATAAAATTATTGTCTGCTCCAGTGTCAATAAGAAATTTCAATTTATGGAATCCGTTTTGAATCATTATGTAAGGTAGGGCTCCGTTTGATCGGTGTGAGTTAAGCTCTACGATGCCGGCGGATTCGAGGCTGTAGCCAGAAAATCCTGATCTTCAACGTATTCGATTTCATTTAGATCAGGTTGATTAAATTCAACTTGATCAGGTGGGTCATAGAATTGAAAATCATTTTGATTTGAGTAATACGAGCCGTCTGTTGTTCCAGTATCGTGTATGGTATTGTCTTGGTCATAGTTGTTTTCAACGTTAAACAATTCTTTAGATACAAAGTTAGGAGGTCCTGTTGATCTAAACATATTGTTATTATACTGTCTAGTATTTCCCGAGGACGTGTCCATAGGTTCCGGTCTAAATCTGTTAGGTTGATTGTTAGGTTGTTGCGGTCTATTATGAATTTGGTTAGTGCTAAAATTAGATTTATTTGGATGATTATTGTTTTGTTGGTTGTTATATTGCGGTGGTCTATAATGTAATCGTTGATGGTTACCGAATGGGTTTTGCCATTGTTGATTAACATTTGTAGAAGGTCTATTGTTAAAATTTGGTGGTATGTGTCGTATTATTTGTCTAGGTTGTTGTATTTGTTGTGTCGGGACTATTTTCTGAATAGGTTTACCTTGGTGCTGTGTTTGTTTATAGAAAACATTTTGTTCCGTCTGCACGCGTTGCCATGCTTCTCCCAAGTCTTTGGGTTGGAATGCTCTGACAATATTACCTATATTTCTATTAAGCCCTGTGAGGAAACAATCCAGTGCTACCTTTCTATAGTAAATAATTTTAGAATTCTTAGATGCTTCGTCTCCAGGTTGAAGTGAAACATTATTAATGAGGCTAGCTAAAATTTCATTAACTTTACTAAAGAATAGTTCGGCTGGTTGATTGCCTTGTTGTAATGAATATAAATCGCGCGTCAAACTAAATTCGTCCCTCTTGTCTGCATAGTGTGAAATGAGAGTTGATTTAATTGTATCCCAATCCCTAATCCTGCCGTACTGGTTTAGTACGTCGTTCGCTTGTCCTATAACTTTTTTCCTAATTTCATTGCAATATATGTTTTTGATATTTTCATCCACTAATTTAAATAGTAAATTAACAACTACATCTACACTATCAATAAAGTTATATAAATTATTTTTATTTCCGTCAAATGGAATAATAGTTTTTATTACATCGGGAATTTGAAAATGTTTGATTACTGTTTCTATGGATGGAGTTGATTGCATGATAGATTCTGGTGGACTCATTTTTAAATTATTTATTAAATTAAATGACTTATTACTACTATTATTACCTTCGCTGTCCGATATGCCCTCAGACGTGTAATTTCTATTTAGAAACGATAAACCGTCGTTTCTTTTAGATTTATTAATATTTCTCCTAATAGGATATGGTGATCTAGGCATAGAATATGAAAATAATTAAGGAAAGTATGTACTTACAACAGAATTATGAACAATTTCCACATATTAGTTGAACCAATGTGCTCTTGATTCCAAATCTTCACGAGTTAATGCTGAAGTCGAAAATTACAATATGCCCTTGTTAATTTCGATGATTAACCATAAGTTTTCGATGAACCGTCGAAAATGTGTTGACTTGAGTTAAATGTTGCCGTTACCAATTTCCAAAATTTTTTTTTTTCAAAACAATTTCCAGTAAATTTTCCAAAATTTTCCAATAAATTTTCCAGATTATTTTACAAAATTTTCCAGTTCGTCGAGTGTATAACAAATTTGTTTGGTTCGTAGGATCGTCCCAAAATCTTGAAAGATACTCGTAATACTTAACAACACTGATTCTAATGTTAACGTTAAAGTTTTACGATGGACGCTAATTAGTAAGGTATTTTCCAAACTAATCCTAGCGGCTGCGCCAGTTATAAACTCGGTAGAAGTTTATGTTTAAAAAAAAAATTATTTATTTAAAAATTTAATTCTTACAAATATTTAATTGTTACAATATTTAATTGTTGAAAATATTAATTATTACAAAAAATATTAATTATTACAACGAAGTTTAAAATAATAGTCAAAACGTTAATTAACAGCGATTATGTACATGAAAGTAATAAGTGTTCAATCAATCAAAATGTTCGGTTTATATACAATAATTTTGGATTAGTAAGTGTTTTTACAATAAATTTGGTCACGTTGATCGATGTTTGACAGGAAATGCTGATCCACATGTACACGAGTTTTATTATTTAGTATTGGGTGTCCCATACTAGAATCTATAACTTATATATATATATATATATATATATATATATATATATATATATATATATATATATATATATATATAATAATAATAACTTAATTCAATCTTTTTCACATACAATGTATATATTGAATTTATGTCGGATTATCTTTGGGAGCGTGACCGGTTGAACCAGTTCCAATACAGATACAATACATGCCACACCACGGTGATTTCATCAATGAACATAATTAATTATAATAGTCCAAAAGGATTTACCAACAATCTAATCGATATCTCAACCACGTGACTATCACGGTACGGCTCAGTTGACACGAATACGCGATCACAGGGTCAATTCTGCACTCGACCGATGGTCAATCAGAACTGCCCGTTTGTCTCCTTTTTTAAAACTCGGTCCTTCCCTCGTTACTCGTAAAATATTCAAAAGGATCACTGTACTACGTCATCTTATGCTGGTACCTCATCAGGTAAAAACTAAGAGATCCATCTACCCTGTAATCGCGGCTACGTTGTGACTAGATGTGTCACGTCCGACCCAGCCTTACTGTAATAAAGTAATAAACAACTAACTATCTTCTTAAAAAATGATTTTTATTGCACTTACAAATTATTTTATTCCAATAAGTATTCAGAATATCCAAACATATGTGTCGACCCAATCTTTTATCTCAGACATACCGTAATAAACAACTATTTCTGAAAAAAATAATTTTATTCCTTCATCTATGATGTAAACTAAACGTACGGTATATATCTATATATATATATATATATATATATATATATATATATATATATATATATATATACATATATATATATATATATATATATATATATATATATATACGTTTATGTGTTTGTGGACTATCTAGCGGTCACAGTTTTATTCTGATTGGAATGAATTTTGGTATTTGAAGTTCGTTAATGGGTAAAATCAGACCAGGATAAAGGGGGGGGGGTAGAGGGAGGGGGAAACACAAAATTTATCATATCTCCCTTATTATTCGAAAAATCTAAAAATTTATAAGAAGTAAAGTTGTAGGTACTAAGTTTTACTGTAATTATGTTTCACTAATATTTACACAAATATTTACAATTAAAGATTGAAAGTTAAAATTCTAAATTTCTCTGTACACATTAGTATGGAAAAAATGATAATGTAATGAATTGTAGCAAACTTGAGTTTCTACAACTTTACTTCTTATACGTTTTTCGATTGTTCTAATATTAAGAGAGATATTTTATATTTTGTGTTTGTTTGACACGAATACATGAAACATTTTATTGTAAAAACTTTAAAAAAACTTTTAATTCAACCGACTTCAAAATACAAAAAAGTCACTACACTAAAAAGCTAAAAATAACAATATACAGATTTCATCCAAAAGACTTTTTATATCTTATATCAAAGATATATATATATATCTTTGAAACCACCGAAGAGATTAAAAAAAAAATTGTTAACAAAAAATTAAAATTATTTTCATAAACACAAATAGTTTTCTCATAATTTGTGATTAATTGTTCCTCGGAAAGCGAATTGTTAACAATTCGAATAGGCAGAATTGTTAACAATTCAATCATTGATACAAAACTTCAAAATACAAAAAAAGTCACTACACTAAAAAGCTAAAAATAACAATATACATGAAACATTTTATTGTAAAAACTTTTAAAATGCTTTGAATTCAACCGACTTCAAAAACAAAAAAAGTCACTACACTAAAAAGCTAAAAATAACAATATACAGATTTCATCCAAAAGACTTTTTATATCTTATATCAAAGACATATATATCTTTGAAACCACTGTAAGAGATATAAAAAAAAAATTGTTAACAAAAAATTAAAATTATTTTCATAAACTCAATAGTTTTCTCATAATTTGTGATTAAATGTTCCTCGGAAAGCGAATTGTTAATAATTCGAATAGGCAGAATTGTAAACAATTCAATCATTGATATACAACGCAGTTTATACTGGGTATTCAAACAATTAACTCAGTTTGTTGTTACATTACTTGTAATAAAATATTATTATTGGTATGTGCTATCAACTGAACGGTTTGAAGTCGGTTTCCCTTCCCTAGATTACCATGGGATTCCCTCATCAGATTATGACTTGGTGACAATCGGACCACCTTGAGAGTATACCCTTTGAAACAAAACAAGAATTTTCCAAATCGATCCACCAAATGACGGAGAAATCGGTGAACATACATTTAAAAAAACTAAATACAGTTTAACATAGAATCTCCTCCTTTTTATGGAGTCGGCTTAAATTGTTGTTGATATTGTGATTTCCACAGAAACTATACTTCTAAAAAATAACTATTTATTATTTTAAAATTATTTTATTAAAATTTTGTTTCAATTTTGAAATGTCAATTTTGATTGTCGTTTCCATAGTAACTATAAACTAGAATAGTACCCTATAAATCGTTATAAATCGTTGTATTTTGGATTTTAATAAATATAAATTTTGCGAATGCTAAAATCACTTCTCCTAGGCATGGTAGGACCTTGTAGATGGTAGAGAGGCTTGAGTGCATCGATGAAGGGCTATGCTACGCCGTCGGTAACTATGTTACTGGCAGGAATACCCACGCTGGACAGGATAGCCTAGAGAAGCACGACCAAGAGACCATGCAAAACCCAAGCTACGGTGCGAGGCATTGTGTCTTAAGAACAAGCCGAAGGCTAGGGCAGCAGGGTCAAATGCTGTCATAAACATTCCCCTTGGAACAACTGGCGAACTACATTGTATCACTGCCCTCCCCATCAAGCGCCCAATGGGGTAGTACACGGCCCGATTTAATCGTGGGACCAAAATGGTAAAACACTGTAAAAATAATTATAACTCTGGAGCTCAAATCCCTTCAAAAAGTCAATCAACCGAGGCTGCACAAGCTAACTTCCCCGAGACACATAAAACTGCAGGTGCATCCAGCCCAGCAGAAAATCTGGACGATAAACTCCAGAATCCTTTCCTGAAGGTGTAAATGAAAAATCTCTCGGGTACAGCCCAAAGAAAAGCAGTTGAAGAGAAAGCCAGAGCTGAGAAGAAACCGATTCCTTCGATAAAGAGGAAAATCTGGACAAAAAACACTGCAGCCCTGCTACATACTCTCATTAGCCAAGAGCTCGTTGAGGGCTCACAATATCGGGGTTGCCGCCTGGACAGGGGGGCCCTCGTTGTGCGGTGCATAAGAACAACAGCCATAAACTGGCTGATGGAGAACGTCCCGAATATCAGACCATAGGACGGAGCGGAACTTGTCGTCGGGGATGCAAGAGCCCCGATGAACCCATCAAAAGTTCTGCTGTATGCTCCCCAGATCTATAACTCCTGTGAAACGAGTAAAATAATCAAAACTCTTGGAGCGCAGAATGCAAACCTGCACACACAGGAGTGGCGAATTATGAACAGCACGAGGACCAATGTGGGCCACACTATCGTGCTTGAAGTGAGAGCGGTTCTGAGGTTGATTCAGGACCGAGGGTTTCAACTATATCTCGGGTTTGGTCAAGTCAACCTTAGACCACTGAAAAGTAACCTTATACCACAGTAAGGCGGCCTCCGTGTCTTCTGTCAAAATGTGCTGAAAAGAGAAATTTCCATAGCTCTGATACAGGAACGGTGGGCTGTGAACCATAAGATTCTTGGACTAGGAGATACAAGAGGACAAATTATTTACGATAAAACCTCGGAGAGACCCAGAACTTGCATTTTGCAAGAATGGACATCTTACAGCGATAAGATCTTACAGCGGTAAAAGTAAAACACAATATGTGGTACGAAACTGGAGTAATCATCGGTTCGGTCTACCACCCTATGATGCATCAACTCCACCACCATCAACAGAGATGGAAGACCTGATCCAGTATTGAGAGGCAAAAAACCACCAACTGATCTTGGGATGTGATGCAAACGCTCATCACACTGCATGAGGAAGTACAAACATAAATACAAGAGGTGAGTACCTCTTTGATTATATCATAGCTAACAACTTATATATAGTTAATCAAGGCAACAAGCTGACTTTTATTTACAAAGTTCAGAAGGAAGTCATTCATGTAACACTGAGCATTTAAGAAATCAGTGGAAAAATCAAGAAATGGCTAGTATCCGATAAACCATCTGCATCGGATCACAGACAAATCTTTTACAATGTGGAGGTAAGAACGAACCAATGTAATATACACTATCGGGATCCGAGAAGAACAAATTGGGATGAATATATACAAAGTTCAAACTCGCCACAATCTCGAAAACAGGTAAAACAGTATTGGACATTGAGCTTACTGCAACTGAGCTTCAGCATGCAATAATTAACACCTTCCAAGAAAACTGCCCGGAGGTCTCAAAAGACATCAGCAAGTCAACTTGTTGGTGGAATGAGGGCCTAAGCAGTCAGAGCTGTTTAACAGAGCAAGGAGGTTTGGGAACTGGGATAATTCCATGAAGGCTTTACCGAATACAAAAGGTCTCTGAAGAAAGCCAAAATGAACTCATGGAGGAAGCTCTGTCATGATGTTGAAAACACATCTGAGGGAACAAGACACCATCGTATCCTGGTGAAGAAACCCGCTGACACGATTGGGTCACCTCATAAACCCGATGGGGAGTATACTTGCTCCGCGGAGGATTAACTCGAGATACTGATCCGGATCCATTTCCCGGATTCGGTGGCGGTGGACGGTGAAAATCCTTCTCAAGAGCAGCCTAACCAGGGTCTGCCACCGACTGGCGAGAAGTGGAGAAGAGCGGCAATTGCCATTAACCGCTCAAAGATCGAATGATCAATAAACTCATTCGACCCCTACAAAGCACCGGGACCAGATGGGATATCCCCAGTGCTTTTACAAAAAAGAGCAGAGCATCTTTTAATTCTGCTTGGTCATATATTCAGGTCAAGTCTGGTTACGGGTTATATCCCAACAGTATTGAAGCCAGTAAAAGTGGCCTTCTTGCCAAAACCTGGGACGCTTCATGTCAACCAACAGGCGTATCAGGTGAGAAAATCTTGTTAATTAGCCCTCCACAACCTAATATACAGGATTGAGGAGGGATTCGCAAGGAAACAAACTACCTTGTGTGCCTTGACATTGCCTCTTATAATTCCATGGTTGATTCTGCAGGTCGGCCTGGAGTAGAAGACACCTTTTGCAGGTGGTTGAAATCTATGCTGATAGGAAGAATAATACAAACTTCCCTTCTTGGAGAGTCTGTCACTGTGAGAGCCACAAGGGATGTCCGCAGGGTGGTGTTTTATCCCCACTCCTGTGGAGCCTGACAGTAAACAGCTTACTGACGAACCTCAACCAAAATGGATACTACTCACAAGTATACGCGGACGACATTGTAATTGCAATCCAGAGACCCTTTGATGGCACAATCTCGGAGCTTATGCAAAACGCTCTAAGACTCGCACAAGAATGGTGTATCAATCAAAGACAGAAAATATTGCCTGGTAAGACCACACTAAATCCATTCACAGGGAAAAGGAAGGAGGATAACATAAAAACACCCATCCTCTTCCGTAAAAGATTACAGATCACAAGGGAAGCAAAGTTCTTAGAAGTAATGTTGTACTCTTAACTAACATGGAACCCTCGTCTGGAATACATAACAAATAAGAGCAAATCTTCTCTCATGGTTTGCAAGAGAGCATGTGGAGTCTGGGGTCTAAAATCCAAAATGATCCACTGGCTTTATACAACAGTAGTCAGGCCCATTATAACCTATGCTGCTCTGGTGTGATAGCCAAAAGTTAAGCAGATTACAGCATGCAAAAAGCTGTCCAGGATCCCGAGACTGGGATGCTTGTGCAACACTGAATCCATAAACAGTACACCTACAGCTGCCATGGAAGTCACACTGGGGCTGCTTCCGCTAAGCATTGTAATAATAGCTTAAGCGAGATCCAGAGCCTATAGAATGTCTTGCAATAATAACTGGATTAATAAAAATCCGGTTGGACATGCAAGTATCGTGGGAACATCAATTATCTCAGACCCCGTCGAAATGGGCACAGATATACTTCCCAAGACATACTCCTTCTCAAAACCTTTCACTGTAGTATGTGATAGGGTCATGTAGTCGAAAGGAGAACCACCCTACCGCAAGGAAGGAATCGTCTTGTATACAGACGGATCCAAAACTGAAGAAGGGGCCGGGGCGGGAATCTACGGTGAGAGATCTATTGCAAACATAAGCAGAAGTCTACGCCATACTGGCTTGCGTCCTGTCAGAACGTATGTATGCATTCTGACAGTCAAGCTGTTTTTAAAGCCTTGTCTGGAACTGAGGCCACCTCAAGGGTAGTCAAGGATTGTCTGGAGAAACTTCTGAAAACGGAACAACGGAACAATTGATCTGGGTGCCGGGTCACAGTGGATTCGAAGGAAACGAAAACGCAGATATCTAAGCAAAGAAGGGAGTTGAAATGCCATTCATAGGCCCAGAGCCTATTTTAGGCATTCCAAGGACTGCATGTAAACAGGTGATCAATGAGTGATCAAATGCAAAACACCGTGATCAAAGGAAAAAGTACCGCGGAAAGAGCTCGGGAAGGTACTGCTTCAGAGTGCAACAAAGAGGTTATCACGCGATGCACTAAAGCTGAACAGGATGCAACTGCGGAGGGTTATCGGTTTCATTACCGGGCATTATCCCATGCGGAAGCATCTGCACAATATGGGACTCCATAACGGGTCCATTATGTGCAGATTGTGTGGCGAGGAGGAAGAAACATCCAGCCACATAATCTTTGACTGCGAACCTCTGGGTGACAGCAGATACAGGATATTCGGTGCATCTCACCCCGATTATATGAATCTTTGGGAGGACCTGATAAGTAAGCTCCAGGCTATTTTCAACATATGGGAGAAGTGAGTCTCGTCGGACTTTGGTAAAAGGGGGAGCACAATGGACCATAAGGTCGCAGTGCCATAGTTTTACCCCGATAATAAATCAATCAATCAATGCCAAAATCATATCAGGTATGATATTTCATTTTGATCACACTAAAATTATGACCGCTAGAGAGTGATTTATGTATTCTAAAGAAATTCGCTAAGTTGAAGCAGCTCCTGCGTAACGAAATCAATCTGAATGGCAGAAACACAACTGAAATAATTCAAGAAACCTTTGTATATCAATGACGCGTCGAACTGTATAATAAGGTGCCACTTATTGGCATGTTTTTTTTCTCGTTTTTTTTTTTTTTATGAATGCCGCCTAAAATTATGTTTCTATAGGCTTCAACAAAACTTTTGGAACTTTCAATACATTTGAATAACTTTAACACGCGCCGATTTCAGTTTACAGTTTTTTCAATGCTTAATTATTATCTGACCTATTATTTAAATATTAATGTGCATTAGGATATCATATTATAACACAATTATTTTATAACACCTAAATTTAACAGGTTTGAAATAACCATCTAGACATAATCATGAAAATGACTTCTTAAAACGTATTTTATGGGGAAACACGGATGTTCCCCACAACAACAGTAACAACAGTAATATTACACTGGGACACAAAATTGTTGGAAAATATAACGGAAAAGAAGATCGATAGGTTAGCAACAATCGCTACGTCACACATTGCTGATAAATTATTAGGAGTCCCAGAGATATCTGCAGGTATTGGTATAGAAATAGCTTCAGCAGTTTACGAAGTTACTGAAAACTGGGGATTGATCGACAGCTTCAAATGCAGGTAGATGCAATCTTCTTTATTAGAAAGAAAAATTGAACGTGTTATTTTATTTTTTGGTGGTTGACACTATATTTATGAACTGACTCTATCCACAGTTTTTGAAAAATGCAAAGTCCTATGTCTGGACCAGATATTCCGTTGTTTAAAAAATTTTAAAGTCAATGGAATAAAATATATACAGATAATTTCAACATCGGATTATCTCATACTGGCGTGCAAAAAATTTTTAAACATGACAATGAAACAGTTTGGCATATTGTTATGATAGAATGAGTAATTGGTACAAAAACAGAGCTGATTTCCTTTGGGGAAATTCGCTAAAAGAACGCGACTTCTGTGGCCATAGTACTGCTCAAAGTGCCTACACAGTAGAGTGCTACTTATTTTTAAAGGTGTAGTATATACTGAGTGCCGGCTGGAATTACATTCTACTATACCTAATAACTATACCAATTTTTTATATAGCTTTTTTGAATAACATAAACACGTGCCGATCAACTCAAAGTTTGTAACGTTGATAGCTTATTCATGCAAATCTTAACAAAATTATACCTAAAGATGCAGTCGTGGCTCAAATGACTTTTTAACAGCGAACACTCAAAGAGAAATAGAAACTTAGCTTAAAATAAAAAATAAATATTTAATTATAATAAAACCTATTTTGACAAAATGGAAACCCGACTTCAAAAATCAAATATTCTATAACAAAAAAATGCACTAAAAAGTAAAAAAATAATTGCATATTCTTGTGCAAATTTTAGTTCACTTAAGCAAAAATTTTTAAATATATATGTACAATTATTGTTGTTTTTGGAGTCAGCGTCAGCATAGAGAAATTCACATAACTTTTGGACACCGCCTCCAAAAATAACAATAATTGTACATTTATATTTACAAATTTTTGCTTAGGTGAACTAAAATTGGCACAAGAATATGCAATTATTTTTTTACTTTTTAGTGCATTTTTTGTTATAAAATATTTGATTTTTGAAGTCGGGTTTCCATTTTGTCAAATAGGTTTTATTTCTCGCTTTTTAGTGACTTTGAAGTTCTATAACTTATTTTATTTGTCTAAATATGGGTAGACCAACTAAACGACCAACCAACTTTTAGTGCATTTCTTTATAACACTTTATTTTTTATCCGTTTTTTTTTTTTTTAATTTTTAGTGCATTTTTTTATAAACGATTTTCAGTTTTGTTTACATGTATTTTGTTTTTTTTTGTAAAAATTTTTTTTTTGGGGTCGTTTTTTTTTATGTATTGTTTTGTCGGTTTTTAAAACAATTTTATTATTTCCCATTATGAATGAGTATACCCTTAAAAAAAAAAAAAAAAACATTCGCAAAAATCGGTTATCACATACAACATGAAGATTTTCCTCGATTTCCAGGTCCCCTCACCAGAATGCGGTTTGGTGACAATGGGACCAATCTAAAAAAAAGAAATACAGGCGAATTGAGAACCATCCTCCTTTTTGAAGTCGGGTTAAAAATTGGTAATGAATAATTTATTATTTTAAGTTATTGCATATAAATTACAAGTTCTTGCTAAATTAACATGTAATTTTGATTTTTTAATAAAAATCTGTTTTTATTTTAACAGCCAAACACTTCTGTGATTTACCTTCCCAATTAGCTTTTGCTAAATTGCGTTGTAACCTTCATTTAAAAACGTTGAAACTTCATTGTTATGTAAATAAAAAAATTTTATGCGTATCAATTGCGTCGTCATTTTCATCTTTTTCAATACTTTCAAGAAGTTTTCGAACGATTTTTAACATTGTCTCACTATTTACTCTCTGATCAACTAATGCAAAAAGTAATTACAATAATTCTTCGTTCTAAAAATACATGCGATTTACAGTTTTTCCAACTGAGGCTTCTGACTCAGTTTTTTAGCGAATTTCCTGAAAGGAAATAGAGCTATTGGTCCCGTACCGAAGTAAAAATTCCGCAAAAATTTCTCCAAACGGCCATCGATCCTACCTGGTAGATGTCAAAAATCACCATCTGTAAAATTTATATATATATATACACACACACACATATATATATATATATATATATATATATATATATATATATATAAATATATATGTATGTGTCTGTAATCACTCTAGCGATCACAGTTTCATTTTTCCGGAATAAAATTTGGTATTTGAGGCGCTTTTGGTATTCAAAAGGTAAAGTTCGTTAATGGGTAAAATCGGACAAGGGGAAAGAGGGGTTTAAAGCGAAGAGGAAACACAAAATGTGACATATCGCCCTTGATATTTGAAAAATCGAAAAATTTATAAGAAGTAAAGTTGTAGGTACTAAGTTTTACTGTAATTTTGTTTCTCACCATTTTTTCTGTTACACTAATATTTACAGAAATATTGACGGTTTAAGACTGAAAAATAAATTCCTTAATTTCTCTGTACACATTAGAGTTTGAGCAAAAATGATAAAGTGAAAATATTGACGGTTTAAGATTGAAAATTAAATTCCTTAATTTCTCTGTACACATTAGAGTTTGAGCAAAAATGATAAAGTGATGAATTGTAGCAAATTTGATTTTCTACAACTTTATTGCTTACGCATTTTTCGATTGTTCTAATATTAAGACAGATATTTTATATTTTGTGTTTGCTTCTTTCTTTATACCCCCCCCCCCCCCAATCCTCTCGACGTATATCATTTATTAATAAAATTGGACTTGCAAATACTAAAATTATACACGACACTTCATTTTGATCAGACTAAAATTGTGACCTCTAGAGAGTATTTTATGTATTCTAAGGAAATCCGCCAAGTTGAAGCAGCCTGCGTAACGATTTTTTTTAAACTTTTGAATAGTCTTGTAGTTTTTTCAAAAACTGAATATCATTTAAAGGAGCCATTTCACAATTGGAAGCCGAAAACAAATAAACGTTATAACATTTTACTATGAAGTAATTAAGTTCTACGAGCGTTTTTGGTTAGACTTGTAAGCTTGTATTAATTCATTTCTAAATACAAATATTTTGAGACTATTTCCTTTTGCCATCCATCTCGCCAAATGTTATGCTACAGGTTCTTGAATTTGATATCCCGGAGGGAGCATTACCCAAAAACATTATGATTAGTCTAGAAATTCTTTAAAGTCATCTCTAGGGAATTACTCATTCTATCATAACAATATGTCAAACTGTTTCATTGTCATGTTTTAAAATTTTTTGCACGCCAGTATGAGATAATCTGATGTTGAAATTATCTGTATATATTTTATTCCATTGACTTTAAAATTTTTTAAACAACGGAATATCTGGTCCAGACATAGGACTTTGCATTTTTCAAAAACTGTGGATAGAGTCAGTTCATAAATATAGTGTCAACCACCAAAAAATAAAATAACACGTTCAATTTTTCTTTCTAATAAAGAAGATTGCATCTACCTGCATTTGAAGCTGTCGATCAATCCCCAGTTTTCAGTAACTTCGTAAACTGTTGAAGCTATTTCTATACCAATACCTGCAGATATCTCTGGGACTCCTAATAATTTATCAGCAATGTGTAACGTAGCGATTGTTGCTAACCTATCGATCTTCTTTTCCGTTATATTTTCCAACAATTTTGTGTCCCAGTGTAATAT
Source organism: Nineta flava (assembly GCA_963920215.1). Lineage (NCBI taxonomy): Eukaryota > Metazoa > Arthropoda > Insecta > Neuroptera > Chrysopidae > Nineta > Nineta flava. Next base: position 42,054,066 of record OY986043.1, on the reverse strand, counting down.
CACTGTTGTTACTGTTGTTGTGGGAACATCCGTGTTTCCCCATAAAATACGTTTTAAGAAGTCATTTTCATGATTATGTCTAGATGGTTATTTCAAACCTGTTAAATTTAGGTGTTATAAAATAATTGTGTTATAATATGATATCCTAATGCACATTAATATTTAAATAATAGGTCAGATAATAATTAAGCATTGAAAAAACTGTAAACTGAAATCGGCGCGTGTAAAAGTTATTCAAATGTACTGAAAGTTACAAAAATTTTGTTGAAGCCTATAGAAACATAATTTTAGGCGGCATTCATAAAAAAAAAAAAAAAAACGAGAAAAAAAACATGCCAATAAGTGGCACCTTATTATACAGTTCGACGCGTCATTGATATACAAAGGTTTCTTGAATTATTTCAGTTGTGTTTCTGCCATTCAGATTGATTTCGTTACGCAGGAGCTGCTTCAACTTAGCGAATTTCTTTAGAATACATAAATCACTCTCTAGCGGTCATAATTTTAGTGTGTTCAAAATGAAATATCATACCTGATATGATTTTAGCATTGATTGATTGATTTATTATCGGGGTAAAACTATTGCACTTCGACCTTATGGTTCATTGTGCTCCCGCTTCTACCACAGTCCGACGAGACTCGCTTCTCACATATGTTGGCAATAGCCTGGAGCTTGCTTATCAGTTCCTTCCAAAGATTCATATATTCGGGGTGAGATGCACCGAATATCCTGTATCTGCTGTCACCCAGAGGTTCGCAGTCAAAGATTATGTGGCTGGATGTTTCTTCCTCCTCGCCACACAATCTGCACATTATGGACCCGTTATGGAGTCCCATTGTATGCAGATGCATGGAATAATGCCCGGTAATAAAACCGGTAACCCTCCGCAGTTGGGAACCCTCCTTACCACTCAGTATATACTACACCTTTAAAAATAAGTAGCACTCTACTGTATAGGCATGTAGCATGTAGACTATCTCAACTTCCTTCAAACTCGAAAGGTAAACTGGAGATAGGCAACTTGTACTACACTCGAGATGATATATAGTGGAAGCTTATTTATGAACGGCCGTGTGATGTACGTATAGACAACTGTCGGAGTCTGACGATATGTGGTTAGTTCCTTGCTAAATAGACGCCATTGTGTTGTATGTCAAATATGTGTATATAAACGCATTTATCGTTCAGATTGACATATACGCATCCATGCTGGATTGAAATGGCTGGATGTTGATGGGATAATAATGCTGTTCACGGTTGAATTAAAATGATTTATTATATTACTCCTGACGGTTAAACCGTGTAATGGTTTTGTACAAATATACGACGTAAGGTAAGTAAAAATAAACTTAACTATGTTAAAATATATATATATATATATATATATATATATATATATATATATATATATATATATATATATATATATATATATTGAATAGGTTACGAATAACGTTATTAGTTAATACAATTTAAAAGATAAAAGAAATCATCGATTTTTACTGTAGATTCTAGTGAAAATACTTAACAGATTAATATAATCTGATAGTTATGGAGTGATTGTTAATACATTCTTCACCCATTTAATTAAAACCTAAAACAATTGTAAGATTGTGTGTATAACACACTGTTAAGAGAGACGGTAGATCGGTAGACCTCGGTTATCACACTGTTTGTAGGGTACATCGGATTTAGGCCCCGTGAGTTGAGGAAGTGAAGGTCGCCCTACGGCGTACATCTGGGGGACGTGACGTCCAATGGAGACTGTCTCCGCCCAATGTTCCGTAAACTAGTTCACGGTGCGTAGGCGTGAGCGACGTGATTTCACTAATCCTCCACGAACAGTTGTGATGACGATGTCCGATCTGTCGATAGGTCCCGGCGCGATGCCAGTGGTAATTTATAACTTTGTTTATATTTTGTCCATTAGCGAACCTCCAACTGATTATACTCGAACAGACAGAGAGAGAAGATCACTATATTGGGGACTATGGTCAACGAAATCATACGATTTTAGGGGACATACCTGTGATAAGCGTTGCGGCAGCTCCAGGACGCCAGAGAAAGTCCCTTCCACACGGAGTTGAATCGGGTAAGTGATGGTACGGTCGAGACGTGTTGATTGTTGTTGCCACGTGTTCGTTCAAGTGAAATCCAAGAAAACGCCGGATTCGGTTTGTACGCCTTCGTAACAAGCTGATATCGTAGGTTAATTACTAACCGTTTTCGAGTACCCTAAATTGGTGTCGCTGTATATTCGTTAACTGTATCGGGTCCCAATTAGAACAATATCGTCGATTATTTATTGGTAGTATCGAATTTAAATTAGAATAATATAATCGATTATTTGTTAATCGTATCGAATTTCAAAAGATTCCAAAATATATAACGCGTTACAATACGATGTAAACTATATCGTATTCTGATACATAATGATTTTTTTTTATAATTTGTTTTTGTCCGTTCGTCCCGATTCCAACAACATCCTACACGTCTCAACAGTTTCTGGTGGAATAATGTCCCCCGGTATTATTCCTCAATCAACTTCCGTATTATTTTATTTTAGTTGAACATGGAATGGTCTGTTTGTGCGGTAGCCTTTGTGAGGCATTTCGCGTGTTAGCCTCAACAACTCAAGCACAGGGGTCCCAACTTAATTGTAGTATTTTTAAATTAGTTTTTAGATTTTAACTTAGTTTTAAGTTTTATAAGTTCTTTGTATTTTTAATATAGTTTTTTAGGTTTTTTAAATTAGTTTTAAGTTTTTATAGGTTTTCTTGTATTTTAATATAGTTTCACTTCTCTCTCTCTCTATCCATCTATTTTATAGATTAATTTATTTTAATTCGATTCTTGTGAAATCTGGCCCCCAACAATCAGTTTTGCATCATATAATTATTGAGTTGTCCGGTGTTATACTTTGGACCATTTTTAAATGGTTCAGGCACCTTGAGAAGTACTATGAAATCATCTATTGTTTTTGTACCAATGTTGGAATTTCGTAAAAATTTCTTCAAATGTCCATCGATTCTACCTACTAGATGTCAAAAATTACTATCGTTAAAATTTTTTATATAATTATGTACATATGTATATATATATATATATATATATATATATATATATATATGTATATATATATATATATATATATATATATATATATATATATATATATATATATATATATAACCGTTCAATAACAATGTTTGATTTACCTACAAAGATGGCAGTTTGCTATATATATAAGCATCTATAAGTTTGTGTGTCTGTGGACTCTCTAGTGGTCACAGAATTGTTTCGATTTTAATGAAATTCGAAGTTCGTTAATGGGTAAAATCGAGGGGAAAGGCGGGTTTAGAGAGAAGAGGAAAAACAAAATTTGACATATCCCCTTTAATATTTGATAAATCGAAAAGTTTTACTGCAATTTAGTTTCTTATCATTTTTCTGTTACACTAATATTTACGGAAATATTTACAATTAAAGATTGAAAGTTAAAATTCTAAATAATAATAATAATAATAAATATTTTATTTAGAATATTACAATTCTTTATAAAGGTTTTGATTTTTCATAATTAATTTCTAAATCGTTGTTATTTGCATAAGAAGTCAATAATAAAATCTTTCTGCGTAAATCAGAGAAGCTGTCACCCAATATCACTAAATTCTAAATATCTCTGTTCACATTAGAGTTTGAGAAAAATGATCAGGAAAAATAAATTGTAGCAAACTTGATTTTCTACAACTTTACTCCTTATACATTTTTCAATTTTTCTAATATTAAGAGAGATATTTTATATTTTGTGTTTGTTTGACACGAATACATGAAATATATTTTATTGTAAAAAATTCAACCGACTACAAAAAACACAAAAAGTCACTACATTAAAAAGCTTAAAATAGCAATTTACAGATTTAATTCAGAAGACAATTCTTGCCCAAACCTATTACGTATAATTTATTATATGTAAATATACAAGGTATATGAAGTTTGATCAAGACTTTGTAACGCTTATAAATATTGATCGCAGGCATGAATGTTTGGTATATGTGTTCATAAAATTTGGTCATTTCCGTCTGTCTGTCTGAAGACACGATAACGCATGATCGAAAAGAGACAACGACCTGAAACGTGTTCTCAAGCAAAACAGTAAGGCCAAGTTCGTTAATGGGCAAAATCGGACTATGTTTGGGCAAAATGGGCAAAACTGCTTATCTTTGCTTTATTCGAATACGCAGAGTTGTTAACAATTCAATCATTGATATACAACTCAGTCTGTACTGGGTATTTAAACATTTAACTCAGTTTTCACATTATTTTACTGTCGAACATAGAATCTCCTCGTTCTTTTTTGGAGTTGGTTAAAATTTGTGTTGATTTTGTCATTACCAAAGAAACTACTTCTAGCAGATAACTATAAAATTATCTTATTAAATTTTGAAATATCATATTTGGTTGTCGTTTTCATAGTACCTATAAACTATAATCGTTCAATTTTGGCTATTAATAAATTTAATTTTTGCAAATACTAAAATCATATCAGTATTATATTTCATTTTGATTACACCAAAATTATGACCGCTAGAGAGTGATTTATGTATTCTAAGGAAATTCGCTAGGTTGAAGCAGCTCCTGCGTAACAAATTTTTTTTAAATTGTATAATCAATTTGTTCTTTTTTGTAAGACACTCATGTTCAAGGGTTTAAAGCAGTCGTCCCACAAATCGGTTTGAAGACATCTACAGATGCGATCAAGATTTGTTTACAACTTGTTTACGCAAACAATTTGATTGTGTATGACTTAGAGCTGTATAAGTAGTAGAAAAAGAAGATACGGCGACGAAGCACTGTAGTATTTTACACAAATATTCTCCAGACCGCAATTTGCCAAAAGCCATAGACATGACTATATGTAGCATATCCCTTACACGTTAAAATAATACTCATTTCGTCAAGACATCTTGATAGATCTTCAATAATCATTAAAGCGTTTTAACTTTCTTTCCATATGCCTTTCGAACGATTAACATATTGAATACCTCTTGAACGATAAACATATTCGTGTAATAATATTGACCATGTAAAGCAGGTTTAATAAAACAGTAAGTCACACTTTTAAGTCAGTCGATAAATTTATCGAGAAAAATATCTAGGAATATCTAGAGCACAGTAGTGCGCCAAGCCGAGTTTAAGGGGTTTTTAGCCTTCGCGCTTACAGTACTATTACTTATCGAAATATTAACTTCTGAACGAAAAGAGCTACAGTGCTGATTTTTCGAATATATTCTATTTTGGGAATTCAGTTCAAAATTCGTTAAATAGCGGGAATGCCCCTAATTTTCTTTAGACAGGATAAAAACGTAGGGCCTGCACCAGATATCCTTTAAAGTTGATATTTGGCACACAGTTAGGTCTAGTACCCAAGGTACAGAGAAAATTATGAAATCATGAAATTTATATCGGGAAATGGAAAATTTTTGCATTTTTGTTTTCATAAAATTAACATAATAAATGCATAAGAGATATTGCTGCTCTATGATTGGCCTATATTTTTATATATGTACTGTAGGTGTTTGAAAGGCCAATTAAAACACTCTACCAAAATATAAGTTTTAATTTTTTATTCTTTATTTTAGAATCAAATACTTTTCAATTTTTTTATTTTTACAAAACTTATATAGGTTACACATATTTTTGGTTATCTCCTATATCCCATGAATGGGGCCGTTTACACACGGAGTTTTTTCGACAGTTTTGGAACGGACGCTCCAATCCTGTGTATGTAAACGCTGGCCACCGAGATGCCAGGAATGTGGAGTTAGAGTGACGTGGCAGGAGTGCAGGCTTGGAACTGTACCATCATGTACTCACACACGCTTCAATTTAACGTTCCAGACCTCTCACTCTGCCTCAGACAAGTGTTGAAGTTAGTTCTATGTATTCATTTATTTCTGTTTATTTACATACTGTTTATTTACTGTTATCATACTGTTGATCAGTGCATAATGTGGAATCGGGACAATATAAGGGCGAACTAAATTTAAAATAACCTGAAACGTTTTGTCGTTCATTCTTAAGTAATTTCTATAATCTTCTGGGTTATTTTTTCTGAGTTCCCTCAATAGAGGCATATGGCCAAAGCGTTCTCTATTCAATTTCCACTGCTTAACCCACATTCTTCACGGGGTACTCTTTTCATTTTCACATATTACATACAGCGCTACACAAGCAATAGCACTCTTTTTTTTTTAATCATGTTAAGATGGTCCACTAAAATGCAAAGTATTCTATTCGACTGACTGGTTATTACCCACAGAGCTGGGAGCGGCACGTGGTGAACCAAAACCTTTGTATATTGTATTTACACGGAGGGTTTTGGCGCGTACGTTCCATACTCCCCCTCACGGCGCGTGGTCCAGGAGTGTTGCTTTTTTTGTCTACCACACTCCAACCGCACGCTCCGGGCACGTCGCTCCGGATTGACGCTTCGGAGCGCCGCGCCAGGAGCGTTGGTGAGGAGCGTACGTGTAAACCGGCCTATTGTATCAACAACTAACTGTGGTAGCAAACAATTGATAATATCTATCCTAATATTACCGCCAAAATTACAACATTCATAATCATCATAGCAAAACATCAATTAAATATATACAATGATACAGTTGTGATGTTATAACCATAGTTTGTATTTTTGTTGACATACATTTTTTGATAACCTTACCGAAAACGCTCTGACACTCGAATCGCTCTGAAACGCTCCGCCACCCTGCGACGCTTTGACTGTCAGTGGTCGTGATTCTGCATTTATGGCAAAAGTCGATTTTTCAACGTTGATTCGCAAACCGTATTGGTTTAATCGTTCGAACACCTCTCGTAATTCTTTTTCGTGTTGCTCTTCGTCGCTCGAGGCAATTAAAAAATCGTCTATATACGTAACTATACTATAATCGTCTGTTTTTTAAACCGAAAGGAAGAAAATTAAATTCGAATAACCCGAACGGAGTGATTACCGCTGTTTTTTCTCGATCGTCTTCATTCATTGGTATATGCTTATAAGTCTTTCTTTGCATTTTTCGTACTTATCTGTTTCGTTCAGATTGGATACGATGTCCCAAATATTCTCAATTATTGTGGCATCTAAATTCGCGATTAAGTGATTGAATTTTGTTGCATCAGTTGTTATTCGTGCGAGATCGACTTGTGCGTCGACTTGTGCAAACCAAATTTCTGGTTTGTCGTACCAAAATTGTGGAATTGTAACATTCACGTTCTGTATTTCCGGAGTTGCATCGTCTGGCATTGTTATTTTTTTTATTTTTATTATGTTTATTTGTTATTATTATTTTTATTTTATTTTATATTTTTTAAATACACTTTGTTTTTTATTATTCAGATCACTCTTCTTAACTTTTTATTTATTTATGTATGTCTATTTTTATATATTTGTTTTCCGTATACACTTTGATTTTCTTGTGTTAATACACGCTTTTTTCGCACATCGGTTTTTCGCATAACAAATCATCGGTTAAATATATACAATGATACAGTTGTGATGTTATGACCATAGTTTGTATTTTTGTTGACATACATTTTTTGGTCTGTTCCACTGTACGGCAACAGTACTTAATATTTAGCAACGCATCACTGTTGAGAGTTGTGAACGATTTTTGAAAATTTGGCTGCTCAACGATTGGTCCATATTTCTATATATATACTTAATATTTAGCAACACATCATATTTACAAACACATCACTGTTGAAAGTTGTGAACGATTTTTGAAAACTTTGCTTCTCTATGACTGGTCCATATTTCTTTATATAATTACTATAAGTTAAGTGTTTAAATTTAACCCACTTCCAGAAATGCTAGATGGATGCGGTTTGCATTCGACGCGGAATTTCTGAAACCTATGAGAAACTTCGGGAAAATATAATTTTCCCAACGGAACATAATGGGAAAAACCAAAAATTACATTTAAGTGTTGAAATTTAATCCATTTCCAGACATTTTAGAAGGATGCGGTTTTTCGTATTCGACGCGGAATATCTCAAAACTTATAAGTAGATTGAAAACCTTCAATTTTCCCAACGCAACATCAAAAAAAAATGGTAAAAACAAAAAATTAGCTGCTTAGAGTGATTTCTTCATGATAGTTTGAACATACATAGTCAATCGATTTTGGAAATCGAATATGTCATTTAGGTTGATTGAACAATTCGAATAAATATGTTCATCCATTATTTAGTTTGTCTTAATAAGGGTATATTTATTCAAATATTATAAGCTTTTATTTAGTTACACCTATTTCGGTGTCTGTAATGGAATCTTGCAAGTTAAATTCGACCCACTTCCTCTTATCCTACAGAGTTGAATTTTTACATGTTCGTTCAGTTCCAATGACAATGCATTTTTATGGTAAGCATGACCGGAATCGGAGAGGGGAAAAGGGGGTTAAAAGGGAGGGAGAAACACAAAATTTAGTATATCTCTCTTAATATTTAAAAAAAAAATCGAAAAACATATAGAAAGTAAAGTTGTAGAAAAATAGTTTTACTATTGATTGATTGATTGATTTATATCGGCGTAAAAACTTTTGCACTTCGACCTTAATGCCTATTGTGCTCCCCCGTCTACTTCAGTCTGACGAAATTCACTTCTCCCATATGTTGGCAATAGCCTGGAGCTTGCTTATCAGGTCCTCCCGAAGGTTCATACATTTGGGGTGAGATGCACCGAATATCCTGTATCTGCTGAAACCCAGTGTTTCGCTGTCAAAGATTATATGGCGGGATGTTTCTTCCTCCTCGTCACACAATCTGCACATAATGGACCCGTTATGGAGTCATATTGTGTGCAGATGCTTCCGCAGGGGATTATACCCCGTAATGAATCCGGTAACTCTCCAAAGTTCCATCCTGTCCAGCCTCAGTGAATTGCATCGAGAGGTAGCCTCCTTGTTGCACTCTGAAGCAGTACCTTCCCGAGCTCTTGCCGCGGTACTTTTTCCCAGTAATTTTACTATAATTAAGTTTCTTATCATCACTTTTTTTGAGAAAGACAAAAATTACTCTTCTCAAGACTTCAGTGTTTTTGCAGCATCTAAACATTTTTTTAATTTTCTTTAACATCTACTCATCTAATAATTTTTTTATTATTTTTATTTTCTTTAATAAACTGATTTCTGTTTATATCAGTAAATCAAATAATCATTTAAAAAAATGACCATACACGATTAAGCAATTTGTGCAACAGCTGTTGTTGTACAAATAATTTTATGGATTGAGTTGTCGAAATGGTTTGAAGCAAATAGGTTGGAAAACATTCTCATTCACGACCAAGCAATTTGCCAACAACCTGTTTGCGCAAACAATTTTAATGTGTATGCCATTGAGTAAGTTGTCGCACAATGGTTTGAGTAATCGATTTTTATTGCGCAACATTTCCGTGCTTGACAAGTGATTTTAGCGTTAATGGAAGTGTTTGAATAATAACCCAAAAATTAAGTGAGGTTTGCACAAACAAGCTTGTTGCGCAAATTGTTTGATTGTTTTCCGTTCCTTGTTTTTTAACGAGTTTAAAAGATGAAAATATAAAATTTGAAAAAAATTATAAACAATGCCAGTATAAGAAAAAACAAGTAGTGAATTGAAAGTACCCCGCAAAATCCTTATGAAAATTAGCTCTCGGTCAAATTGGTTCAATTTCAAGTATGTTGTAGGACATGACCTCCCGACCAAAGTTCTCGTGGGCACATGTCTCAGAAATCTTTAGTTTTTTAGCTGTAGGTTCTGGAAATGGCGTTATCTGGAAATTGGCTGAAATGCAAGTATGTTGTAGTACATAACCTCCCAATCAAAAGTTCTCGGTCAAATTGGCTCCAAGTATGTACAAGACCTTTCAATCCGAAGTTCTCATAATGAATTAAAAGTACCCCGTAAAATCCTTATGACAATTAGTTCTCGGTCAAATTGGTTCAAATTCAAGTATGTTGTAGTGTACAATCTCACGATCAAAATTATCATGAACACTCAGATCAATTAAAGTCTCAGAAATTCGTAGTATTTGAGCTACAGGCTCCGGAAGTGCCGTTATATGGATTTCTAGATAACTATGGATTACATGATTCCCAAGGACTACAAAGCTATGCGTATTTTTAATAAAAATACCTTTTGATGAAACACTTATTGCCGCGGAATAGACCTTTTGTTACCTGGCAATGCCCTGGCGACGCCTTTTCACCATGCGCCAACAGGTTGTTCATAGGTGATATTTCAGATAACAAATCAGATTTAAAAAAGATGCTGACAGATGGCAGTACATACCTATACAGATACCATACTTTATACAAAATAGTTAAGAATAATAATAAAATAATAGTCTAAGAAATTGATTGAAAATATCAAGCCGTCTCAATTTTTAAGAAATTATTTAATTTTTAATATTTTGATATTAAATTAATATGTATTTTTTAAATAAAGAATAATTTTTTTCTTCTTAATATTTCGTTTTTGATTATGCCATAGTTATTTCCTTTAATAAACCGCCCTTTCATGCATATCTTCTATACAAAATAGTTTCGGTGTTTCACATCTGCCAGGCATCGTCGCGACGGATTATTATTACTTTTCTTTTATATGATATTATCTCGGAGGCGCCCGTACACACAGGCACTCAGCCGGCCATATACTCAGGCACGGCCCTGCTTGTTGATATATATAAAGTGAATCAGTTTTCCTTTATATATTATTTATATATTTACGTTATAAAAATACATATGAATATTGTAATTATTTCAATACACTAACCTACTTTCAAATCTATAATATCTATAATTATGTATTAGAAGAGAAAATATTTTAAGTCAATGTGATAAAACATATATTTGCAATAATTTTTAATGCGATAAATTAGATTTATTCGAAAAATCATGAAGTTGCATTAATACCTATTAATTGCATTAATACCTAATAAAATCAGAATGAATGGAAAGTCGATCGTATAAATATAAATCCTTTGAAAAATAATGTCTTAAAAACTGACAATGATGTTCAAATGGGAATGTAAAATTTTTAAGCAAATTATTGAGCCGCTTAGAATTAAAATCTTGAATTAATTACAACAGTTCCTAACGTACTCTTATTAAAGACAATTTTTACACTAGCACTTAACAGTCGTTTCGGGTAGCGTCAGACTGCACCGAAGTTTTATTTTGACTAAGGGCCTCCGCCAACCACTTAGGTTCGGGTTACTATCAGGTCAACCATTAAACCAAATGGTAATAACACTCAAATAAGCAAGATTTTATTTTCAAATGTACGTCTTTTTATGTAAAAAGTTCCAATTAGTTATACTTGAAGCTATCCAAACAACATTTTTTTTAAAGAGGACAAACTTTCAGATAGATTGTCAATAAATCCTTCATAAAAGCTGCTATTGTCAATATCATAAAAGTTGCTATTGTCTATTGGATCTTATCCTTGATAAGATTCGATTCTATTTTTAGAATCATCTTCGATTCCAGCATTTTTTGCTCCAGTAGAGAACGAAGTCCCGTCTTAATGCGATTCAGCGCGGAAAATCGCCTTTTTAATGTTACTTGCGTAAACAAGATTGTGAGGATTACACGCTAAGCGACGTTAAAGTTGGAGTACGTACTAATGTACATATTAGTCAAAATTCTCGCTCTCATTTCAAAATTTTATAATTGATTTGTGTCTTATTTCAAGCGTGGATCCAGGGGGGGGGTGGTCGTCGGGGTCATGACCCCCTCTCCCCAAACTAAATATAATTTCTTTTTGATTATAATTTTATTGCTTCTCACTCAAATCTTACATTGGGATAATTAAATAGTTGAGTGAAATCTAGAGTGATACGTAATTTATTAGTACTGAAAAAAATGTTATTGTTTAATCAATCACTATCAATTCATGAGTAACAAATATTTTCCAATTGGTGATTAATAATCATGGACGACTTGATATAAGTTTAATTAATTATTCAACAATTTTCAATGATACTTTTTTTTAAATTAAGAATAAAAATAACTATCTGAAGAAAATCAATTCTATTATCAATTTAATAAAAGTATCTTTAGCAATTATTCGAATATTGATATCTTAAAGTTCTTTATAAACTTTTGTTTTCATTATATTTATTTACTTTTTAAACTTAAATCATACTTTATTTCCAGTTGTAAAAAATGATCATTCAAATATTTAATTATTTAAAAAAAACATAGTTTTCTTTAATTCTTAATTTGAAAGTTTTTCAAGCATTATAATCAAAATTCTTTTCCCAAGATGAATACTCTTTTCTAGTGCTTTAGTAATTGAAATAATACGAATTTGATAATAGAAAATTTTTTTAATGGATAATTTATTACATTTTTTAAGAAAATACGATTTTTACTTATTCTAATTAATTTGTTTTCTGTTAGTCTGTGAACCCCTCGAAGCATGGGTTCTAGTGCGTTGATATCCGGAAAATGGTTTTCACGAGATGTTTGGATATGGCCGTGGGTTTTGTGAATTCGATAATAGTAGGGTGCCCGGTTTTTTGGTGGAGAACTTCAGTGGAAAATCTTATGGGATTCTTCAAAATCACACGAAGACGTCGGCTTTTGAATCGTTGCAAAGCAAGTAGCGAGGCTGCAACGTGGACCCAGATGGGAGCTGCAAACGTTACTATGGGGCCGATATATGAATATAAATACGGATTTTTATAGTAATATTATATAGAATCGTCCATTAATATCACTTCTCTCTTCATGGCAATAACGTCGGTAATACATACCTGAAGTCCCAGTAACACATTTAAAATTATAGTTCAAATTTGCCCCTATTCCTAGAACATTTGTTTGTATTTTATAAATACGTATTACGACTACAATGTAGTCATCATCAGTATGAATTAGCTAATCGTTACTATCTCTGGGATATGTATTCAGAGATATGTTGCTTGTTGCTAATTTGGTGCGTGTCTCACAATGATATAGTAGTAGTAGAATAAGTACATTTTAGCATCAATATTTTACATAACTTGTAGTACAACACATCTTAAAGTATAGTTCCTAGCCTATGCTTTACCTATAATATATCATCTTATTAAATTATATACATCGAGATTATAGAATCGTTTTAACATCGTTTAGAAATGGGAAAAATTTAATACAAAAACCATTGACATAAAACTTAACCTTGGTTGGATGGATAAGCCATCCCTAAAACTAAACTTAAATAGAAATACGAAAAGAAAAGAAAAGAAAATATGTACAATTTAGAAAACAACAGAATTAGTTGTAATCGAGATCATGTGGCATGCAAAATCCTTTCCCGAAGAGCAGCGTATTCGGGTCAAATTGACCCAGTACGTTGATTTTCGGGAAAGGATTTTCGCGGGAAGATTGGAAAAAGGATTTGGAGGTAGTATGGATAAATTTACGGATAGTAGGATGTCCAGTTTCAACGTGGAGAGCTTCAGACGGATATCTCAGGGGTTTTTTCGAAATCGTCCGAAGACATCGATTTTGAAATTTTTGCATTTTCGCAAGGTGAGAAGGAGCAACGTTTGACCTTATTGGGGCTGCGTGAGTACGGGCCGGATACATGACTTGTAAAGTCGATGTTTTAAACGTTCGTCCAGCTTGCTCTTGGTGTTGAGTAACGGGTATAGTCCTGCAACGGATGCGTTTCCAAGGGCAAGACGCCTCTTGGCGGCTTGTGCCCAATTCAACTGCCTTTGAAGAGTTATTCCTAGATACTCAACACTTTGAGATTACCGGATTTCGCTGTTAAACATCTTCAATTCAAGTGGGTAGGAGGAAAATTTATTCCTTCTAGTAAACAAAACGGACTGAGTCTTCGTGGGATTTATCTTGATTTTCCATAGCTTGAAATAGTTTTCAAGCCTGGATAGATGGGTTTGGAGGCAACTCGAAATAGGTTTCGGTTGCCAAGAAGAGCAATAGATTGCCGTATCGTCGGCGATGAGAGCTACTTCAGTAGCAGGATCCTTCGGTATATCGTTGATATAATATAAAAAGAGCCGGGGTCCAAGCAGGGACCCTTGAGGGGCACCAGCTTTGACACGGTATTGGTTCGATTTGCTTTGTTGGATATGAATTTGGGATTTTCTGTTTGATAAATATGAAATCAGGAATTTCAGGATATAGGTTGGTATATCGAGTTTGGATAGTTTATGGATAAGTCCATCGTGCCAAACCGTATCGAAGGCTTTTTCGATGTCCAAGAGGACCATGCCTGTGGATTTATTCCAGTTAAATCCGGTAGCAATGTGGTCAGTGAGTCGGTGAAGCTGACTCACTGTTGAATGGTTTGACCTGGAACCAAACTGTTGGGGGATAAGCTGTCTGTGGATATCTGCATGCGACTGCAGCCGGTTCAAAACTACTTTCTTCATGACCTTGCTGAGAGATGGCAGCAAGCTGATAGGTCGGTAGCTTGAAGGTGACTTAAGTTGCTTCCCCGGCTTCGGAAGCGCTAAAACTTTAGCGGATTTCCAGAGGTCAGGAAAATAACCAAGTCTCAGGCACGCAGTATAGATATAACTGAACTGCACTACCGTCTTTCGAGGAAGATAGCGGAGCACAACATTAGTTACACCATCATCACCAGGGGCCTTCCTATACTTAAGTTTTCTTAAGATATTTGAAACCTCACGGGGTGACACGCATTCGACATCGATGGGGTTAATGACGGAAGAACGAACATTTTCCAAGGATTCGGACACCTGGCGGGCCGTTTCTTCGTCGTGATATTCGTCGCCATCAGTTTAGCTGTGCGCCTTAGAGAAGGTGTCAGCAAGGAGTTTTGTCAGAATCTGAGTAAAGGTACTCATTTTCTGACGAGAGAGGGGGCAGTCTAATGGAACGTTTACGCAAACATTTTGCAATTTTCCATACATTATTGTCACGAGTGGTCAGAGCCGAAATCCTCTCGTCCCACATTTCATCTCTGGTGCGCGTGACTTTTGCTCGAATATCATCTGACATTCGCTTCATGGCGTCATGAAGCTCCGGCAGCCTAACTCTTTGCCAAAATTTGCGTAGTTTGTTCCGAGTCCGTATTAGTCGTAGTGTGTCATAATCTAAGGTAAGTCGATAGCCGAAGGTTCTGGCTTTCCTAGGGATAGATTTTTCGGTAGCAACTACGATGTTTCTTGTGAGTTTACTAACCTCCAAGTCTATTTGGTTAACGGATTTGATCTGTGGAGTGATCAAGGTTTCGACGTTGAGATACTCTTTGAAAAGTTTCCAGTCTGCCTTCTCAAAGCTCAACTGGGTTTGCAAAGTTGCAGCGCCCCTCATTTCACCCAAAGTGAAACAGATGGGGCGGTGGTCGCTTTGCAGATCCAAGTGAACATCTAGATCCGACATGAGGTCGCAATTCTTTAATAGTGCTAAGTCGATGGTTTGCGGCGGGCGCCGAGCAGCGTCTGGGTAGTAGGTGGGTTCCTCCGGATACGCAACAATGAAGTTACGTTTGAGAGAATGCGCAAGAGGGCGCTTCCGTTGGAATTGTTAGACATACAGTTCCAAGATATGTGACGCGCATTAAAATCACCCATGATCATGACGCGATCATGGGTTCTCATAATACGATCAATATCCACTCCCTGTAAGAGTCTATTAGGAGGGTTATATAAAGATGTAACTTTATAATTACCACAATTGGTCGAGATAAGAATAGAGATGGCTTCAAGGCTGCCGTCTTCCGGAAGCAATAAAGAATGTTTGACGTCGTGTCGAACAAGAAGGGCGACTCCACCGCCATTTCTGATGGCTCGATCGCGGCGGTAGGTATAGAATCCAGGGATTCTAAATTTCTTATCCGGCTTTAACCATGTTTCGCTGATGGCTGCAACATGGTTCTGCTGCTGTTGGAGGAATGAGTGAAGCTCGGGATGTTTGTGCAGGAGACTTTGGGAGTTCCATTGCAAAAATCGGATTTGGGACCTAGAATTTGAAGGATGGAATGCCATTTTCGAATAAATGAGCAGTCATCTGGAAAAACTTGAGAAATTTTTCGGAATTCGATGTGCAAGATTTCCATGCAACTTCCACGTCGATCCTGAGTTTCAGGAGTTCCATGAAGTCGAGTTCTGGTTTCGGACTTTCGCCCTTCTCCAATGGAGACGACAGAGTGGAGAGTCTAAGATTGACTCAAAAAATGGGTTGGTTGGAGAAAGTGGGGCAGTGGACAGGATCTCAATTACCTCGTTTTCTGATGGCTTCCTGGTTGTCCACGGGTTCACTTTTGGAGGTAGTGCTGGAACAAACTTCGTTCTTGGTGCTGGTGCTGGAGTCATCCGCTGCGCTGGGAGGCCTCTGCTTGGGGCGTTGCCGTCTTTTGCATGACAGAGGGCCGGGAAATCCCTGACCTGGAATGATGGTGGTGGGCGGCGTTGCGCCTCGCCCTGAGCGGCGTTGCGCCTCGCCCTGAGCGGCCTTGCGCCTCGCTCCTGCTACTCGGGATGCCGTTGTTGCCACGTAATTCTTGAGTGCTGGACACTCCATGGAACTGGCCAGATGCGCAGCGCCACAATTGCACCACTTCGCCGGCTCCGATCACGGGACTGCGCATTCCCGTGAAGTGTGATTTCCACCGCACTTCACGCAACGCACATTTCCGCGACAGTTCCGTGACTCGTGGCCGTAGAGCTGGCATCGGTAGCACTGAACTGCACCTCGTTTATTTACGTACCTTTCGACGTTCACAGGTACCCCATCGATCCATTTAATCTTGAGGACGCTTTGCGCTTGCGTCCCCTTGGTGAATTGAACCAGACGCGAAACGTGAATGGTTTCCTCACCTGTTCGGCTGAACTTTACGACCTTATTGGGCTCAAGGCCGAAGTTCTTCAAAGCTTCAGCCACCATATCGTCTGAATGGTGGCGCATGGTACCATGGATTACGAACTTTGGTTCGTAATCACCCTTGGAACCATAAAAGTGGTGAGGCATCTGCAAGGATTCCAATCGTTCCTTGCACTTCGTGTAATCTTGGTCCGTTTCGCAGTGGACACTAATAGTTTTAGGTCCAAACGTGAACCGGACGCTACTTTTAGCTGCCGCTTTTATAGCTTCCTCAACTTTTATGAAGCTGGTGAGGCCCATATGTACAACTATGGGCGATGGTTTTTTAGGCTTCACTTGAGTTGCTGACGCAGCTTGATCGCAAATGTCGATCAAGGTATCAAACCTGTTCGATACGTGTATCGCTGGTTTTTTCGAAGAGGTGCTATCCACCCTCTCTCGTCGTCGTTTCCTGTCATTCTTCACCTCCTGAAAGTCTGCTTCCATTGGTTCTGTTGCTGTCGGTGCTGGTATCGATGGTGATGATGATGATGTTGTCGGGGCTGGAGCTGCTTGGCGCATCTTCGGCCAAGGGACCACCGCCTGCTTGGCGGTGGTAGGCATAGCTAAACTTTTCTGCAATCTATAAAACAGAAGAAAAACCCATTAGTTGATTAAATATAAAATATATAATATGCTTGGGTTATAAAATAAAAGTATTCAATGACTGTTTGATTGTTCAATCAGGAAATATATTTTATTTTAAATAAAAGAAAAATTTGTTTTAAATCCTCCTACAAAATCCCTAGCAATAAAAGCTATTATAAACAGATTCTATTGTCAAAGGTTATTTTATAGAGAACAAAGGACAAAGACTTCTTCCTCCCTACGTTATTTCTGAATTCCTAGAACTCAGCATGCATCCAAGATAATAAAGTATTATCAATAGATACAATGAAGTGTAAAAACCCAGAAAAAACGAAAATTTTTAGTTTGCGACAATAGATAAAAATATTGTAAGAATAAAGCAGGTATGTAATCTCAGTTAAAATTTGAGAAAAATTGTTTCGATACAGCGATGTTCACAGTGTCAACATCTAACATCGAATGACACAATGATATTAAAAAATTCTGTCCTTTTATACGATTTGGCTGAGGGTATAATCTGACTTGAGGATTATTTGAGTTGCCTGACTACTGGATTAGGTGTGTGGAAAGCCCCACCTATTTATTGGCGGTATTCTTTGGTGACTATGCGGCGTTTGTTTTGTCACTAAAGTGAGTGTATCTACGTTAACCTTGACATTCAGGTATTGGATTTTTATTTTTGAAAATGGTTTAATTTTATTAACAGGGATGCAAATTGTGAAAATACAGGCTAATGGTTGTTTATATAAATGGAAACAAGAAGACCTCAGTCAAATCTGTAATTATAATAAGCCTGAAATATTATTACATTTTCTTTTGGAATGCCCAATCGATAAATCAATGAGGGACCATTTTATTGGTAAATATTTAAATTAAAATTTTAATTGCGGTCTTATTGTCAAATTTGTCCCCAGAAAAAATAAATCATATCTTTTAATTTTATTAAATCATTCAATTTTATTAAATCATTCAATTTTATTAAAATTTAATGTTCCTGCATGCATTTTCCAATCTGGCGATCAAAATTCCCAGTTTTTCTTTACATCTCTTAATTTTTTCGAAAAAATTGTTCGTATTCAAATTTTTTGCCGTATATTTATGCATAAATTACGTTGCTTCAGTTTTTTTGTAGAACCATCCGTAAGTAGAGAAATAAGGGTGATAAAATTGGAAAATAGTTTGTTACTAATACCTGGAAAAATGTGTAACTTATCGAAAACATTGTATTTAACAAAATTCAAGAACATTAAATTTTGAATATCCATTATGACAATTTTTGGTGATGAAAATGGTTACAGAGTTATGGACGAAGTAAATTTCTATAACATTAAATCGAAATTGGTTTTTTAGTACTTTTTTTTCTGAAACAAAGGGAAAAGTAGTGTTCAATATTAAGCTGTACTGTAGAGCGAATATGAAGATTCTTATGAGTTAATAAACGTTTTTTATACTTTGATAATAAATCTAAAAAGATAAAAAGATAAATCTCATATTTATTATAAATTTTGATGCATCTTACTATTCGAATTATCGAACTTAACATGCGAACGGTAAGATGCCCCGTTGTTTTCGCGCAGTGGAAGTCGTAATGGGTAATGTCCGTTGGTGGGATACCTAATATCTAGCCACCCTATAAAAAGAGATCCTATTAGTCATTAATGTCACCACTAGAGGTGAAACGGACTATGGATGATAGATAATTATATCTATCCTTCATGAATGCAAGCATGTGTCAACAACATGTGAATTTAGTTGGTTAGGTCTGACATTTTAATAAAATTAATATTGGATTAAAATAATCGTAATATTATAGTATTTAGCCAGGGTCGTGTTGGGAGATTAGATGCTAGCGGTCCACCAGATGCTTTATTGTATGGTTTACACCTCTGGCAGTCCGAACACGATCTAACGTAGTTTCGGACGTCCTCAAACAGCTTTGGCCACCAGAAACGACGAGCGATAGTTCGATAGGTCACCGTAATTCCGGAATGGATGCCGGAGATGCTATCGTGATAAAACTAGAGCAGCATGTCTCTCATGGACTTCGGTACAGAGATTCGACGTAGTCGATTCTTTCCCACAAGTTTCACCAGGAGGTCGTTCTTGATCAAGTAACCTTTGACATCTTCCCCCGCTTGAAGGCGGTTGAAGATGAGCCTATGATCAGGATCTTCCTCCTGATGACGCTTTAGAGAAATGAACGATTGTGGTACCTCGTCTAGGAGATTCATGCTCAGGAAGTCAGATTTGTCGGGGGGCGTCTGATTGGCTATCCATCAGCGCGTATGCACTAAATAGTCAGTCATTCGCCAAATGCACAACAAGTACCCCGAGATACCTCGCCGTTCGCGGCGGTTTCAAGGGGTATCTATCTCCAAATATTGGAGGTTTCATGTTCCTGTGCGGGATGGACAACGACAACACTATTTTAATTGGTCGTTGATGAATTTTACGATCATCAACTTAATTAAAGTTTTAACAAATTGTTTTTTTTTTTCTTTTACAGTTTTTTTTTTATTTCTACTTATTTTATTTAAAAAGAAACTCAATTATTGAACCTCAACCCAATTTGCCCGAGATAGGGATTTATAAGTGAATATTAGAAAGAAAAAAAAAGGAATACGATGAAATAAATGTCTGGTACACTACCTTTTGAGCTGGATGTAGAACCTTTTTGGTACCCCCCGCAACAGATGCACTCAGCCCACCAATGATTGTAATCGCTCCGAATATTTCGGTGATTTTTTTCTTCGTCGACGTGATGGTGTTGAAAACTAATAAATGCTGGTGAGTAGGTTTTATTATTTCCTTTTTTTTGTCGCGGTTATAATTCAATACCCGTTCCACGTGGTTGTTCAACCCGGTTCGAGTGGTAGTCCGCTTTCTGTTGGTTTTGGTTAAAATTTATTTTTTTCAAAAAACTATATATGTGCTGAAGCTCGATCCAATCTCTATCGGTGTCGACTATATAATGAATTTTTATTTTCAAAAACAGAACCGATCCACTCCAACATTATAGTAAGATGGCGTATTCTCGTTGGATCCTGTTCAATCTAGTCCGTTGAATCCGTTGTTTTTTTGAAATTTGGTTGGCCGATACAAGTGTGCGGGGGAACCAGACCTAGGTTTGTTTTACTTCGTTTTTTATTTTATATTATGTTGGGGTCCGTTTTCCCTGTTCACAATATTTTATTCAATGTACCCTATATATTTTATTTCACTTAATTGATTTTAACTTAAGTAATTAATATTCTACTCAATCAATCACTCGGTTGACAATAAAATGATAGTTATTCATTTTTATTTTATTTTACCTTTTTATTTATTTTAAGTCAAGTAATCCTCGTCAATTGTGGCGAAACGCCACAATTTGAAAAAACCATTTTATCTTATTATCACCTCACGTATTTAATTTAAAATTCACTTTTCTTTTTTGGTATATTGGGAAACAAAACTATATATACCTATCATATAAATATTCTTAATTCCTTTATTGTTTCCCCCTTATGAATTTATTCTCGTAACTATAAGCTACGAAAAATGTGATCATATGCAAGTGGCTTCTATACTATCTGTATATTGTGTGTAACAGATAGATTGTGTTGACACTTAATATCTGGAAATCAATATTAGCCGTGTTTTACACGTGCAAGTATTGATGAAAGTTTTTAATCGCAATAAAATATAATAATATGTAATACGCAATAATATGTAATATAGCAAAAATTATAATGGTTTTAACAAGAATGCCAATTCACTTGAAATTTGTCAATCGCATGTTTGTTAACAGCTATAACTCTCGTCTTGTTTACCGTTTCTTTCTTTGTTTACCATTTCAGTCACATGATCAGAGTATACCAATCACAAGGAAGTAGGATATATAAGTAGGAAACATATCGTACACCTTATACATCTGAAGTTACATAAAAGATTTCATCTATATAAAAGCTAGGCCAATTGTGATATAACTAATTAGTTTCATAAAAAAAGACTACTGCGCTTGCTCCCCAAATCATACGTTATGAACAGTTACATGAAAAGTTTCATGTGTAAAATAGCCCTTAGGTTTGATTAAATATTAATTAAATGAATTAACGTCTGTCATACGGACTTCTTTCTTCTTTACATCCACTTTCAAAATAATTTCAGAAATATTACAAGATAGATTGATTGTTGGTTTAATTGATTTTATTCAACAAAATTAATTGATTTTCAAACAAAATTGTTTAATTAAGATCAATAACATGCAAATTGTTGAACTAATAGTTTGCAACCGCTGGCCGGGATGGATTTTGAAAAACCTATAAGCAGAATTTTTCCTTTAGGTTTTCTAGAGGATCATCTAAGTATAAGATAATTTTTGTTGCCGGTGAGAAATGTGGTCCATTAACCCCACCACTTTTTGGGAAGAATAAGAATTGAGAATAATAACAATTTATTTCAAATTTTGTACAAACACTCTTTGTTTCTATGGTAAAAATCCTTTTCCCAAAAGGATTTATGATGCATTGGAGTTTACAAATATCACTTTAGGGCCAACGCACAAGAAAAGAGCTAAACTGCGTTAAACAGTGTTAGTTAGCCTAACACTGTTTTGTTAAAAATAGAACATAGGAAATTACATTTCTTACGCACATTGATAAGATATAGTCAAAACAAAACGTTTTTGCTTAACGCCTTATCAGTGTGCGTATGCAATATGATTTCCTATGTTCTATTTTTAACGAAACAGTGTTAGGCTAACTAACACTGTTTAAAGCAGTTTTGCTCTTTTGGTGTGCGTTGGCCCTTAAAGTTAAAACAACATCTAGATTTGTTTGCTAATTCTCAGCAGTCCCAATTTCCAATTGGAATTCAATCTGGTTGCTAACTGGCGATATTGCCAATTATTGAAAAACCTTATTAATTTTCAAATTTTGCCCCAATTCCTATAAAAATTATTTGTATGGTATAAATACGTATTTCGACTACAAGGTAGTCATCATCAGTATGAATTAGTTAATTGTAACTATCTCTGGGATATGGGGTTAGAGATATGTTGCAGGTTGCTAATTTGGTGCGTGTCTCACAATAATATTAAAAAACTGTTGTCTTTTATATGATCTGACTGAAGTAGTACCTGAAGGATTATTTCAGTTGACTGATCTATTAAGAGATTAAGTGAGTGAAGAGCCCAACCCATTTATTGGTGGTAATCTTTTCTGACCATGCGGTTTTGTTTTTGTCAATAAAATGAGGGTGTTCATCGAAGCTAACCTTGATATTCAGGTATTAAATTTTTTTGAAAATGGTTTTGTAACGACACAAATCTACACAGTTGTCTTTTAAACATATATATGGAGGTCTTGATTCTAATTTACTACGATTGTGCTTGGAAATCACTCATTTTGTTGATGTATATAGTACTTCTAAAGTGGAAAGATATTACATCATAAAATTAACTTTTTCAATATAATAAATTATATTCTTTTAGTAAGAAAATTTCTAAAAAAATACTATGTATATTTTCTAAGATTCTAGAAGAAAAATTTCTAAGATTCTAGAAGAAAAATAAACTGAGACAGATAAATACGAATTTACCTGTGGAGAATAAAAACCAGAAATTATTACGAAAACAAAATTCACTATAAAAACAGACCGTACTAAGCAAGAGTACTGTCAGTAAACCAACTTCTGCAGACCAGACTAACAGTAAGCCAACTACATCAAGGAAGAAGGTCAACATAATATACAAAGGGACTACAGCATTGTGTAGGCTAGTGGTTTGGAATTTGGACATTCATATACCGTCTGTTTAGTTTACATCTTCGTATAATAGATCTCCCACGAGTATGAGAGAGTACATATGTATACATTAAGCAATATGTATGAGAAGAAGGTCTTATAGGTTTGATAAACAAGCATATTTTTCAAAATAGTGAATAATATTCATAACAAGTATGAGAGAGTACATATGTATACATTAAGCAATGTGTATGAGAAGGAGGTCTTATAGGTTTGAGTGGTTGGTGACCACTTGTTTATCAAACCTATAAAACCTCCTTCTCATACACATTGCTTAATGTATACATATGTACTCTCTCATACTCGTGGGAGATCTACTATACGAAGATGCAAACTAAACATATTGTATATGTTTCAAACTAAATATCCATTAGGATACCGTAGAAATGTTTGCTTTTATAATATTTATATTTGGTGAACATATTTTTTTTATTTAACTTATATTGCATTTTCAAAAATTATTTAAATAATTTATTACAGGTCGTCGTATCTAAAATACCCATTAAAAATTATTAATTATTTAAATGGCATAGATACGACTACCGTTTATTTTAATTACTTTTCTTGGATTCATACGAAATATATTCTTTTTTACTTAATATATATTCATATATTAATTTTGTTCTTTTCTTTTGGGAACGTGAAATTGTACTTAGCTGTCGAATGTCAACAGCCAAGACGTTTAAATATTTCATAATTTTTTCTTTAATTACTTTGTTGTTCGTTTGACACACTGTAATTAATTTATATTTGGGAATTATTATTTATTTAATAATAATTCCAAATTACAAGAATGTGTTTCGTAAGGAACCTTATAATTAAAAAAAAGTTACATTTGTAGTAACTACTATAGAATCACTTGAATTATTTAAATTTATTTTTTTTGATTGCTTTTGTATTTGTTCTTTGTGAATATAACTTTTTCATTTATTTTTACGAATATTATAATAAATTATTTATTTAAAAAAAAAGGGGTATAAAGCAACTTATTTTTAAAATCCACTACACATTAGTAAAACAGGGTAATGTACTCGGGGCATGAACGACGTCGTAGTTGACTCGCGACTTCGGTCCGAGAGCATATCTCGGTCAACTGTGATACTTGTTAGCCCTCGTACAATATCCAATTTACATTCCCACTTTATACCTGTTCACGATTACATAAATCCAACAACATTACGTAACCTACGTGTTTGTTAATCAAGCAAATATGCAAAATATGAAAGTGCAAAAAATAGTTTTCTTTTCATTTTATACATATTTTGAAGACCTTTCATTTAAAAAAATATTTATGCATCTCAAATGAAATGCACCCTTTTTATTTAAAAAAATCGGTGACATGGTATTTTATTAATTGTCGAGAACCTAATTTTTGTTAAGGGCTAAAATTGGGCACATTATTTTTAACGTATAGAACGCATATTTTGCACATTGTTGCCCAAAAAAATGAAGTAATTTTTAGATTTTCCATTTTAAATTAAAATTTTTGCGTTTTTCGAACTTTGGGAATTTTTTTCTCGAATTATAAAATGAATAATATTCTATGCCACTTTTAAAATTTTTAGTTTTAAAAAATATATTAAGAAAAAACGTTTTTTTTGTTATAAGCAACCCATTCCATCACGAGTCGGACCATAAAAACTTAAGGTCACATATAGGAAAGATTTTTTGTTTTTCTGCGAAAACGAGAGTATAGGGAGTTTTTTGCGTCGACTTATGTTTGTGAGTATTTTAAGAATGGGTGGCTAATGTTAAGTGCTCATCCCAGTTATCATTACTTTTGTCGACATAACAACGTATGAAATCACGTAAAGTTAAATCAGTTCGTTCTAGACTATCATTTGTTTGAGGATGATACGGAGTGGTGAGTTTATGTTTGGTTTCAAGTAGTTTAGGAAATTCTTTTAATAATTTCGAAGTGAATTCGGTTCCTTGATCAGTAAGGATGTAAGTGGGGAATCCGAAAATTGAACAATATTTTAGTAATAGTTTAATAGCAACTATTTCAGCACTGTGGCTACCATTTGTGGTTACCATTTGAAGTTTCTAGATATGGACCCATAATATCCATTGCAATTTGTTCATTAAATGAGCTAGCATTAGCAGTAGTAGTTATCATCATGGGAGATTTGTTTGGTTTAAAATTTGTTTTATTTATTTGGCAGGTTTTACTTTCTTTTTTTTTTAAATTTTGGATATCCTGCTTTTGATAGTATCCCACGTATAGTTTTCACGCGTCGTACATTCGATTGAAACCTAGATGCCCAGCTAAAGGATGATCGTGATTTTCTTTTAATACGGTTTCGATATCTATTGGAGTATTGATTTTAATTTATGTATGTTGAAGTATTCTGTTTTTTTTTAAAATAAATATTGGATCATTGAATAGAGAGTTTCTAATTAAATGAAATATTACTTATTGTTAAGTTATCTAAATTTTGAAGATGAAAAATGCATCGTAGATTTAACATGCAACCGAATAAAGTTTTATAATCTATAATATCGTTGTAAAACTGTTTTACAAATATGAGTATAATTTTTTGTTTTTCTTGTTTTGAATTTAGAAAAGCTTCTTCTCCCGGTCTATGATCAATAAAGTTGAGATCGTAATAGTTTGGAATAACGAGATTTTTTACATTTTCTCTTTTCAAGGTATTTCTCTGGGAGGCGCATGGATTTCATGATTTTCTTGGTGAAACCGCTGAAAATTTTCAAAATTTTAGTCCGTAAGAAGATGAATAGGTCAGCTGAAAGTGTCAGCGTTAGAATTTATTTTCCCCGGTTTGTAGATAATTTTATAATTCTACTCCATAAGTTTCAGTCTCCATCGCACGAGTTTAGATGATGGATCTTTGCATGAAAAGAGCCATGTGAGGGGACGATGATCCGTAACGACTATAAATTCGTGTCCGAATAAATAAGGCCTAAAATGTTTCGGAATCTACAATGGAGAGGAGCTGTTTCTCCGCTGTTGAATAGTTTCGTTCTGCTGGGATTAATGTTTTAGAATAGTACGATATTGGTAAATCTTTTCCCATTTCTCCTTGACATAAGACGCTATCTAGGGCTTCGTTGGATTCATTTGTAGTTAATACAAATGGTTTGTTAAAATTTGGATAATGAAGGATCGGTTCGGTTGTGAGAATATTTTTTAATTTTTCGAATGATGATTGACATTAATCATACCAAATGAAAGGGGCATTCTTTTCTAAAAGAGAGGGTAAAGGTTTGGAAATTTTTGCAAATTGAGGGCTGAATTTCCGGTAATACCCGATTAACCCGAGGAAGGATTTGATATCCTTTTGATTCTTTGGTTGTCTGATTTTTGTAATAGCTTCAATTTTTGAATGATTGGGTTTGACACCATCATAAGTTATAATATGACCAAGCGACTTCCTTTCGTAGAAATTCGCATTTATCTGGTTGAAATTTTAGGTTCTGTTTGCGTAATTTATCAAATACAAGACATAATTTTTCGTTATGGTTTTCTAAATATGAACCGTAAACTACATTACCGTCGAGAGAAACAAAACATTTAATGCCTTGAAGACCGCTTAAAACAGAATTCATTAATTTCTGAAACGTTCCCGATGCGTTTTTTAAACCGAATGGCATTCTGTTAAATTCGTAGTGCCCGGTAGGTTTTGTAAATGCTGTTTTTTGTTTATCTTTCTTGGTCATTTGAACTTGGTGGAAGCCTGAAACGAGATTTAGGGTCGAGAAATAAACTGATTGTCCTAATTGATCGAGAATATGTTCGATATTGAGGAGAGGATATGGATCAGTGATGGTTACATCATTCAACTTTCGGTAATCAATAACGATTCTTCATTTCTTTTCACCGGATGCATCTAATTTTTTTGGAACGATCCAAACTGGAGGAGAGTAAGGAGATGGTAATGGTTGAATGATTCTCTTTTCAAGCATTTTGTCGACTTGTTTATTTACTTCATTTTCATTTAAATTTTTCATTTAAATGAAGATTTTCATTTAAATGTCGTATGCGATCATTTTTGCTTTGTGTAGAATTATTATTATTTTTTTAAACAGAAAATATTTGTTCTAATAGTATCAGGTTTAAATTGGTAATAAGGTTTTAATTGACATTTCAATTAAATGTATTTGTGGAATTTGGATTTCGATTTCTTCATCAGATGTATTTATTACTGGATAAAATTTTGCATTTTTATCAATTAATAAATTATCCAAAATAATTATACTATCGGGAATATTAATTTATGTTTTATCTAGAACTCTGATGAAATTGTCAATAACGTTAATTAGGATAGTTTGATGCGTATGTGGTTTAATGGTTATTCCGAGTGGAGTATGTGATAGTGTTAATGAATTCATAAGATAATCAATGTTTGCGTTAAATTTAGAAAGAAAATCGTGTCCAATAATGCCGTTGTAATTCAAATTAATTTTGTTTACGTTTACGAAATAAAAATTATATTTACATTCAAAATTTGGATCAATTGTTAAAATTAGTTGAACTTTTCCGAGTGTATTGGTAGGATCGGATGAACCTATACCATGTAACATGATTTCATGTCGAGGATCGAACGGTGTTTCTTTTGTAACTTTTTTGTGTATTACTAAAGAAACCTGTATCAACTATTTTGCATTGTTGGATTTGAAACTTATTTTCTTTAATCGAGCATTTGAACTGGTATCTGTGTCGACTTGATGTAATTGTCCGATGCTGCAACACTGAGATCGGACATTTATGAATTTAAATGATAAATTCGTGGGTTTGGTGGATTTTGTGCGTTACGTCTTTCATTACTATGTTTTTTTTCATACATTTCGATATTTGGTGTCCTTTATTTTTACAATATCGACAAAATTTTGTAGTATATATTATTACGTTTATTTGATATATCCGTTTGGGTTTTTCAATATATTACACAAAACAAAAAAAAACAAAAATTAATCTGCAGCTATGCAACACAATATTTAAAAAAACTGAAAAAAATAAATCAATCAATCAATCAAATGACAAAAATAATACATATCATATTTAAAGTATAACATCTCCCAGAGTAAATTGACTATATTTTATCTCTTCTTTTTTGCATCATAGCCCTTAAAAACTTTGCCATCACTAATTGACCTCTTTTACAGAGAAATCTAACTTTTCCCACTCCCTATTATTTTTTAAAATTCTTGTCCTTAGCTCTTCTAATCCTATACACTCTGAGATCAGATTTCTGTTTCTATATTTTGTTCACAAATTAAACATATCCTGTTCCTATACATGTCTTTTTTGTTTGTGTACTTCCAATTACCCAATCTAAGTGCTGCCAACTCTCTTCTCCACTCCAACTCCAGATTATGTGTATATCTTGCACTTTTGTCGTAGTGTGCCAGGCTTTTGAAGTAGGACAACGAAGATTTTTTATCAATATTTTGCATCAAATTTATATGTCCCCACTCTTTTATTTTTTCACAAAGAACAATATTCCTATCTAAGACTACCGCCAAATGTCATCCCCAATATTTAACTCTCGAAGTATTTGTTTCACTTTACTTCCCCAACTCTCTATGCTTTTTTCTTTACTACATTTCCATTGAAGTATTTTATTTTTATTGGCTAATAATTTATTGTAATGCTTGATGACATTTCTATATACATAACAATGAATTGGCATCTGTCCTAGTTCCAAGAGAACTCCACAATTTGCGGTAGCATTACTAATCTCTAGTATTTGTTTACAAAATTTGTTTTTCACTTGAGAGATTATATCAAAATTTCCATCGGCTCCCCATATTTGACTACCATATAGCAGAATTGGCTCTATTAAGACATTAAACATTCTCATTATAACGTCCGCAAGTATCCACTGATTATAATACATAAATTTCACAATAGTTCGAGTGCCTCCGTCAGCTTTTTTTGTAACTTCTTCAAAATGTTTATTCCACTTTCCATTCCAGTTGAAGCAGACTCCCAAGTAATTAAAGCAATTAACATTTTCTATCTCCGTTCCATCATATTTCCATACATCTCGCAAACCAAGCTTAATTCCATTTCTAAATATTACAATTTTGGTTTTAGATTTATTTACTACCAACCAGGGATGGGTAGTTACGCGTAACGGACAGTTTCATACGTATTTTACGTAAATTACGTAAAATACGTTAATTACGGTATTATACGTCGATTTTTGTGCCATCTAACGGTTGTTACTTGAAATTGCACAATTTTTAATTTCTAACCGTTTTTCAACTGCTTCACAAGTGTGAAGTGACAGATCGAAGATATAATTTTATCACAAAATGAGTTTATTTAAAAAAACAATTTATCAATCATTTTTGAAGGAAAATGATTGATTTAATTTTGTATATAAAATGTTAGTTAATAATTAAGAAATAAGAACTGATGGCTGGTTGTCAAATTTGTTATTTATTTGTTTACGATTTATGATCATCGAATTCATCTTACATTCTTACCGAACAAGTAAGTGGTTGATTGCTCACTGTAACCCAATCCCTGTTTGTGATATTAGTACCATGACATCTGCGTATAAAAGTATACTAACATCTTTACCGTTCACAGATGGCGAGTGCGTTTCGATAGTAATATAGTCTGGAACGTCATTGATATATGGTGCAAAGAGAATTGCTGACAGTTGGCATTCTTGTCTTAATCCTCTACTTGTGGGTCT